>CM061042.1:41173335-41773335 GCA_030762985.1 Adelphocoris suturalis | reverse complement strand
CAAAACTCGATCATTTCGATGGAACGTCAGCCTTCTTACTTCCCCTTGCAAGGGAAGGAGGAAGGCGGCAAGACCGGGCCGAGTGACCAACGTAGTGCGCCCTACCGGCCACACGGTGAGTCCGCTGAACCAAACATCAGCGCAAGGCGCGACCCTCACGTCCGGATCGCCTTCTCGCCCGACGTATTCGTTCGAGAAACTTTCGAACAAGACTCACCTACACAAAAGATCGAGCAAACCTTTCAGACTCGCTCTGAAGCCGATCTTTACGATTCGACCAAGCTGTCCGACTACCCACGATATCCGACGCAGGCTTACACGGTCGATCCGAGTGTCAAATACACTCCAAACGCACAAAAAGCAGAGGATACTTTTCAGTACCTCAACCAAGCTCAATATATTCCCCTTTCAGATGTAAATCTAAGGCCGGAATATTACAAAACGGCTCAGTACGAAACTGATCGAACCCAGCACTTGGTACACGAGCCTAGCGCTCCGCGCGGCTGCGACACGGACTATCCACCCTTCCAGCCCGCGAAATCAGTTGACCTTGGCGGCTCCGCCCGCATTCCTCGCGGGGGTGGCCTAGAAACCAACCCGCATAACCGGGATATAAATGTCCGACTTGGTCTACCAACGTCAAGTCAAACCTATATAAATCCACTACAAATGGTGACCCCGCCTTTGAACAGGCTCAACACGGAGCATTTCGTTCCCTCTTATGAAGCTAGTGGATTTCAGGGAACCACTGCGGGCGTGCGACCCCCGCCGGGCCTCTACGCCCCACATCTCACGCAACATCCCTCTACACAAGGTGGTTTTCAAGCACTTTTAGAGGAGATGGGAGATTATCAAAAACCAGTCTTCCAAAAGAAGAATATTGATCGTGCACTCGCCGAGTTCGATCAATACTGCGTGAGAAAACACATGAGAACGCAAAACGAATGCTTCTCAGCTATATACAAGTGGGTACCAGAAGAAATGAGGGAAGCTATCGACTCAGCTTACCTCACGGCACCCCACGCTCCCTACGAAGAGGCCAAACAACGCCTCCAACGAGAATATGGGTTGTCCTTACAGGACAGGCTCCTCGCACTCGAGGACCCCGCATCTCTCGCCAAAAAACCCAGCACCAAGTACCACGAGATGTACTCGAAAGCTGTTGGGTACTTTTCGGAAGCTCTAATCACTCAAAAGTGGATTGAGACTCTTCCCATCGAAGCACGAGGTATGGTCGCAGCTCAGCCTACCACGACCTCCCGGCTCGACCTAGCTGATACGCTACACGCGTACAGAGCAGAGAATACTTCTCTGAACATACGAGGAGTTGAATCGACTCCGAAACCCATAAATACTGGTTTCAAAAAGGCCCTCCCGAAACAAGCTGAGTTCAAACCTCAACCAGTGGAGAGTAAGCCTCACAAACCGACGGCCTATGTCTGTCGAAACCACGCACGTTTCGGTAACGAAACTCGCAAATGTGCAGACCCAGAATACTGCACTTGGAAGACAAACACTGCTTCCAAAACTAGCAGAAAGGCTGCGACTATAAGCCAGCCTAAAACCCGGGTTTCTACCGAAAATACTCAGCAGTCGGTACAAGAAAGTACCATTCCAACCTCCGACACAGAGAGTTCGGAAAACGAATAACTGCCAGCGTATCTGAGCCTATACACCGGCAGTCTACTGAGTATAAAAGGCTTTTTTTCAAGTGCAAAATAAATGGCACTGAATTTCTCATTGACACGGGAGCAGAAGTGAACATTCTGCCCCACAATGTCACAAAAAAATTGGGCTTGAAAATTCTCAAGTCCAACGTTAAGCTCACAGCAGCTAACGGAGCCCCTATCGATACACTAGGGCGAGCTGACACAACAATTAACATCGGCCTCGGGGACATGACCACCGAGTTTATGATCACGAAAGTCGATCTAGCGATCCTAGGTATCCCATTTCTCGAATCTTGGGATATCGGAATACGGGTCAAACACAAGTACATTTATAAAGATAAAATGAAGTGCTATGCCGATCAAAAAATAGCTGCAGTCATGAACAAAAAGTTCACTGACGAACAAATTGCAGCTACTATCCCTCGTCGTGACAATACACCTCAACCAGAGGACGTGCAAATCACGGAGGACGAAAACATTCGCTCTATCATTAACAGATACAATGATAAAATGAGCAAAATTCATGGTAAATGGAAGAACAACGGGGTTTACCACCGTATAACCACGGAAGGAACACCAGTACACTTCCGAGCAAGACCCATGGCAGGCGAAAAACGGGCTCAAGTCAAAAAGACTTTTGACGAAATGCTTTCAGAAGGCATAATTGCACCATCGGATTCCGAATGGGCATCTCCGTTACACTGTGTGCCAAAAAAAGACGGGTCATGGAGAATCACCGGCGATTACCGTTTCCTCAACGCGAAAACGAAGAAAGACGCCTACCCTCCTCCTCACATTCGCTCTTTCCAAGCGAATTTGCATGATACGCAAATCTATTCGACAATAGATTTAAAATCAGCGTATTATCATATTCCGATGCACCCAGATGACGCTCATAAAACTGCGATTATTACACCTTTCGGTCTTTATGAGTTTAAGAAAATGAGCATGGGTTTGGCCGGAGCGGCTCAAACATGGCAAAGGTACATGGACAGCATCATGCGAAAATTTGATTTCGCATTTGTATACCTAGATGACATCCTGGTGGCTTCTAAGAATTATAACGAACACATGAACCACCTCAGACAAATTTTTGACAAACTAGGGGAACACGGACTTCGAGTAGGTTTTGATAAATGCATTTTTTCGAAACCTACCGTCGATTTCCTAGGTTTCACTATCTCGAAGGAAGGAATAATTCCTAAACGAGACAAAATAGAAGCCATAGAACAATTTCCTAGGCCAGTAGACGTACGAAGTCTACGCAGATTCCTAGGTATGTGTGGTTTCTACCGAGCATGCTCAAGCAAATTCGCTCACACGGCACAACCTCTGTATGACTCCATTCAGTCAAACAAAAAAAATGACAGAACACCTATCGAATGGACATCAGAGAGAGATAAAGCTTTCAACAGCTTAAAGCAAGCAATGATCAAAGCAACATTGCATAACATTGCTCACCCACACCCTACAGCGGAGTGGAGATTAGTCTGTGACGCGTCCGACACACACATCGGAGCGGCACTAGAACAAGAAATTACAGACAAACATGGCTCGAAATCGTACCAACCATTGGGATTTTTCAGTAAAGAAATTCCAGAACAATGGAAGAACAAAGCATCGTTCGACAAGGAAATGTTCGCTGTTTACCAAGCATGCATTCACTGGCACAACGACTTGGACGGCAGATCTTTCCATATTTGTTCGGATCACAAGCCTCTGCTAGGCACGATGCTTAAGAAGAATGCACATTTTTCTAAAATGAGATTAAGATGGCTAACATACATCTCTCAAATGACGAGTGACATTCGTCATATTTCCGGAGAGAGCAACGTCGTCGCCGACGCACTCTCCAGACCCTTCGATCCGGTTGAAATTCAAACGAAATCGATTTCAACCCAGACGGACGAGGGTCCACCCATAGCCGAAATTTCGAAAATTACGGCTGCAATAGAATGCAATCTTCTACTGCACATTTCAAATTCACAAATTCGTTCTCCCCCTACCGCGGAGGACAAATTGAAACTCACACGAGTTGAATTCTCTCAAGGAGAAATTTGGTGTAACCTAGACCTAGGGCACCCTAGACCTTATATTCCAAACGAAATAAGGGAAGAAATAATAAGCCAAATTCACAATTTGGGACACCCAGGTATACACTCTACAGTGTATAAAGTTAAACAACGATATTTTTGGCACGGACTACGTGCAGATGTCTCAAACTGGGTCCGAGCGTGCGAAACTTGCCAACGAGCAAAAATCACGCGCTCCGTGAAGCTCCCTTACTCCGAATTTGAAACGGCAAACAAATTTTCACACGTACACGTGGATATTACCGGACCCTTACCTTTAGCAAAAGGAGGGAAACGTTACATTTTGATGATGGTTGATAGAGCAACGGGTTGGCTAGAGGCAGTCCCTCTTAACAACATCGAGACAACCACAATCACAAATGCCTTTATCAATATTTGGGTAGCTTCAAAGGGCGTACCTAAATACATCACAAGTGATCAGGGCACTCAATTTGAATCAGATCTGTTCAATTCCATTATGGAACGTCTCGGAGTAAAACATACTCACACGTTACCATACAAACCATCAACAAACGGTATGGTAGAACGCAGAAATAGATCTTTGAAAGAGGCTCTCAAAGCTCAAAACGAAAATTGGCTCGACGCACTTCCCAAAGTTCTACTCGCCATGCGTACGGCAGTAGACCCGGCGACCGAAACTACGCCTTTCCAAAAGGTCTACGGAATTGACGTACCACTCCCAGGAGACATTTTCGTAACTTCTACGAACCTTTCGGAACCTCTTTTCTTCCGGCCTACGCATATTAAACATAATAATACGAAATATGCCGTAAACATGCCCAAAAATTTGGATACATGTACTCATGTCTATATCAGAGTGCCCACACAGCTCACCTCTCTGCAATGTCCTTACACGGGACCATTCAAAGTGGTTAAAAGAGATAAGTTTTCGGTTACAGTGCAAATTGGCGAACATACTAAAAAAGTTCCCAAACAGCAAATCAAACCAGCTTATACTCTACACTCGGAAGAAGCTGTATCACAAGGACAATCTGTGTCACAAAATCAGACAGAAAGTAAGGAGAAAACTCCCCGAAAATCTGCCAGAAGGCACGTCCCCTCTACCAAATTCGACGAGAGGTGGGTAACGGCGCTCGAATCACCCCAACCGGCGTCGTCGTTATTAACACGACGTCTTGGGAGGGCCCCTGTGGTGAAATCCACCCCCTCTTGTCAACAGCCCTTTTCAGGGCTACCAAAAAGAGGTAGGCACACCACAAAAATATTTATAAGACGTCGAGTTACAACTCCGTCAAACAAAATATTTCACCAGAGAGAAAATACTAAATTCTCTCCCAAAAGTGAAATATTAAAGATTAACACGCAAGGCGACCTCCCCAAACATTTACTGGGCGAGATAGATGCGACAAAAAGTTCGAAACAAGTCGCCTTGAATGAGAAACCTCAAACAGGAAAACTCAAGGCCGTTCAGCCACCCCCGGGGACCCCGTCAAAGCAACGGACGCAGGGAAACCAACTCGGAAGACCAACTCAGCTATCATATGCACAGATACTGGGAAAACACTGTGCGAACCAATGAGATTGCACAGTAGAATTAATGAAATTAAGCGGACCAACCAGGAGGCGGCAGGAGGCGGCCACCTCCCTATAAATACCCCGCTAGGAGCCCTCCGAAATTCATTCCACTCTCCGCTCTCGACGACGACACCTCCGAAGTACGAAGAATTCTACACGCTCTACGCTGACGAACCTTCTGCATTGCGAGTTCATCTCAAGAACGGCTTCCTACTGCTTTCTACAAGCCAGACCTTCTCTCCACACAGATTTCGCATTGGCATCTACGAGTCCAGTGATTATTCATCCTGCTCATTGCCCAACGTAGTTCTTCTGTTAGGACGCCACCCGGTACTTCTATCGATATTCTCTTTAGACAGTACGCCCGAGGGACGTTCCGAGCCGTGTCACCCGGATTACATAGCCTTAAGCTCGTAGTCGACCGCAGGGGCACGCCGGTAAATTACTCAGCTCCTCCGCTCTAATTTACCGTCTACGGAAGTCTTTTTCAAGACTGCGAGGTAGGACCCTGCCGTCTGAGCATTGGAAAGACGCTCCGGCAAGCGAGTCCACTTCCAAAACCCTCTATTTTTCACACGTAGAGGCATCGAAACGAGCAAAAAAACTCGATCATTTCGATGGAACGTCAGCCTTCTTACTTCCCCTTGCAAGGGAAGGAGGAAGGCGGCAAGACCGGGCCGAGTGACCAACGTAGTGCGCCCTACCGGCCACACGGTGAGTCCGCTGAACCAAACATCAGCGCAAGGCGCGACCCTCACGTCCGGATCGCCTTCTCGCCCGACGTATTCGTTCGAGAAACTTTCGAACAAGACTCACCTACACAAAAGACCGAGCAAACCTTTCAGACTCGTTCTGAAGCCGATCTTTACGATTCGACCAAGCTGTCCGACTACCCACGATATCCGACGCAGGCTTACACGGTCGATCCGAGTGTCAAATACACGCCAAACGCACAAAAAGCAGAGGATACTTTTCAGTACCTCAACCAAGCTCAATATATTCCCCTTTCAGATGTAAATCTAAGGCCGGAATATTACAAAACGGCTCAGTACGAAACTGATCGAACCCAGCACTTGGTACACGAGCCTAGCGCTCCGCGCGGCTGCGACACGGACTATCCACCCTTCCAGCCCGCGAAATCAGTTGACCTTGGCGGCTCCGCCCGCATTCCTCGCGGGGGTGGCCTAGAAACCAACCCGCATAACCGGGATATAAATGTCCGACTTGGTCTACCAACGTCAAGTCAAACCTATATAAATCCACTACAAATGGTGACCCCGCCTTTGAACAGGCTCAACACGGAGCATTTCGTTCCCTCTTATGAAGCTAGTGGATTTCAGGGAACCACTGCGGGCGTGCGACCCCCGCCGGGCCTCTACGCCCCACATCTCACGCAACATCCCTCTACACAAGGTGGTTTTCAAGCACTTTTAGAGGAGATGGGAGATTATCAAAAACCAGTCTTCCAAAAGAAGAATATTGATCGTGCACTCGCCGAGTTCGATCAATACTGCGTGAGAAAACACATGAGAACGCAAAACGAATGCTTCTCAGCTATATACAAGTGGGTACCAGAAGAAATGAGGGAAGCTATCGACTCAGCTTACCTCACGGCACCCCACGCTCCCTACGAAGAGGCCAAACAACGCCTCCAACGAGAATATGGGTTGTCCTTACAGGACAGGCTCCTCGCACTCGAGGACCCCGCATCTCTCGCCAAAAAACCCAGCACCAAGTACCACGAGATGTACTCGAAAGCTGTTGGGTACTTTTCGGAAGCTCTAATCACTCAAAAGTGGATTGAGACTCTTCCCATCGAAGCACGAGGTATGGTCGCAGCTCAGCCTACCACGACCTCCCGGCTCGACCTAGCTGATACGCTACACGCGTACAGAGCAGAGAATACTTCTCTGAACATACGAGGAGTTGAATCGACTCCGAAACCCATAAATACTGGTTTCAAAAAGGCCCTCTCGAAACAAGCTGAGTTCAAACCTCAACCAGTGGAGAGTAAGCCTCACAAACCGACAGCCTACGTCTGTCGAAACCACGCACGTTTCGGTAACGAAACTCGCAAATGTGCAGACCCAGAACACTGCACTTGGAAGACGAACACTGCTTCCAAAACTAGCAAAAAGGCTGCGACTATAAGCCAGCCTAAAACCCGGGTTTCTACCGAAAATACTCAGCGATCGAGTACCAGAAAGTACCGTTCCAACCTCCGACACAGAGAGTTCGGAAAACGAATAACTGCCAGCGTATCTGAGCCAATACACCGGCAGTCTACTGAGTATAAAAGGCTCTTTTTCAAGTGCAAACTAAATGGCACTGAATTTCTCATTGACACGGGAGCAGAAGTGAACATTCTGCCCCACAATGTCACAAAAAAATTGGGCTTGAAAATTCTCAAGTCCAACGTTAAGCTCACAGCAGCTAACGGAGCCCCTATAGATACACTAGGGCGAGCTGACACAACAATTAACATCGGCCTCGGGGACATGACCACCGAGTTTATGATCACGAAAGTTGATCTAGCGATCCTAGGTATCCCATTTCTCGAATCTTGGGATATCGGAATACGGGTCAAACACAAGTACATTTATAAAGATAAAATGAAGTGCTATGCCGATCAAAAAATAGCTGCAGTCATGAACAAAAAGTTCACTGACGAACAAATTGCAGCTACTATCCCTCACCGTGACAATACACCTCAACCAGAGGACGTGCAAATCACGGAGGACGAAAACATTCGCTCTATCATTAACAGATACAATGATAAAATGAGCAAAATTCATGGTAAATGGAAGAACAACGGGGTTTACCACCGTATAACCACGGAAGGAACTCCAGTACACTTCCGAGCAAGACCCATGGCAGGCGAAAAACGGATTCAAGTCAAAAAGACTTTTGACGAAATGCTTTCAGAAGGCATAATTGCACCATCGGATTCCGAATGGGCATCTCCGTTACACTGTGTGCCAAAAAAAGACGGGTCATGGAGAATCACCGGCGATTACCGTTTCCTCAACGCGAAAACGAAGAAAGACGCCTACCCTCCTCCTCACATTCGCTCTTTCCAAGCGAATTTGCATGATACGCAAATCTATTCAACAATAGATTTAAAATCAGCGTATTATCATATTCCGATGCACCCAGATGACGCTCATAAAACTGCGATTATTACACCTTTCGGTCTTTATGAGTTTAAGAAAATGAGCATGGGTTTGGCCGGAGCGGCCCAAACATGGCAAAGGTACATGGACAGCATTATGCGAAAATTTGATTTCGCATTTGTATATCTAGATGACATCCTGGTGGCTTCTAAGAATTATAACGAACACATGAACCACCTCAGACAAATTTTTGACAAACTAGGGGAACACGGACTTCGAGTAGGTTTTGATAAATGCATTTTTTCGAAACCTACCGTCGATTTCCTAGGTTTCACTATCTCGAAGGAAGGAATAATTCCTAAACGAGACAAAATAGAAGCCATAGAACAATTTCCTAGGCCAGTAGACGTACGAAGTCTACGCAGATTCCTAGGTATGTGTGGTTTCTACCGAGCATGCTCAAGCAAATTCGCTCACACGGCACAACCTCTGTATGACTCCATTCAGTCAAACAAAAAAAATGACAGAACACCTATCGAATGGACATCAGAGAGAGAAAAAGCTTTCAACAGCTTAAAGCAAGCAATGATCAAAGCAACATTGCATAACATTGCTCACCCACACCCTACAGCGGAGTGGAGATTAGTCTGTGACGCGTCCGACACACACATCGGAGCGGCACTAGAACAAGAAATTACAGACAAACATGGCTCGAAATCGTACCAACCATTGGGATTTTTCAGTAAAGAAATTCCAGAACAATGGAAGAACAAAGCATCGTTCGACAAGGAAATGTTCGCTGTTTACCAAGCATGCATTCACTGGCACAACGACTTGGACGGCAGATCTTTCCATATTTGTTCGGATCACAAGCCTCTGCTAGGCACGATGCTTAAGAAGAATGCACATTTTTCTAAAATGAGATTAAGATGGCTAACATACATCTCTCAAATGACGAGTGACATTCGTCATATTTCCGGAGAGAGCAACGTCGTCGCCGACGCACTCTCCAGACCCTTCGATCCGGTTGAAATTCAAACGAAATCGATTTCAACCCAGACGGACGAGGGTCCACCCATAGCTGAAATTTCGAAAATTACGGCTGCAATAGAATGCAATCTTCTACTGCACATTTCAAATTCACAAATTCGCTCTCCCCCTACCGCGGAGGACAAATTGAAACTCACACGAGTTGAATTCTCTCAAGGAGAAATTTGGTGTAACCTAGACCTAGGGCACCCTAGACCTTATATTCCAAACGAAATAAGGGAAGAAATAATAAGCCAAATTCACAATTTGGGACACCCAGGTATACACTCTACAGTGTATAAAGTTAAACAACGATATTTTTGGCACGGACTACGTGCAGATGTCTCAAACTGGGTCCGAGCGTGCGAAACTTGCCAACGAGCAAAAATCACGCGCTCCGTGAAGCTCCCTTACTCCGAATTTGAAACGGCAAACAAATTTTCACACGTACACGTGGATATTACCGGACCCTTACCTTTAGCAAAAGGAGGGAAACGTTACATTTTGATGATGGTTGATAGAGCAACGGGTTGGCTAGAGGCAGTCCCTCTTAACAACATCGAGACAACCACAATCACAAATGCCTTTATCAATATTTGGGTAGCTTCAAAGGGCGTACCTAAATACATCACAAGTGATCAGGGCACTCAATTTGAATCAGATCTGTTCAATTCCATTATGGAACGTCTCGGAGTAAAACATACTCACACGTTACCATACAAACCATCAACAAACGGTATGGTAGAACGCAGAAATAGATCTTTGAAAGAAGCTCTCAAAGCTCAAAACGAAAATTGGCTCGACGCACTTCCCAAAGTTCTACTCGCCATGCGTACGGCAGTAGACCCGGCGACCGAAACTACGCCTTTCCAAAAAGTTTACGGAATTGACGTACCACTCCCAGGAGACATTTTCGTAACTTCTACGAACCTTTCGGAACCTCTTTTCTTCCGGCCTACGCATATTAAACATAATAACACGAAATATGCCGTAAACATGCCCAAAAATTTGGATACATGTACTCATGTCTATATCAGAGTGCCCACACAGCTCACCTCTCTGCAATGTCCTTACACGGGACCATTCAAAGTGGTTAAAAGAGATAAGTTTTCGGTTACAGTGCAAATTGGCGAACATACTAAAAAAGTTCCCAAACAGCAAATCAAGCCAGCTTATACTCTACACTCGGAAGAAGCTGTATCACAAGGACAATCTGTGTCACAAAATCAGACAGAAAGTAAGGAGAAAACTCCCCGAAAATCTGCCAGAAGGCACGTCCCCTCTACCAAATTCGACGAGAGGTGGGTAACGGCGCTCGAATCACCCCAACCGGCGTCGTCGTTATTAACACGACGTCTTGGGAGGGCCCCTGTGGTGAAATCCACCCCCTCTTGTCAACAGCCCTTTTCAGGGCTACCAAAAAGAGGTAGGCACACCACAAAAATATTTATAAGACGTCGAGTTACAACTCCGTCAAACAAAATATTTCACCAGAGAGAAAATACTAAATTCTCTCCCAAAAGTGAAATATTAAAGATTAACACGCAAGGCGACCTCCCCAAACATTTACTGGGCGAGATAGATGCGACAAAAAGTTCGAAACAAGTCGCCTTGAATGAGAAACCTCAAACAGGAAAACTCAAGGCGTTCAGCCACCCCCGGGGACCCCGTCAAAGCAACGGACGCAGGGAAACCAACTCGGAAGACCAACTCAGCTATCATATGCACAGATACTGGGAAAACACTGTGCGAACCAATGAGATTGCACAGTAGAATTAATGAAATTAAGCGGACCAACCAGGAGGCGGCAGGAGGCGGCCACCTCCCTATAAATACCCCGCTCGGAGCCCTCCGAAATTCATTCCACTCTCCGCTCTCGACGACGACACCTCCGAAGTACGAAGAATTCTACACGCTCTACGCTGACGAACCTTCTGCATTGCGAGTTCATCTCAAGAACGGCTTCCTACTGCTTTCTACAAGCCAGACCTTCTCTCCACACAGATTTCGCATTGGCATCTACGAGTCCAGTGATTATTCATCCTGCTCATTGCCCAACGTAGTTCTTCTGTTAGGACGCCACCCGGTACTTCTATCGATATTCTCTTTAGACAGTACGCCCGAGGGACGTTCCGAGCCGTGTCACCCGGATTACATAGCCTTAAGCTCGTAGTCGACCGCAGGGGCACGCCGGTAAATTACTCAGCTCCTCCGCTCTAATTTACCGTCTACGGAAGTCTTTTTCAAGACTGCGAGGTAGGACCCTGCCGTCTGAGCATTGGAAAGACGCTCCGGCAAGCGAGTCCACTTCCAAAACCCTCTATTTTTCACACGTAGAGGCATCGAAACGAGCCAAAACTCGATCATTTCGATGGAACGTCAGCCTTCTTACTTCCCCTTGCAAGGGAAGGAGGAAGGCGGCAAGACCGGGCCGAGTGACCAACGTAGTGCGCCCTACCGGCCACACGGTGAGTCCGCTGAACCAAACATCAGCGCAAGGCGCGACCCTCACGTCCGGATCGCCTTCTCGCCCGACGTATTCGTTCGAGAAACTTTCGAACAAGACTCTCCTCGCGGGGGTGGCCTAGAAACCAACCCGCATAACCGGGATATAAATGTCCGACTTGGTCTACCAACGTCAAGTCAAACCTATATAAATCCACTACATAGGTACATCATTGGATTCAGGAGAACCTCCGGTTTAAGTATGAAATATTAGGTATATGTCATTCATGTGAGCCCCCCTAACCTGATGTCACACAGTAACACGATTAGGAAAGTTGGCGATGACTGCCCCACAGTTCTCCCTGGTGATATCCTCGATGACTCGCCGAATTTCTTCCTTCAATTCCGTGATAGTGCGAGGTTTCCTCTCGAAGACTTGAGATTCGACAAACCCCTATAAGAAGAAGTCGCAGGGGGTCAGGTCGCACGACCTTGCCGGCCAATTTTGAACTCATCGAAATGAAATCAAACGATTTGGAAACCTTTCACGCGACAGTGTTAAGGTCGTAGCAGCACTGTGGCATGGGGCTCCGTCATGTTGTGAAACCATAGTTTGTTGATAGGTATCGATTGTACGAGTATATCAAGATGGGGCCACAGAAAGTCTGTAACTGTAATCATAGTGCGATAACGTTCTTCATCAACGGTCACTGACTGCTTTCTCTCATTTTCAAAAAAATACAGGCCGATAACGCCGCCTGCCCAAAATCCGCAACAGACGGCCTCTGGATTCATTTCTTTCTCTTGAATTTCGTGAGGATTTTCTGTTCCCCAAATCTGACAGTTTTGTTTGTTTATAAATCCCGACAAATAAAAATGTGCCTCATCAGAATTTTTTTTTTTTTTTTTTTTTTTTTTTTTTTTTTTTTTTTTTTTACGAAACCATCGTCCTTCTGCTGCTTGGCTAAGATCCACCAATCAACTAAGATTCTTCTTTTACCGTGATCTGCTTGCTTCAACTCATGCACAAGACCTTCTCGAACGATCAAGTTTGTTCCCCACCCCGGCAACTACTTGGAACCGTTCCCTACAAGAAGAACTGTGAGTTCTTCAATTCCGTACAACGCGGAGCAGCTCATGAGTCACAAATGAAAAGTCACATTTACGTTTCTAAACTGTTATGCAGGGGTGCCCACAGGGGGGGGTCACGACGCAAACTGCGTCGTTGAAATTTTTGGGGGGGGGGGTTAGAAAAATGAGTATTTTTTAAATTTTTTTATGAACAAGTAATAAGATTTATACTAACAATTTGCTAGCGTCAGCTGTTTTCAATTCGAATTACTTTATTGGATAATATGTTGTAGAAACAGGTATTGTGCGCATGCGTCGTGAGTGCCATAATGACAGCGGTAATGTTCTACATATACTTATTGTACTTGTTTTACTGTCAATTAAAAATTAATTACTTACATTTGTAAAACAAGAAATACAACATTCTTTATCACATCAGTGTATCATTTACCGGGAGTTGGGGGGGGGGGGGGGGGCTCGAGTCGTTGCGCTTGGGGGGGGTGGGCACCCCTGTGTTATGTGATCGTGTTATGAGACCACGAAACAATACACTTCATTCTGATCTACATATCCAACTAATCTGCATTTTTACTAAGGGATTGACTACTTGATGTTATGTATTTTTGAGATGCGAGCATCCAGACCACTAAACTATACACTTCATTCTGACCTACATGTCCACTAAACAGGTTGAACGGAATTGAAGAACTCACAGTTCTTCTTGTAGGGAACGGTTCCAAGTAGTTGCCGGGGTGGGGGACAAACTTGATCGTTTGAGAAGGTCTCGTAACTCACGCACAAGTTGGATGGGGTGTGCATCTTGAGATCTTTCACAAGGATATTCCAAACAGTACCGACTCGAAACCCCAGCTCCTGTGAACGTCGACGAAGTGACTTTGCTGGGGACGGCCGATTAAAAAAGCGTCCTTTTATAAACACCCTGTATTCTACCTACCTAATCTATCAAGGTGAATCAGCTTACGAAGGTTCATATTTTCGCCGCTCGGCTTCGCATCCTTTTTTGATATCGCCGATGCCGTCTTTGTCCGTTACTCTTGATCAGTGAGACCAAAACTGGAGTAAGTCACAATGCAATCATATTTAAAAATCAATAAACAAAATAGGTTTTTAATAGATCCGTTCTTCTGGGTTCACACCAAAAGTTTTAGTGTTATCAATTAAACTATCCTTACCCTTGCACCTTGAAGTATTTGATAATTTCTTGATTATTTCAAGCTACGGATTTTTGATTATGGTTGGTAGCAGTGGCTTCCCACTCCCCCGCGCACCACCCACCTGACTGATTTTGATACGTGACAATGGGGTGTTTACGTTTCCCTTTTTTTCGCGTGACATGTTTTTAAATTCACCGTTTCTCAGTCCCAATGGAGTTCCCGATCTTGTAAAACGAGGAATAGTGTTATAGTTTCCGTGAAAATCAAATTGTAATGTTTTGCCGGACAAAAGTTTTGCTGATAACGAGTTGCGCTCGCATTCGTGACAGATGCAAAATGTGATAACGTGACTCAGTTCGAATTTCGTTTTTTTCCTTTCTTACACTCAATGTATTTTCGTAGCAATTCCGTTATTTTTTAGAATTAAGTTTGTGATATTGTTGTTTGAAGAAACGAAAAAATCGAAATGGCAGAAGAAGAGGATCGGAGGCAAGAAATCGAGGAAGTGGATTGCAAAACCAATGATACCACGGACATGACTTTCTGCATGACAAATTACCACAAAGGAGTTCTGAAGGTGAGTTATCTCTATCTGAAACTAGTGCAGAGCATGTCTAAAATTGATTATTCTTTCAAAGAAAAAACGGCATTCCACCGATTGCAACGGTACATTCCGAGTTGGACCCGTGCACAGCTGGAGGTTTCGAGTGGGTTTTACTGTTTGTTTGTTCCAAACACTTTATCAATATCAGCATGACCTGACAGATCTCATATCGAGATTACCTCGCGGTGACTAGGAATAATTTGCCCGGCTACTTTTTCTCATGGTCGTTTTCTGTTTGGGTTTTCGTTCTGCTCAATTAATGACAAAGATAGTAAATCGTGATATTTTGAATCTCTGGAGTCAACTGATTAATGGCTCTAAGGGGGAAAATTATACCTGCAAGATAACATGTGATTGAATTTTTGGGTGAAACCCAAATTCTTATGGTGGCACATAATTAAAACTTGCTATTTTATGTTGCCATCCATAAGTACCTACCTATTTAAGGTACCGAAGGTAAAAATTCTTCATTTATAATTATTTGTTACAGCCATGGGGCCAGGGACCCCTCGTATCGTCAGCAAAATATACGTAACTTGAAATTATTGAGAAAGAAAACTAGGCCCTTCGGTTGCTTTCCGCTTTGAGCCTTCGGCTAAAATGCTAAAAAAAACATGGAACATGCTTTCTTCCCGCTAATTCGTAAATGTAAATAAATTTAAAACTACAATATAAATGTTTTACTAATCGAAATTAGAACAGAGTACCAAGGTAGGCAATTTTCTGTTATGGCGCGCGTCTTCAATTACTATAAACAAGATTAACTTCTCAACCAAGTGACAACAAAACAAGCGGCATTGTTTACTATATCCATTTATAACATAAATAAATATAAAACTACGACATGAATAGAAGAACAAGTACGAAAGAAATGCGTGATAAATCGAAAGCTGGTGGAGCGAGTGGATAAAGCGAGTGGAGAACGTTTTTTGTCCGGTGAAAACTACAGAAGTTTCATTTCCACAGCAACGGCTAAAGCAAAGCATGCTTTGTGACACATCCGCGTAACGTTTTTCGCTAGTTAGTCCAATGCTAAAGCATGTTCCATGATAAAAGTGTAGTCTTCACTGAAAATTATACAGCTACCTTGTTTAAAGATTTTTTACTATTGAAGGTACAATGAAGATGACTAGCCTCTATTCATTTAGAAGTAGTAACATTGCAAGTACCTACTAATAAAATACGCAATGTGTTATTTTGTGGAATTTCTGGGTCAACTTCAATGTTTTTCATGTTCTGAATGTATAGCATTTTTCAGTCAAATGAAACCTTTTTTCTTTCAAATGAAACTTCGTAACTACCAAATGAAACTTTTTTTCAAACAAATGAAACCTTATTTCAATCAAATGGAACTTCTTTGAATCATCCAGGGAAAAATTACATTTAATTTCAGATTTTTGCTAAACAAGTTAATACAGAGGCACTACAAATTAATTTAATGAAGCGGGTGTCCAGAAGCTGCGGCAGTGGTTTTATCATCATGTTATCACGAGCAGTTATTGGAGCAGTCTGTCTTGGTGATCAGCAATATGGTGGACCGAAAAGTTTCATTTGAATGAAATGAGGTTTCATTTGTTTTAAAACAAAGTTTCATTTGGTTGAAAACAGCTTTCATTTGATTGATACATGGCTTCATTTGGTAGGAACGAGGTTTCATTTGATTGGAACAAGGTCTCATCTGGTAGTTACGAAGTTTCATTTGGTAGAAACAAGGTTTCATTTGGCTGAAAAATGCTAAGGGTTGACTACTTGATGTTATGTATTTTTGAGATGCGAGCTTGCGAACGTCCAGACCACCTAATTAAACATTCTGACCTATATGTCCAACTGATTGTCATTCCAACGTTTTTATTACGAAAAGGTGGCATATGTCCTACTAATCTGGATTTTTACTATGGGGCTGAATACTTGATGTTATGTATTTTTGAGATGCGAGCTTCCAGACCACCTAATTAAACACAGCATTCTGACCTTTCTGTCCAACTGATTGTCGGTGGTTAAGTGGACGCTCAGATTATATCGTATTGGACGATATACCAGATCTATGTTTATGTCTATGTCCACATACTGTACGTCCTACCAATCTGAATTTATACTAATGTATTTACTGCTCGATGCTGTGTAGTTTTGAGATGGGAGCGTAGCGAGCATCCCGACCACTTCACCAACGCAGGGCGCTCTAAAACCAGTGGCCTTAGTATAATACATACAGGGTGTCTCACTTTATATCCGGAATACTTCACCCGCGTATTCTGCAACTAATTTCCGATCAAAAGTTCTTCCTAAAGGTTTTTTGTTAAACGCTCTGTTTTCGAGTTATTCAATATTTAAGGTTTTTTTTAATTTGGTTTCGACCTTAACTCATTCAAACGGCCAAAACTCCCTTAATTACCTGAGAAAATTCAAATTTGATTTTACTGTTGGAAAGAGAGTTGAGTTTCTCATCTCCCCAATGAACTATGAAAGTTTTTTAAGATGGTTCAATTGGTGAAAAATCAATCTGAATGGTGAATTGTGTCAAATGTTCAAAATTACCACTTTTTTCATGTAATGTACGTATGTACTTTAACTAGTCACGCAGCATGATCGTATGAGTGAATTTTCTTGAACTATTTATCGTTAAATTGTATTGGAATTTGAGCAATTTCAGTCGAAAGAAATTGTTAGAAATCAATTTTATGGCAGCAAACTCATACTAAATAAAATTCGGTAATTCAAAAAAGATTTTGGATTTTTAGATTTTTTTGCAGTTTTTATAGATTTTTAGCAAATAATAATGAAATTCAAGTACGTTTTTCAGCCAGATTTTGAGCAAAAATTGCTAAATATCCTAGTTATTTGTTGACAATTTAGTTTTGAGTAAAATTCTACTAAAATTGATAAATTTAACGGTTTTGGCCGTTTTTAGCCATTTTTAGTACATTTTTCGAAATTTGACCAATTTAATGAGCTCAACAATTATTGTTGGCTGCCGAACTCATCCTTTCGTTTAGAATGCTTAATTTTTTGGCGCAAGACCGATATTTTTATCTCAATCCTAAGGAGAGTTATCGTCTGGATTTACACACGCCACACATGTATGAAAAAGCTCAAATTTCAGGAATTGTTTCAGAATAGCCCTGTCAAATTAGACCAAAAAGAGGCAAATAGGGGAAATAATTCATAGTAGAGAAATTTCTTCACCAGGCTCTTCCTTCACTCTTAGTAAATCATATCTCAAAAGTCCCCTAGTATGGGGGGTGAGCTCGATGAGGGGGGGGGGGGGGGGGGTTTTTCTCCTTTTTTTCCGATTTTTTTTCTCGGCTTTTTGCCTATAACTCGAAAAGTAAGCGTTCTAGCGACTTGTTTACTATTACCAGAATTAAAGTGCATAAAATTTCCTACAATTTGCACTCCTGACTTCATTCTCTACGATTAGGCGTTCCGTCGCTAGAGCGCATTGAAAAGTAGGTATAATTTCAAAAAATCAGCAAAAAGGCCTTTGTGCTCTTTTACGCAGAAATCATTCGTATAAAGCTTTTTGGTGACTTAGAATACATCATGACTTGTTTTCCGAACGTCAGTGATGCTCGGACAGTGGCTTGAGCAGGTTTCATGTTTCTTTTCATGTTTGTCTTTTTTTCTGTTCTTCGCTTCCATCCTGGAATCTGTGATACCCATAACATATTTGCAGCACCCTTACCAAATCACTGTGAATTATCGGTGAATATATATGTATATAAAACACAGTGGCTCTAAAAAAGAAAAGAAAAAAAAGGAACTAAAGAAAATGAGCTGTGTTTCACCAAAAAATGTTTAATGTGCAGGTACAGTATAACCCATGTTAAAGTAATATTCACAAAAGGAGTGGGAGGGGGAATGGGTCATCAATCTTCACAGGTGTCTGCTCTACATCCATTTAGAATCACCATCCACAGTCAAACTGAAAATTCAAAATCGGATTACAGTGAGGTGCATATAATTTTATATTGATAGTAGTAGTATAAAGTAGACAACCATTCCATGTTGGGGCTTTTCGTCCGACTGACTCGGGCTTCGCGGACCTCATCAGCTGTCCTCCAAATGGAGAATCAGATTGGTTCTGATGATTTCGCTTCAAGCTACTCATTGCCCCGCCCCGTCGAGTTGAGAGGGGTTCGCCGTACAGAAGCGCGAAAATTACTTGGACGTTTGACCCTTACCTGGGCGGTCACCCATCCAAGTACTAACCACGCTCGAAGTTGTTTAACTTAGCTAATCGCATGAGAAACGGTTCTTTGCAACGCCTAACCCGTACGGCTCTTATATTTACAAATACATGAAGTTCATGGAGATGATTAGGATGAAACTTACATAGCGATGGCATCACTGACGTTCGGAAAAAAAAGTCATGGTGTATTCTAAGTCACCCAGAAGCTTCATACGAATGATTTCTGCGTAAAAAGAGCATAAAGGCCTTTTTGCTGATTTTTTGAAATTATACCTACTTTTCAACGCGCTCTAGCGTAGAGAATGAAGTCAGGAGTGCAAATTGTAGGAAATTTTATGCACTTTAATTCTGGTAATAGTAAACAAGTCGCTAGAACGCTTACTTTTCGAGTTACAGGCAAAAAAACGAAAAAAAAAAAAAAAATCGAAAAAAATTAGAAAAAACACCCCTCCCCCCTCGTTAAGCTCACCCCCCATACTAGGGGACTCATATGATACGATTTACAACGTGTGAAGGAAGAGCTTGGTGAACAAATTTCTTTACTACGAATTTTTTCTCTAATTTGACTGGGCTAAGAATGCCTCAAAACGGATTTATATGAAAACATTTTTCAAAAATTTTTATTTTTGCAAATTTTTGTAGATAATGAAGTTATTGCAATGGCTCCAAAAATTTCAAAATCAAAATTTTTGAAAATTTCCTTCATTGAAATCCGTTTTGAGACATTCGGAAACGAATCCTAGAGCTTAAAATTTTTTCATATGTGTATATATATATATATATATATATATATATATATATATATATATATATATATATATATATATTCAATTTCTTTGTTAGTTTGAAAAAGGCAAAAAGCCGAAATATAAAAATAGTTTTGTGACGTTTTTTCTGTTATCTTTTCTAATTTTGTGAATATAATCAAGCTCTCCTAGAGTCATTTTCAATAAGTGATATAAATATATATATATATATATATATATATGTATATTTTATTTATATATATATATTGCTATGCGATTCTTAGGCCCACCCCCAACAATTTTTTATGTAACGTCCGAAACGCACGTTCATGCGCATCGTGGGTTCGAATCCCAGCCAGGCTTGAACATTTTTTTATGTCCATTTTTTAATGTAATTTATCATTTTATATCCATTAATTAATTAATTAATTTAATCTTCGCTAGCATTGATAATATGCAATTAATAAATTGCATAGCAAATGATCCTCGTTTTCTACGTTAACCGGGGGTCCAGGGGGACAAAGCCCCCCGGCGAGGCGCGAAGCGCCGAGTATATATATATATATAGGTATATACTCGGCGCTTCGCGCCTCGCCGGATCTTTTCTCTTTTCTACTGTGTAGAAAACGAGGATAATTTGCTATGCAATTCGTCTCACGAGAAAAAAAAAAAAATTTTTTCAGGCCTGGCCGGGATTCGAACCCACAACCTTCGTCTCACGAGAAAAAAAAAAAACATTAAAATATTTTTTCTCCCCTAAATAACAAAATAAAAGTAAAATTGATAATACCGTTGGAAAGCATATTAGATGAAGCAGTTTTCATGAGATTTGCCAGTTTCCAGGATTCAGGCCTGGCCGGGATTCGAACTCACGACCTCTCGCTTCCCATCTCGGGACAAAAAACGTTACACAAAAAGTGGACATTAAAAAAATTATTGGGGGTCGGCCTAAGAATTGCATAGCAATTAATATATATATATATATATATATATATATATATATATATATATATGTGTGTGTGTGTGTGTGTGTGTGTGTGTGTGTGTGTGTGTGTGTGTGTGTGTGTGTATATACCCTTCCAGACGATGTCTCTCCTTAGGATTGAGATAAGAATTCCGTTCTTGAGCCAGAAAATCAAGCTTTCCTAACGAAAAGACGAGGTCGTTGGCCAGTATTTTTTGAGCACATTAAATTTGTCAAATTTCAAAAAAGTGCTGAAAGAATCACTAAAAATAGCAAGAAACGGCTGAAAATCGTTAAATTTATATTTTTTAGCAGAATATTACTCAAATAAAGTTTATTAACTATAAAATAGAACCCGTCGCTCCTTTTCGATCTAAAATTCTTTCCCCACACCACCAACCTCATCAATCCTTTTCAAAAATGAAAATAATATTATTAATAAATAAATTATTGTAATAAAGAATCACACCAACATTAAAAAACCCGAAAAACAACTTGTGTCCTTCATGGCTGCCTTTATAGGCAACAAAAGTGTAGCAAATCGGTAGTAATTGTATACGTGCTGTGCTCTATCTCGAGCTTCTCATGTTTGGAGGCCCTTTGAATTGAATGGAAGGGAGATTATACTTTGGATGTTTTCTTTATCTTCAGTTAGAGTGGTACTACAGACATTTGGCAGTACTGAGTGGGCTGATGCATGAGGTTGTGTTCCCTCTTAAGAGGTCCATAGTGTCTTATCTTGCCTGTAGTAGGTGGCCGATGATGTTCTAGAAGCTTGGGGTGGCTAGCCAAAAGTTGTCTAGGTGACGTAGATTTATTTATTTTCCAACAGAGAACGGAAATCCTTTTCTGCTGTCTGCTGTGATCTTACCTGAGGTACAGATGGCTCCTTTTGGTGCTACGTAGTGCCCTTGGTCTGAATCTTTCCACACTATTTCACCAGATTTCTCTGAGGAGAGGGTGCCTCGTTTGCAGTTCTGGAGAGAATTTTCTTATTGGGATCAAGTAGGAAATGAGCAACAATTCTCTTCCACACAACCGATCCTTTCCGGATGCGAAATTAATCGGCTGTTGTCCTTTTACCACCCAACTGGTGCTTCCTCCTTATGAGACCTAGTGTCATCTAGTCCAGTTTTAGCAGCTCAAAGGAGATAGTCCCTACTGTTAATAAAACAAGGAGTACAGAAATTCTCTATTACCGCTGTGGATTTGTCAAAAGTTATCTCTGATGCGATTTATCAGTGGCATTTTCTATAGAGAAATTCATTTCATAGCTGCAGTTTCTCAAACTATTAAGTGTGTGGCTAATGCTGGTAGCTGTGCTTTTCTTTTCGTTATTTTTCTGACTGTTCAAAACGAGTTTCGCCACTTTAACTCAAGAGAGTTTCGCATAAACTCCTTTTTGAATGCATATTTACCTACTCATTGTCACCCTATAACTTGTGTGACTACCATTCTATATTTAGTGACTACCATTCTATATTTAAGGTTTTTTGAACTACGGTAGTTTGAAAATTACACCTATTCAGTTTCGGCGTTTTGAATTGACCCAAAGTGAAATTAAGACACAGTTTATAAAACAGTCCGTTCGTGAATTTTGCAGCTATTTTCTAGCATTTTCAGTTATAGTTGCAGAGACCCACGATAAGTAACTCTGCTGGACAGAAAAATAGTTTTTTTTTTCGTATCGTATGCACCTTGAAACGCAACCAAAGTTTATTCTCCCGGTGATTACATTGAGATATTATTGGAGAATAAACAAAAAAATTTGCCTCGTCAGCATGAACGCGGAGTTGTAGATTGAGATCGATCCAGTGGAGTAGCTTGTTTTTCTTATTCTTCTTGTTTTTAAATCCCTCTTTAGGTGGAGTTTTTGGAGTGTTCTAATTTCTCCCAAAAAATCTCAATAAAAAGTAGATAATATTAAAAATAAATGAACGACACAGCATTTTCAGATCGCAAAATGTGAGTACTTCGATTGTTAATAGGGGAAATTAGTGAACTCGACAGTAAGAAACCTAGGGATTTTTTTAGTTGCGAGTCGCTTTTTTTACTATTGACATTTCATGTCTTTATTTTGGCACATAAACGAAAAAAGCGTTAAGGTTGGTTTTCTGATGACTTCCGCTTACAACCGAGTCGTTGCTAGGGAAATGGTACTTCGTCGTTTTTCATCCCACAAAATTCGTTGACCATTCGTTCGAAAGCTGTCGATTCATTCAACCATATTATGTTAACTACTGCGAAGTGCGTGGCCAAAAATCTGAGTTATGAGCATGGTTATTTGAATAATTGTGTACACTCAGGTGATCATTCTCAATAGTTGATATTGTGAACATGATTGCAACCGCTTGTTAATTTCTGATTATTTCATTGAGCTGGTGTTTCGATGATTTTATTCATAGCAGGTGATCCGAATATTGCGAGAACGGTTTGATTTGTGAAGCGGTTTAAAAAAAAATCATTTCAATAGGTAATTTCTATGCTTTACACTATAGGAAGCTGTAATTTCGTATGTAGCCTCTTTAGGACATTTACTTGACGATGACCGGGGTCCGGATCAGATGAGTGGCTATTAGAGCTTGTATACGAGTCTGCAACTAAAGACATAAAATGTGTTGCAGACTCGTATGCAAGCGTTTCTGATGATTAGCGATTTATGAAATTTTCAAGGATTATGCGGCTTAGCTCCTAGATTTTGTAGGGAGGTTTAATCGAAATTTCACGATTTGTTTCTAAACAACCCTTTCCATTACACATTAAAGCTTTATAGGTTGAATACCAAAGAAATTAGCTGCAGATCTTACTCAGCTGACCTGGGGGACTGTATTCTTTATGATTTGTTTCTAGACATCTCAAGTTGCCTTCATTCCGAATTTCAGTTGCATAGGTTGAAGCTCACTCAGCATGAGTCGTTTCTCGATTTTTTATTATTTTTGTGATGTGATTCAACAGTGAAAGGGCAATTTCAAATCCAAAGAACTTTGCACGTGAAGGAAAAATGCTCTTCATCCTAAACTTGCTTTTAAAATCTCGACATCAATGAAATAGACCTACGGTTCTACAGTCAGATCATTTATTAATGATTAATTTTACACATTATTAGTTCATTATGGTTACTTAGCAATATTAGGTTATAACTGAGCGTAATAAATCAGCTTTCCTTGGCACTACAGAGGTTTAGAGATTATGAGATGCTGTGATAAAATGAGAGCATCCCAAAAAGTGGCTAACTATTTTCCTACTATGAAAACTAAGGGAAGTTACATTTCCCTAGTAACGCATTGGTTGTACGTGAAAATAAATAGAAAACCCCACCGTGACGTGACGAAAACAAATGGAAACGTCCTGTTAGGCATTATCTTTATATATAATTCCGAACGGTCTTTGAAATTGTGAAGTACTTCGCGGTCCGATTTTAGTGTTAGACTGCTCATTCGAATCAGCACGGCCCCAAGTTTGTTGCAAAAGTGTCGCCGTTCGTCTCTATACCCGCCTTGATCGTGTTCTAGGCGGTCCTTATCAACGAGAGTTGTTTATTAGGCTGTGGCGGTAACAACAGTTGCCATCAATTCACGGTAAGTAAGAAACGTAGTGTAGTTACTAACATCTAGGAGAGTTATTTCTGAACGAAGAAATTGAAACTGAAGATCTTAGCGGACTTTATATACAGGGTGATTCCCTCGCAGATGCAAAAAAAATTGGGTAAAACTACATCAAAAATGGATTAAAATGCCGCCAACTGCATATTTTTATCTCAATCCGTTCTCGAGATATGATTTTTTAAACGTTTTTTCAGGAAAACCGTGTTTTTTTTCCTTTTAAACTCAAATTTCTCCACTTTACTTCATTCAATTTTAAATTTTGACCACATTTTCGGAATCAGCATTAAATTTAATATAAGAATAGTGTACTTGGGTTCTTAAAAAGTACCATCCAAAGGCCCTCACATCAGCTCAAACATTGACGATTTTGAAAAAAAAATATTTCTGAAAATCTTTAAAACTTTACTACTCTTCCAAAACGAATCCTGGAGACTGGCAAATCTCATGAAAACTGCTTCGTCTAATACTCTTTCCAACGGTATAATCAAGTTTACTTTTATTTTGTTATTTAGTGGAGAAAATAATGTTTTAATGTTAAAAAATGTGGGCTTTTCAATGAAATTGTTGGTTTTCTCGAAAGATGACCCTCCATGAACCTACGAGTATGGGGTCGGTTTCTATGTATTTTTTCACGCTGTATCGAATGGTAACATTTGTAGATCTCTCCAACTCCGTTATAACCGAGTTTTATACTTAAAATTGCAAATGTTTAGTTTGTTTGTTACGATTAAATGTATGTGTGTTATGGGGTAAAACTAGTTAATTAAAGTGTAAAACTCGATTATAACGTAGTTGAGAGATCTGCAAGAGTTTCCATTCGATCCAGCGAGAAAAAATACATAGAAACCGACCCCATACTTGTTGGTTCATGGAGGGTCATCTTTCGAGAAAACCAACAATTTCATTGAAAAACCCACATTTTTTAACATTAAAACATTATTTTCTCCCCTAAATAACAAAATAAAAGTAAAATTGATAATACCGTTGGAAAGCATATTAGATCAAGCAGTTTCATGAGATTTGCCAGTTTCCAGGATTCTTTTTAAAAGAATAGTAAACTTTTAAAGATTTTCAGAAATATTCTTTTTTCAAAATCGTTATTTTGAGCTGATGTGAGGGTCTTTGGATGGTACTTTTTAAGAACCCAAGTACACTATTCTTATAGGAAATTTAATGCTGATGCCGAAAATGAGGTTGAAAGTTTAAATTAAATGAGGCAAAGTGGAGAAATCCGAGTATAAAATGAAAAAAACACTGTATTCCTGAAAAAACCTTTAAAAAATCATATCTCGAGTACGGATTGAGATAAAAATATGCGGTTGGCGGCTTTTTACTCCATTTTTGATATAGTATTACCCAAAAATTTTTTTTTTGCATCTACAAGGGAATCACCCTGTATATTCCCCGATTCAAGTTTTTGTTTAGTCTCATAGTGGCGAGGACCACCTCAACTGGTGATATTTATTTCATTACATTACTTACATTTTGATCGGTATGTCCTCTTTTTAAACATTTAATAACATCGCCTTATCTTTGCACCAGGTCACATAACGCCGCAAATAGGTAGGACTTATATCGTTACTATAATGTGCTGAGTTCCGCTTACACTACGTGCTGAGTTCCGCTGCTGAGTATAATGTGCTAGATTAGGGCTTTCCAAGTCCTAACAGGCCTCTAGTTAAATTATAAAAACACCAACATATACAAAGGAATAAATCTATCACTATTCAGAAATTGAGAAGGAAAATACCTACCTCCTTCATCGACTTAAATTTGTAAGAGGGTTCTCGCAGTCTAATAAATTAAAAACGTGGACACATGTATGTGGAATTGACTGCATGGCATTTAAATATTGGATGAAAAACATTATTTTTTGAGAAGGACTCAATCAAAATTATATTAGTTGGTCATGAAGGATTTTTGCGATGATTCCACAGTTCTCATTCATTTTTAATTTGGAAAAAACTTTAAAATTACGTAATAAAAGGAAAAACTTAATTGCCTTGGGTCTAGCCCTTAGGGAAAGCATGTGGATGAACTTACAGCGATTCATTTCATTCCATTCAGTGAAATTATGTGTATCAATAACAAACTTACAAAAAAGCCTAGTCTTAATCCAAAAGTTTTCGAGTCTCCGATTTATTAATATTTCAACCCTTCACAATCGTAATAATAATATGAAGAGTAAGTTAATAAAAATAGGTATGGCTGGTGGTGTGATGCCAAACGAAAAAATGTCTGTCAAGTTGGGTGTGGCACATAGCTTCCTCGTTTACCTACCATCTTCTTCCAACTATCATCCAAATTTAAGCGAACTCGAACGACTAGAGAGTGATAAGACGGAGCCTGATGAAATTTACGTTTGCGCTTGCGCAGAATGAAGTATTGATTTGGCAACAATGTAACTGATAGGGAACCATCTACAACCTAACCCGCGCATTATCTGACAATTTCATCGAAATCGGATGAAAACGGTGGAAATTAAGGTCGTTACAAAGGTTTTTTCATAGGAGCACGCGCAGTAGCTATTAATGATACAATAGGGTGGTTAAAAAAAAAAAAAAAAAAAAAAGTTCTGGGATTTCTGGTCTCCATTGTGTTTTTGCTTCCTCGGTATGTCAGGATGACCCTCCTAAATTTTTAGCAAAAAATATTAATCCTAACCACTTTACCTGGGTCGATTTTTGCCAGTTATCGACCGCTATCGTAAACCAACCTCTAAATTGGTGCCGGCGTGATGATTTGAAGGACGGATTTCAATTTTTTCGGGTCAACTTATGGGTTTTCGCATACGCTGAACACGATGAACTTATTTATTTTACGCTCTGTCCACTAGTTATCCAGTAAACTGGCAGAGGGCACTGCTTGAAGATAAGTAAAAATCGAAAATTTCACCGAAAATGCTGTCGCCTGGTTAAGAATTGTACTAGAAACATGCTATTATGGTCGGATAATATGTTTTGGCATGTTCTGAACATGATCCCGTTTTACTATACTATACTTTACTAAACTAGTTTACTTTACTTTAGTTTTACTAAACTATACTATACTATAGTTTACTATACTTTTCCGCCGGTGATTGCTTCGTTTATCGGCCATAAACATCAAATTAACTGTAGGGTAATAGACAAATTCACCCTAGTTTCACCGGAAATTATGTCGCGTCGATAATTTAAGGTCCCAAAATACCTTGTGCCGATAAAATTGGGTATTTTCCAGAATACTCGGTACAAAGCCGTTGGTAATTTGGCAAGGACTCGAACCGGCATTTTACTTATTCGCCAAATACGAGTATAGCGGCAAAATGGAGAAAATAGCTAAACTTTTCCCATTTTTCTGTAAAATTCCTAAGTTTCCATCGGTTTTCCGGGGTCAAATTCGTAGTTCTGAATTGTCTAAACTGTGATTGGGCCATTGGAGGGAAGGGAATTCCTGAGCCTTGCTATAGTTACTACCCTGAGAGACGCCAACCCTATGAGTTACTCTGTGTCCCTCGCCTTTGATTGGTTCAAAACTAAATAAAAGAACTCTAATTTTGAAAATGTCATTGTTTTTGTTCTCTCTGTGAAACTATTCTCAGTGCGTTAAAATTCCGTATTGATGATATGGGAAGGTTATCCCGAAAACCGTGATATTTTCAACCTTGAAACCGTGAATATTCGTTTGCTCGATTTTACAGTGTAAAAGCAATTAATGCTTTTGTGGAGGGGGGGGGGGGGGGGGTTGCTCGCTGCACATTCATGTTAAGTTATATTGGTGAGGGCATCCAGTAACATCGCGATCTATTTGCTATTCCCACCCAAATCTATACAGTAAACCAAACATGCAGTCCCTGTAATGCATGCATATGTTTCAAACCTCGTGAGGAACCTGCCTAGAAGGTATATAATTATATTATTTTTTCTGGGAGTTGATGACTACAATATGTTCCAAAACATATATATAATGTCTTTGACACATAGAAACGAAAAGTGTTACTTTTTAACACTGGATGTGTTTTTGCGATCACCAACCGGTTAAAAACTGAAACGAAATTATGTAACGAAAAAACTACATGCGATACCGATAAACTTTGTAGCTAACCTTCGCTTATAATCAACAACTGTTGCTATGCGTAGGATTACTAGACTCCAAGTTATTTCTTACACATTATTATTATAAAATGAGGTAAAATTAACATTAAAAACGCAAAAACAAATTCTGTGGATTGTTTTTGTAATTTCATACGGAGTATGGAAAAAGAATCAACCGGAGGAAAGCTCTCGATTTACCTAACCGTAGGGTGGAGTGACCAGTATTTGACAAGGACCCAGTGATTGACATCTCACCCAAAAGTTTAAATAGTAACGCATAGAAGTGTTTACTGGCTTCATCCTTTTGAATTTTGAGACAAAATACCTTCTCAGTGAAGTATAAAAGCGGTCATAGGATTCAGGCAGGTTTTTGTGAAATTTGGGGAAGGTTACCCAACAGAAATTCGCGTTGATTTTTCTTTAGTGCTGTTTCTTGTGATTTTGCTAACGGAGTAAGCGTTCAATTTTGCTTCAACATGCCCTCCACATTTTCAAATTTGATTGTTCCCATGATTTTTTCTCAATCAGTTTTTTGTTTAGATTGCATTTATATTATAATTTTTTTGGAAATAAACAAAGATAGCATGTGAACATGCAAATGTCAATTACTGGTCCCCAAACTGATGCAACCCTTAGTGATTAACAGTGCTGTCAATATGGATCTCTATTCGTTCTTTATTTATTATATTTATATAAATACATAGCAACTAAGAAGCTGCTAGTTTATCATTAGAAACGTACTGTACCTACTTATGGTAGTGGGAAAACCTTGTACCTACCTAATTTGTGATGTTTTCAACTTTGTCTTTATAAATACTCATATTGATTTTATATTTAGATTAATACAACAAAGTTCGAAAATGCTTAATTTATTAATAAAATGTCGAAATAAATGTTTTGTTGATACACGGAATCATTTATTGCAGAAGAACTGCTTTGTCAATCACAGGTGCAGCCAAAAATTTGGCTGTCAAATAATGGGTCAAAAAATTAATTTAAAAAAAAAAAACGTATTTATGATGTTTTCTGGCTTGAATTAGTGATTTTTCCAATACTTAGCACTTTGAGGACATCCTGATGCAGCCGTAGATGTAAGATTCTCGTTTGAATAAACGAAAAACATAAGTTAATGGCTTGTCAAAGTCAAAATTTCTCTTAAGGTGTCAAACACTCCATCCTATTATGTTAACCACTCTGCAGCCGGTGGCCGACAATCTGAGATATGAGCGTAGTTGTCTGAATAGGTTAATTTGGAAGTTGAAATTTGATAGGGAGACACTCTGGGACATAAAGAGAAGATTGAGTGACCTAATCAGCTGAGTGACCTAAATTCTCTCCTGTTCACCCAAGGAAGTTGAAATTTTATAAGGAGACTCTTTGGGACATTAAGAGACAATTGAAATTATGGACTCTTTCCTAATCAGACGAGTGAGATAAATTATCTCCTGTTCTAGAAAACCGTTTAAACGCTTGATGAAAAGCTATCCATTTACCTATTTGGAATCATTGTAAGAAAGTGTATAAGCTGTTGCTAATGAATCGTAAACAACTTTCTCTACTTACCCTTCAATGGTTTATAGGTAAACAAGGTAGGAAGTTATGTACCAATATGGGAACCTAATTATCAGGCACTTCCAGTCGGGGCCGTGAAGTGAAAACCCAGCCCCTGGGGCAAAAATCCTTCGTGCCCTCTAAACAAAACTGCAAATTATTACACAATTGTTTATTATAATATTGCTATAATGTACTGCGTAGATCAATAAGTCTAATATATGTATAGTCGGACATCACACGAACATAGACCGACATGGATGTAGTACCTCACTTTTAAACCGAATTCAATCGTGCCAAATTAGTAGAATTTCATCCTAGTTCTGCGTGCCGAAGTCTCTTTGATTGCATTTCACAGTCGTTGTTTTGGCCGACTTTATTGTTTCTTAGAAGATATTCCAAGGAAGCTGAAATTTGATAGGGAGACTCTTTGGGACATTGTGAGACAATAGAAATTGAAATGGACTCTTTTCTAATCAGGAAAGTGAGCTAAAATTTGTCCTGCTCATCCAAGGAAGTTGAAATTTGATTGGGAGACTCTTTGGGACACTGTGACACAATTGAAATTATGGACTCTTTCCTAATCAGCTGAGTGAGCTAAATTCTCTCCTGTTAACCCAAGGAAGTTGAAATTTGATAAGGAGACTTTTTGGGACATTGTAATGAACTTAGGCGCCCCTGAGGTGCAATGGGGGCCTAAATCCACACTCGTAGAGAGAGAGAGAGAGGAGAGCGACAGTACCATAAGAGATACAACTCGTACTAATAGCATATGTGCTACGTTCGGAGAAGATTGGTTTTCCAGTTCTAGGATCACCCATCCATCGCCAAACACGTGCTTTCGAAAACACGGGAAGAAAGTGCCCGACGCCCGTTGGGAAACAACGGAGCGAAGGCAGCGCATTCCCTTGGATCTCGCGGGAACTGTCACACTCCCCCCCCCCCCCCTTAAAAAACATACTTGATTGAAGAGCAAGTATGTAAACTAGGTGGAATAGTTTACTGGTTGAGAACTGATGCTCACTAATAAATAGCTGCATTGGCGATTGAGGATAAAAAGGTGAAATTAAAACAGGATGGATTGTCAATGAATCTTCATATGAAGTATTCATTAGGTAGTTAACCTCCAATCAAAGATTGGAACAACCGGGAATAATATAACTTGCTCAACCAGGAGACTTACAGTAGGGAGCTGCCCACTTTGGGGACTTGAAAAAATGGGAACTATGCCCTAGGGAATTAACTTGCCCAACTTTGGAGACTTACAGTGGAAGGTGCCCACTATGGGGACTTATGAAATACGGAACGATGCCCTGGGTTGGGGAACAATGCCCTTGAAAATTAAGTATGTTAAATAGAAATAATATGAGGGGATAAATTGAGAAATTAATAATCAAGATATCAAGAACCAATGAAGAATGAAAGTATTTATGTATCCAAGGGAGTATAATGGGCATTCCTTCTGGAAACCCGGGCCATGTTTCTTCTGAAACATTAACGCCCCAAAAATAGTGGATTGGATTACTAGTCGTTAGCCGTGCATAATCCTAACCACGCTCTGCTACCATGTAATAGACTTAGGCGCCCCGGAGGTGCAATGGGGGCCTAAATCCACACTCATAGAGAGAGAGAGAGGAGAGTGACAGTACCATAGGAGATACAACTCGTACTAATAGCATATATCGTTCGGAGAAGATTGGTTTTCCAGTTCTAGGATCACCCATCCATCGCCAAAACGTGTGCTTTCGAAAACACGGGAAGAAAGCGCCCGACGCCCGTTGGGAAACAACGGAGCGAAGGCAGCGCATTCCCTTGGATCTCGCGGGAACTGTCACAACATTGAGATACGATTGAAATTATGGACTCTTTCCTAATCAGAAAAGTGAGCTGAAAACTGTCCTGTTCATCCAAGGAAGTTGAAATTTGATAGAGAGACTCTCTGGGACATTAAGAGAAGATTGAAATTATGGGCTCTTTCCTGATCAGCTGTGTGAGCTAAATTCTCTACTGTTCACCTTCATATTCCTTTCCTACCTCTTCAAAAAGGAGCCACTTCCACGAAGGAGGTAGTGAAGGAACATGTAGATGTCGGAGAGATGAAAGTAGGAAGCTCCTACGTAGGAAGGAAGGAAGGAAGGTCCAGCCCATCCTACCTTCCTACGAAGGAGCTTCCCCCACTCTTTCATCCTCCAAGGAGGAACGTGTGGAGGCATTTTTTTCTTTCCTTCCTTCCTACTTTTCCCTGTTTTCCCCGCAATTTGTACCAACTCCTGTTATCATCTGTTATCAATCAATCATCCGGTGTCTTGAATTCGAAGTTCATCATTAATTTTTGTGCTTTTTTCTCTGTCAATTCGCCGTTGTTTTGAAATGTCCGATGAAAAAGGAGTGTTAAGTCAAGTTATTGACACGTTAAAGCAGTTACCTCTCTTGTGGGATCAGAGCCACAAACACTGTATAAACACGGTAAGACCGTATGAATAAGGTAAGAGTTGCCGCTAATGACCCTTCTGGTTGAGATGCGGCTTTAAAAAAAATAAAATAAAATACAAAAAATAAGAAGAAAAAGGGAAATTTTCCCTACTAAAAGGGAAATTCCTTAGCGATAGGTCACACTGAATGACCATGGGTAGGAAGGAAAAAGGTGGGAAGGACAACTACCGTAGCAGTAGGAGGAAGGAGGAAAAAGGAAGTAGAGGAGGATCTAGCCCCCGCCCGGTATGTCCCATGATACCAGCGCTTCCTAGCGCTTTCTTCTTCTCGGGTATCACTCCTTCTGTCTCTACTATTTACTTTTTTCCCCATCGTGTCATCTTGTACCAGTCAATCCCTTAGTAAAAATGAAGATTAGTTGGGCATGTAGATCAGAATGATGTGTACAGTTTGGTGGTCTGGATGCTCGCAAGCTCGCATCTCAAAAAGACATAACACCAAGTAGTCAATCCCTTAGTAAAAATGCAGATGTAGATCAGAATAATGTGTATAGTTTGGTGGTCTGGATGCTCGCAAGCTCGCATCTCAAAAAGACATAACATCACGTAGTCAATCCCTTAGTAAAAATGCAGATTAGTGGGCATGTAGGTCAGAATAAAACTGCCCTGAAGTTGTATGCATATTCAAAATCGAAACTTTGCCCCATTGCCACGAGCTGTGATATCTAGATAGAGGAAAATTCTTAACGGATTCACATTTGGAACGCAACCCTTAAGAAGGGACCGATTATAAATTTTCGAAATTTCAATTTTAAATTTCATCAAAATTCAACATTTTGCCCCTTTGCCACAGGCTTGGAGATGAGAATATGACATAGGTTTTAACGGTGATACATTCCTTGAGGGATAGTCTAGGAGGGACCTGAGCCGGATTTTCGAAATTCGAAATTTGAATTTTCATGAAAATTTTGAAATTTGCCCTGTTGTTGATTGAAGACATGAAAAACAATTTTTCTATACAGGTTATTAAACATTAACTAAAATCATATGAATTAAAAGGGACCAATCACGATTTTCTCGATTAGGGAAAAAGAAAATGGCGGGTAAATGCCGAGGGATAACGCAAAAACAACACAATTTTCAACTTTGCAACTTTGCCCAGTGAATACGTATATATAGAAGGCCGTATTTTGTAAAATGTTTATGGATTCTGTTTCAGCAGAATGTCCTCTAGGAGGGACCTTTGCTCGTTTTTCGAATATTTCAAAATGGCGGCTACTAAAAATCAAAATGTGTACCGCCGGCGTAATGTAAAAATTTGACAATTTCGACTTTGCCCCGAGAATACGATAGTAAGGGATGACATTTTTATAAATATTGATGTCTCTTTAGATTGGTGAACTAAATAGCTAGGAGGGACCTTTGATGGATTTTCGAAATTCGCAAAATTCACGAAATCACAAGTCCCAATGTTATGAAAACCATGGATTTTCAACTTTGCCCCTTTGCCACGGGTTAAGAGATGAGAATATGACATAGGTTTTAACGGTGATACATTCCTTGAGGGATAGTCTAGGAGGGACCTGAGCCGGATTTTCGAAATTCGAAATTTGAATTTTCATGAAAATTTTGAAATTTGCCCTGTTGTTGATTGAAGACATGAAAAACGTTTTTTCTATAAAGGTTAATAAACATAAACTAAAATCATATGAATTAAAAGGGACCAATCACGATTTTCTCGATTAGGGAAAAAGAAAATGGCGGGTAAATGCCGAGGGATAACGCAAAAACAACACAATTTTCAACTTTGCCCAGTGAATACGTATATATAGAAGGCCGTATTTTGTAAAATGTTTATGGATTCTGTTTTAGCAGAATGTCCTCTAGGAGGGACATTTGCTCGTTTTTCGAAATTTTAAAAATGGCGGCTACTAAAAATCAAAATGTGTACCGCCGGCATAATGTAAAAATTTGACAATTTCGACTTTGCCCCGAGAATACGATAGTAAGGGATGACATTTTTATAAATATTGATGTCTCTTTAGATTGGTGAACTAAATAGCTAGGAGGGACCTTTGATGGATTTTCGAAATTCGCAAAATTCACGAAATCACAAGTCCCAATGTTATGAAAACCATGGATTTTCAACTTTGCCCCTTTGCCACGGGTTAAGAGATGAGAATATGACATAGGTTTTAACGGTGATACATTCCTTGAGGGATAGTCTAGGAGGGACCTGAGCCGGATTTTCGAAATTCGAAATTTGAATTTTCATGAAAATTTTGAAATTTGCCCTGTTGTTGATTGAAGACATGAAAAACGTTTTTTCTATATAGGTTAATAAACATAAACTAAAATCATATGAATTAAAAGGGACCAATCACGATTTTCTCGATTAGGGAAAAAGAAAATGGCGGGTAAATGCCGAGGGATAACGCAAAAACAACACAATTTTCAACTTTGCCCAGTGAATACGTATATATAGAAGGCCGTATTTTGTAAAATGTTTATGGATTCTGTTTCAGCAGAATGTCCTCTAGGAGGGACCTTTGCTCGTTTTTCGAAATTTTAAAAATGGCGGCTACTAAAAATCAAAATGTGTACCGCCGGCATAATGTAAAAATTTGACAATTTCGACTTTGCCCCGAGAATACGATAGTAAGGGATGACATTTTTATAAATATTGATGTCTCTTTAGATTGGTGAACTAAATAGCTAGGAGGGACCTTTGATGGATTTTCGAAATTCGCAAAATTCACGAAATCACAAGTCCCAATGTTATGAAAACCATGGATTTTCAACTTTGCCCCTTTGCCACGGGTTAAGAGATGAGAATATGACATAGGTTTTAACGGTGATACATTCCTTGAGGGATAGTCTAGGAGGGACCTGAGCCGGATTTTCGAAATTCGAAATTTGAATTTTCATGAAAATTTTGAAATTTGCCCTGTTGTTGATTGAAGACATGAAAAACGTTTTTTCTATACAGGTTAATAAACATAAACTAAAATCATATGAATTAAAAGGGACCAATCACGATTTTCTCGATTAGGGAAAAAGAAAATGGCGGGTAAATGCCGAGGGATAACGCAAAAACAACACAATTTTCAACTTTGCCCAGTGAATACGTATATATAGAAGGCCGTATTTTGTAAAATGTTTATGGATTCTGTTTCAGCAGAATGTCCTCTAGGAGGGACCTTTGCTCGTTTTTCGAAATTTTAAAAATGGCGGCTACTAAAAATCAAAATGTGTACCGCCGGCATAGTGTAAAAATTTGACAATTTCGACTTTGCCCCGAGAATACGATAGTAAGGGATGACATTTTTATAAATATTGATGTCTCTTTAGATTGGTGAACTGAATAGCTAGGAGGGACCTTTGATGGATTTTCGAAATTCGCAAAATTCACGAAATCACAAGTCCCAATGTTATGAAAACCATGGATTTTCAACTTTGCCCCTTTGCCACGGGTTAAGAGATGAGAATATGACATAGGTTTTAACGGTGATACATTCCTTGAGGGATAGTCTAGGAGGGACCTGAGCCGGATTTTCGAAATTCGAAATTTGAATTTTCATGAAAATTTTGAAATTTGCCCTGTTGTTGATTGAAGACATGAAAAACGTTTTTTCTATAAAGGTTAATAAACATAAACTAAAATCATATGAATTAAAAGGGACCAATCACGATTTTCTCGATTAGGGAAAAAGAAAATGGCGGGTAAATGCCGAGGGATAACGCAAAAACAACACAATTTTCAACTTTGCCCAGTGAATACGTATATATAGAAGGCCGTATTTTGTAAAATGTTTATGGATTCTGTTTTAGCAGAATGTCCTCTAGGAGGGACATTTGCTCGTTTTTCGAAATTTTAAAAAGGGCGGCTACTAAAAATCAAAATGTGTACCGCCGGCATAATGTAAAAATTTGACAATTTCGACTTTGCCCCGAGAATACGATAGTAAGAGATGACATTTTTATAAATATTGATGTCTCTTTAGATTGGTGAACTAAATAGCTAGGAGGGACCTTTGATGGATTTTCGAAATTCGCAAAATTCACGAAATCACAAGTCCCAATGTTATGAAAACCATGGATTTTCAACTTTGCCCCTTTGCCACGGGTTAAGAGATGAGAATATGACATAGGTTTTAACGGTGATACATTCCTTGAGGGATAGTCTAGGAGGGACCTGAGCCGGATTTTCGAAATTCGAAATTTGAATTTTCATGAAAATTTTGAAATTTGCCCTGTTGTTGATTGAAGACATGAAAAACGTTTTTTCTATAAAGGTTAATAAACATAAACTAAAATCATATGAATTAAAAGGGACCAATCACGATTTTCTCGATTAGGGAAAAAGAAAATGGCGGGTAAATGCCGAGGGATAACGCAAAAACAACACAATTTTCAACTTTGCCCAGTGAATACGTATATATAGAAGGCCGTATTTTGTAAAATGTTTATGGATTCTGTTTTAGCAGAATGTCCTCTAGGAGGGACATTTGCTCGTTTTTCGAAATTTTAAAAATGGCGGCTACTAAAAATCAAAATGTGTACCGCCGGCATAATGTAAAAATTTGACAATTTCGACTTTGCCCCGAGAATACGATAGTAAGGGATGACATTTTTATAAATATTGATGTCTCTTTAGATTGGTGAACTAAATAGCTAGGAGGGACCTTTGATGGATTTTCGAAATTCGCAAAATTCACGAAATCACAAGTCCCAATGTTATGAAAACCATGGATTTTCAACTTTGCCCCTTTGCCACGGGTTAAGAGATGAGAATATGACATAGGTTTTAACGGTGATACATTCCTTGAGGGATAGTCTAGGAGGGACCTGAGCCGGATTTTCGAAATTCGAAATTTGAATTTTCATGAAAATTTTGAAATTTGCCCTGTTGTTGATTGAAGACATGAAAAACGTTTTTTCTATAAAGGTTAATAAACATAAACTAAAATCATATGAATTAAAAGGGACCAATCACGATTTTCTCGATTAGGGAAAAAGAAAATGGCGGGTAAATGCCGAGGGATAACGCAAAAACAACACAATTTTCAACTTTGCCCAGTGAATACGTATATATAGAAGGCCGTATTTTGTAAAATGTTTATGGATTCTGTTTCAGCAGAATGTCCTCTAGGAGGGACCTTTGCTCGTTTTTCGAAATTTTAAAAATGGCGGCTACTAAAAATCAAAATGTGTACCGCCGGCATAATGTAAAAATTTGACAATTTCGACTTTGCCCCGAGAATACGATAGTAAGGGATGACATTTTTATAAATATTGATGTCTCTTTAGATTGGTGAACTAAATAGCTAGGAGGGACCTTTGATGGATTTTCGAAATTCGCAAAATTCACGAAATCACAAGTCCCAATGTTATGAAAACCATGGATTTTCAACTTTGCCCCTTTGCCACGGGTTAAGAGATGAGAATATGACATAGGTTTTAACGGTGATACATTCCTTGAGGGATAGTCTAGGAGGGACCTGAGCCGGATTTTCGAAATTCGAAATTTGAATTTTCATGAAAATTTTGAAATTTGCCCTGTTGTTGATTGAAGACATGAAAAACGTTTTTTCTATAAAGGTTAATAAACATAAACTAAAATCATATGAATTAAAAGGGACCAATCACGATTTTCTCGATTAGGGAAAAAGAAAATGGCGGGTAAATGCCGAGGGATAACGCAAAAACAACACAATTTTCAACTTTGCCCAGTGAATACGTATATATAGAAGGCCGTATTTTGTAAAATGTTTATGGATTCTGTTTCAGCAGAATGTCCTCTAGGAGGGACCTTTGCTCGTTTTTCGAAATTTTAAAAATGGCGGCTACTAAAAATCAAAATGTGTACCGCCGGCATAATGTAAAAATTTGACAATTTCGACTTTGCCCCGAGAATACGATAGTAAGAGATGACATTTTTATAAATATTGATGTCTCTTTAGATTGGTGAACTAAATAGCTAGGAGGGACCTTTGATGGATTTTCGAAATTCGCAAAATTCACGAAATCACAAGTCCCAATGTTATGAAAACCATGGATTTTCAACTTTGCCCCTTTGCCACGGGTTAAGAGATGAGAATATGACATAGGTTTTAACGGTGATACATTCCTTGAGGGATAGTCTAGGAGGGACCTGAGCCGGATTTTCGAAATTCGAAATTTGAATTTTCATGAAAATTTTGAAATTTGCCCTGTTGTTGATTGAAGACATGAAAAACGTTTTTTCTATAAAGGTTAATAAACATAAACTAAAATCATATGAATTAAAAGGGACCAATCACGATTTTCTCGATTAGGGAAAAAGAAAATGGCGGGTAAATGCCGAGGGATAACGCAAAAACAACACAATTTTCAACTTTGCCCAGTGAATACGTATATATAGAAGGCCGTATTTTGTAAAATGTTTATGGATTCTGTTTCAGCAGAATGTCCTCTAGGAGGGACCTTTGCTCGTTTTTCGAAATTTTAAAAATGGCGGCTACTAAAAATCAAAATGTGTACCGCCGGCATAATGTAAAAATTTGACAATTTCGACTTTGCCCCGAGAATACGATAGTAAGAGATGACATTTTTATAAATATTGATGTCTCTTTAGATTGGTGAACTAAATAGCTAGGAGGGACCTTTGATGGATTTTCGAAATTCGCAAAATTCACGAAATCACAAGTCCCAATGTTATGAAAACCATGGATTTTCAACTTTGCCCCTTTGCCACGGGTTAAGAGATGAGAATATGACATAGGTTTTAACGGTGATACATTCCTTGAGGGATAGTCTAGGAGGGACCTGAGCCGGATTTTCGAAATTCGAAATTTGAATTTTCATGAAAATTTTGAAATTTGCCCTGTTGTTGATTGAAGACATGAAAAACGTTTTTTCTATAAAGGTTAATAAACATAAACTAAAATCATATGAATTAAAAGGGACCAATCACGATTTTCTCGATTAGGGAAAAAGAAAATGGCGGGTAAATGCCGAGGGATAACGCAAAAACAACACAATTTTCAACTTTGCCCAGTGAATACGTATATATAGAAGGCCGTATTTTGTAAAATGTTTATGGATTCTGTTTCAGCAGAATGTCCTCTAGGAGGGACCTTTGCTCGTTTTTCGAAATTTTAAAAATGGCGGCTACTAAAAATCAAAATGTGTACCGCCGGCATAATGTAAAAATTTGACAATTTCGACTTTGCCCCGAGAATACGATAGTAAGAGATGACATTTTTATAAATATTGATGTCTCTTTAGATTGGTGAACTAAATAGCTAGGAGGGACCTTTGATGGATTTTCGAAATTCGCAAAATTCACGAAATCACAAGTCCCAATGTTATGAAAACCATGGATTTTCAACTTTGCCCCTTTGCCACGGGTTAAGAGATGAGAATATGACATAGGTTTTAACGGTGATACATTCCTTGAGGGATAGTCTAGGAGGGACCTGAGCCGGATTTTCGAAATTCGAAATTTGAATTTTCATGAAAATTTTGAAATTTGCCCTGTTGTTGATTGAAGACATGAAAAACGTTTTTTCTATAAAGGTTAATAAACATAAACTAAAATCATATGAATTAAAAGGGACCAATCACGATTTTCTCGATTAGGGAAAAAGAAAATGGCGGGTAAATGCCGAGGGATAACGCAAAAACAACACAATTTTCAACTTTGCCCAGTGAATACGTATATATAGAAGGCCGTATTTTGTAAAATGTTTATGGATTCTGTTTCAGCAGAATGTCCTCTAGGAGGGACCTTTGCTCGTTTTTCGAAATTTTAAAAATGGCGGCTACTAAAAATCAAAATGTGTACCGCCGGCATAATGTAAAAATTTGACAATTTCGACTTTGCCCCGAGAATACGATAGTAAGGGATGACATTTTTATAAATATTGATGTCTCTTTAGATTGGTGAACTAAATAGCTAGGAGGGACCTTTGATGGATTTTCGAAATTCGCAAAATTCACGAAATCACAAGTCCCAATGTTATGAAAACCATGGATTTTCAACTTTGCCCCTTTGCCACGGGTTAAGAGATGAGAATATGACATAGGTTTTAACGGTGATACATTCCTTGAGGGATAGTCTAGGAGGGACCTGAGCCGGATTTTCGAAATTCGAAATTTGAATTTTCATGAAAATTTTGAAATTTGCCCTGTTGTTGATTGAAGACATGAAAAACGTTTTTTCTATAAAGGTTAATAAACATAAACTAAAATCATATGAATTAAAAGGGACCAATCACGATTTTCTCGATTAGGGAAAAAGAAAATGGCGGGTAAATGCCGAGGGATAACGCAAAAACAACACAATTTTCAACTTTGCCCAGTGAATACGTATATATAGAAGGCCGTATTTTGTAAAATGTTTATGGATTCTGTTTCAGCAGAATGTCCTCTAGGAGGGACCTTTGCTCGTTTTTCGAAATTTTAAAAATGGCGGCTACTAAAAATCAAAATGTGTACCGCCGGCATAATGTAAAAATTTGACAATTTCGACTTTGCCCCGAGAATACGATAGTAAGGGATGACATTTTTATAAATATTGATGTCTCTTTAGATTGGTGAACTAAATAGCTAGGAGGGACCTTTGATGGATTTTCGAAATTCGCAAAATTCACGAAATCACAAGTCCCAATGTTATGAAAACCATGGATTTTCAACTTTGCCCCTTTGCCACGGGTTAAGAGATGAGAATATGACATAGGTTTTAACGGTGATACATTCCTTGAGGGATAGTCTAGGAGGGACCTGAGCCGGATTTTCGAAATTCGAAATTTGAATTTTCATGAAAATTTTGAAATTTGCCCTGTTGTTGATTGAAGACATGAAAAACGTTTTTTCTATATAGGTTAATAAACATAAACTAAAATCATATGAATTAAAAGGGACCAATCACGATTTTCTCGATTAGGGAAAAAGAAAATGGCGGGTAAATGCCGAGGGATAACGCAAAAACAACACAATTTTCAACTTTGCCCAGTGAATACGTATATATAGAAGGCCGTATTTTGTAAAATGTTTATGGATTCTGTTTCAGCAGAATGTCCTCTAGGAGGGACCTTTGCTCGTTTTTCGAAATTTTAAAAATGGCGGCTACTAAAAATCAAAATGTGTACCGCCGGCATAATGTAAAAATTTGACAATTTCGACTTTGCCCCGAGAATACGATAGTAAGGGATGACATTTTTATAAATATTGATGTCTCTTTAGATTGGTGAACTAAATAGCTAGGAGGGACCTTTGATGGATTTTCGAAATTCGCAAAATTCACGAAATCACAAGTCCCAATGTTATGAAAACCATGGATTTTCAACTTTGCCCCTTTGCCACGGGTTAAGAGATGAGAATATGACATAGGTTTTAACGGTGATACATTCCTTGAGGGATAGTCTAGGAGGGACCTGAGCCGGATTTTCGAAATTCGAAATTTGAATTTTCATGAAAATTTTGAAATTTGCCCTGTTGTTGATTGAAGACATGAAAAACGTTTTTTCTATAAAGGTTAATAAACATAAACTAAAATCATATGAATTAAAAGGGACCAATCACGATTTTCTCGATTAGGGAAAAAGAAAATGGCGGGTAAATGCCGAGGGATAACGCAAAAACAACACAATTTTCAACTTTGCCCAGTGAATACGTATATATAGAAGGCCGTATTTTGTAAAATGTTTATGGATTCTGTTTCAGCAGAATGTCCTCTAGGAGGGACCTTTGCTCGTTTTTCGAAATTTTAAAAATGGCGGCTACTAAAAATCAAAATGTGTACCGCCGGCATAATGTAAAAATTTGACAATTTCGACTTTGCCCCGAGAATACGATAGTAAGAGATGACATTTTTATAAATATTGATGTCTCTTTAGATTGGTGAACTAAATAGCTAGGAGGGACCTTTGATGGATTTTCGAAATTCGCAAAATTCACGAAATCACAAGTCCCAATGTTATGAAAACCATGGATTTTCAACTTTGCCCCTTTGCCACGGGTTAAGAGATGAGAATATGACATAGGTTTTAACGGTGATACATTCCTTGAGGGATAGTCTAGGAGGGACCTGAGCCGGATTTTCGAAATTCGAAATTTGAATTTTCATGAAAATTTTGAAATTTGCCCTGTTGTTGATTGAAGACATGAAAAACGTTTTTTCTATAAAGGTTAATAAACATAAACTAAAATCATATGAATTAAAAGGGACCAATCACGATTTTCTCGATTAGGGAAAAAGAAAATGGCGGGTAAATGCCGAGGGATAACGCAAAAACAACACAATTTTCAACTTTGCCCAGTGAATACGTATATATAGAAGGCCGTATTTTGTAAAATGTTTATGGATTCTGTTTCAGCAGAATGTCCTCTAGGAGGGACCTTTGCTCGTTTTTCGAAATTTTAAAAATGGCGGCTACTAAAAATCAAAATGTGTACCGCCGGCATAATGTAAAAATTTGACAATTTCGACTTTGCCCCGAGAATACGATAGTAAGGGATGACATTTTTATAAATATTGATGTCTCTTTAGATTGGTGAACTAAATAGCTAGGAGGGACCTTTGATGGATTTTCGAAATTCGCAAAATTCACGAAATCACAAGTCCCAATGTTATGAAAACCATGGATTTTCAACTTTGCCCCTTTGCCACGGGTTAAGAGATGAGAATATGACATAGGTTTTAACGGTGATACATTCCTTGAGGGATAGTCTAGGAGGGACCTGAGCCGGATTTTCGAAATTCGAAATTTGAATTTTCATGAAAATTTTGAAATTTGCCCTGTTGTTGATTGAAGACATGAAAAACGTTTTTTCTATAAAGGTTAATAAACATAAACTAAAATCATATGAATTAAAAGGGACCAATCACGATTTTCTCGATTAGGGAAAAAGAAAATGGCGGGTAAATGCCGAGGGATAACGCAAAAACAACACAATTTTCAACTTTGCCCAGTGAATACGTATATATAGAAGGCCGTATTTTGTAAAATGTTTATGGATTCTGTTTCAGCAGAATGTCCTCTAGGAGGGACCTTTGCTCGTTTTTCGAAATTTTAAAAATGGCGGCTACTAAAAATCAAAATGTGTACCGCCGGCATAATGTAAAAATTTGACAATTTCGACTTTGCCCCGAGAATACGATAGTAAGAGATGACATTTTTATAAATATTGATGTCTCTTTAGATTGGTGAACTAAATAGCTAGGAGGGACCTTTGATGGATTTTCGAAATTCGCAAAATTCACGAAATCACAAGTCCCAATGTTATGAAAACCATGGATTTTCAACTTTGCCCCTTTGCCACGGGTTAAGAGATGAGAATATGACATAGGTTTTAACGGTGATACATTCCTTGAGGGATAGTCTAGGAGGGACCTGAGCCGGATTTTCGAAATTCGAAATTTGAATTTTCATGAAAATTTTGAAATTTGCCCTGTTGTTGATTGAAGACATGAAAAACGTTTTTTCTATAAAGGTTAATAAACATAAACTAAAATCATATGAATTAAAAGGGACCAATCACGATTTTCTCGATTAGGGAAAAAGAAAATGGCGGGTAAATGCCGAGGGATAACGCAAAAACAACACAATTTTCAACTTTGCCCAGTGAATACGTATATATAGAAGGCCGTATTTTGTAAAATGTTTATGGATTCTGTTTCAGCAGAATGTCCTCTAGGAGGGACCTTTGCTCGTTTTTCGAAATTTTAAAAATGGCGGCTACTAAAAATCAAAATGTGTACCGCCGGCATAATGTAAAAATTTGACAATTTCGACTTTGCCCCGAGAATACGATAGTAAGAGATGACATTTTTATAAATATTGATGTCTCTTTAGATTGGTGAACTAAATAGCTAGGAGGGACCTTTGATGGATTTTCGAAATTCGCAAAATTCACGAAATCACAAGTCCCAATGTTATGAAAACCATGGATTTTCAACTTTGCCCCTTTGCCACGGGTTAAGAGATGAGAATATGACATAGGTTTTAACGGTGATACATTCCTTGAGGGATAGTCTAGGAGGGACCTGAGCCGGATTTTCGAAATTCGAAATTTGAATTTTCATGAAAATTTTGAAATTTGCCCTGTTGTTGATTGAAGACATGAAAAACGTTTTTTCTATAAAGGTTAATAAACATAAACTAAAATCATATGAATTAAAAGGGACCAATCACGATTTTCTCGATTAGGGAAAAAGAAAATGGCGGGTAAATGCCGAGGGATAACGCAAAAACAACACAATTTTCAACTTTGCCCAGTGAATACGTATATATAGAAGGCCGTATTTTGTAAAATGTTTATGGATTCTGTTTCAGCAGAATGTCCTCTAGGAGGGACCTTTGCTCGTTTTTCGAAATTTTAAAAATGGCGGCTACTAAAAATCAAAATGTGTACCGCCGGCATAATGTAAAAATTTGACAATTTCGACTTTGCCCCGAGAATACGATAGTAAGGGATGACATTTTTATAAATATTGATGTCTCTTTAGATTGGTGAACTAAATAGCTAGGAGGGACCTTTGATGGATTTTCGAAATTCGCAAAATTCACGAAATCACAAGTCCCAATGTTATGAAAACCATGGATTTTCAACTTTGCCCCTTTGCCACGGGTTAAGAGATGAGAATATGACATAGGTTTTAACGGTGATACATTCCTTGAGGGATAGTCTAGGAGGGACCTGAGCCGGATTTTCGAAATTCGAAATTTGAATTTTCATGAAAATTTTGAAATTTGCCCTGTTGTTGATTGAAGACATGAAAAACGTTTTTTCTATAAAGGTTAATAAACATAAACTAAAATCATATGAATTAAAAGGGACCAATCACGATTTTCTCGATTAGGGAAAAAGAAAATGGCGGGTAAATGCCGAGGGATAACGCAAAAACAACACAATTTTCAACTTTGCCCAGTGAATACGTATATATAGAAGGCCGTATTTTGTAAAATGTTTATGGATTCTGTTTCAGCAGAATGTCCTCTAGGAGGGACCTTTGCTCGTTTTTCGAAATTTTAAAAATGGCGGCTACTAAAAATCAAAATGTGTACCGCCGGCATAATGTAAAAATTTGACAATTTCGACTTTGCCCCGAGAATACGATAGTAAGAGATGACATTTTTATAAATATTGATGTCTCTTTAGATTGGTGAACTAAATAGCTAGGAGGGACCTTTGATGGATTTTCGAAATTCGCAAAATTCACGAAATCACAAGTCCCAATGTTATGAAAACCATGGATTTTCAACTTTGCCCCTTTGCCACGGGTTAAGAGATGAGAATATGACATAGGTTTTAACGGTGATACATTCCTTGAGGGATAGTCTAGGAGGGACCTGAGCCGGATTTTCGAAATTCGAAATTTGAATTTTCATGAAAATTTTGAAATTTGCCCTGTTGTTGATTGAAGACATGAAAAACGTTTTTTCTATATAGGTTAATAAACATAAACTAAAATCATATGAATTAAAAGGGACCAATCACGATTTTCTCGATTAGGGAAAAAGAAAATGGCGGGTAAATGCCGAGGGATAACGCAAAAACAACACAATTTTCAACTTTGCCCAGTGAATACGTATATATAGAAGGCCGTATTTTGTAAAATGTTTATGGATTCTGTTTCAGCAGAATGTCCTCTAGGAGGGACCTTTGCTCGTTTTTCGAAATTTTAAAAATGGCGGCTACTAAAAATCAAAATGTGTACCGCCGGCATAATGTAAAAATTTGACAATTTCGACTTTGCCCCGAGAATACGATAGTAAGGGATGACATTTTTATAAATATTGATGTCTCTTTAGATTGGTGAACTAAATAGCTAGGAGGGACCTTTGATGGATTTTCGAAATTCGCAAAATTCACGAAATCACAAGTCCCAATGTTATGAAAACCATGGATTTTCAACTTTGCCCCTTTGCCACGGGTTAAGAGATGAGAATATGACATAGGTTTTAACGGTGATACATTCCTTGAGGGATAGTCTAGGAGGGACCTGAGCCGGATTTTCGAAATTCGAAATTTGAATTTTCATGAAAATTTTGAAATTTGCCCTGTTGTTGATTGAAGACATGAAAAACGTTTTTTCTATAAAGGTTAATAAACATAAACTAAAATCATATGAATTAAAAGGGACCAATCACGATTTTCTCGATTAGGGAAAAAGAAAATGGCGGGTAAATGCCGAGGGATAACGCAAAAACAACACAATTTTCAACTTTGCCCAGTGAATACGTATATATAGAAGGCCGTATTTTGTAAAATGTTTATGGATTCTGTTTCAGCAGAATGTCCTCTAGGAGGGACCTTTGCTCGTTTTTCGAAATTTTAAAAATGGCGGCTACTAAAAATCAAAATGTGTACCGCCGGCATAATGTAAAAATTTGACAATTTCGACTTTGCCCCGAGAATACGATAGTAAGGGATGACATTTTTATAAATATTGATGTCTCTTTAGATTGGTGAACTAAATAGCTAGGAGGGACCTTTGATGGATTTTCGAAATTCGCAAAATTCACGAAATCACAAGTCCCAATGTTATGAAAACCATGGATTTTCAACTTTGCCCCTTTGCCACGGGTTAAGAGATGAGAATATGACATAGGTTTTAACGGTGATACATTCCTTGAGGGATAGTCTAGGAGGGACCTGAGCCGGATTTTCGAAATTCGAAATTTGAATTTTCATGAAAATTTTGAAATTTGCCCTGTTGTTGATTGAAGACATGAAAAACGTTTTTTCTATATAGGTTAATAAACATAAACTAAAATCATATGAATTAAAAGGGACCAATCACGATTTTCTCGATTAGGGAAAAAGAAAATGGCGGGTAAATGCCGAGGGATAACGCAAAAACAACACAATTTTCAACTTTGCCCAGTGAATACGTATATATAGAAGGCCGTATTTTGTAAAATGTTTATGGATTCTGTTTCAGCAGAATGTCCTCTAGGAGGGACCTTTGCTCGTTTTTCGAAATTTTAAAAATGGCGGCTACTAAAAATCAAAATGTGTACCGCCGGCATAATGTAAAAATTTGACAATTTCGACTTTGCCCCGAGAATACGATAGTAAGGGATGACATTTTTATAAATATTGATGTCTCTTTAGATTGGTGAACTAAATAGCTAGGAGGGACCTTTGATGGATTTTCGAAATTCGCAAAATTCACGAAATCACAAGTCCCAATGTTATGAAAACCATGGATTTTCAACTTTGCCCCTTTGCCACGGGTTAAGAGATGAGAATATGACATAGGTTTTAACGGTGATACATTCCTTGAGGGATAGTCTAGGAGGGACCTGAGCCGGATTTTCGAAATTCGAAATTTGAATTTTCATGAAAATTTTGAAATTTGCCCTGTTGTTGATTGAAGACATGAAAAACGTTTTTTCTATAAAGGTTAATAAACATAAACTAAAATCATATGAATTAAAAGGGACCAATCACGATTTTCTCGATTAGGGAAAAAGAAAATGGCGGGTAAATGCCGAGGGATAACGCAAAAACAACACAATTTTCAACTTTGCCCAGTGAATACGTATATATAGAAGGCCGTATTTTGTAAAATGTTTATGGATTCTGTTTCAGCAGAATGTCCTCTAGGAGGGACCTTTGCTCGTTTTTCGAAATTTTAAAAATGGCGGCTACTAAAAATCAAAATGTGTACCGCCGGCATAATGTAAAAATTTGACAATTTCGACTTTGCCCCGAGAATACGATAGTAAGAGATGACATTTTTATAAATATTGATGTCTCTTTAGATTGGTGAACTAAATAGCTAGGAGGGACCTTTGATGGATTTTCGAAATTCGCAAAATTCACGAAATCACAAGTCCCAATGTTATGAAAACCATGGATTTTCAACTTTGCCCCTTTGCCACGGGTTAAGAGATGAGAATATGACATAGGTTTTAACGGTGATACATTCCTTGAGGGATAGTCTAGGAGGGACCTGAGCCGGATTTTCGAAATTCGAAATTTGAATTTTCATGAAAATTTTGAAATTTGCCCTGTTGTTGATTGAAGACATGAAAAACGTTTTTTCTATAAAGGTTAATAAACATAAACTAAAATCATATGAATTAAAAGGGACCAATCACGATTTTCTCGATTAGGGAAAAAGAAAATGGCGGGTAAATGCCGAGGGATAACGCAAAAACAACACAATTTTCAACTTTGCCCAGTGAATACGTATATATAGAAGGCCGTATTTTGTAAAATGTTTATGGATTCTGTTTCAGCAGAATGTCCTCTAGGAGGGACCTTTGCTCGTTTTTCGAAATTTTAAAAATGGCGGCTACTAAAAATCAAAATGTGTACCGCCGGCATAATGTAAAAATTTGACAATTTCGACTTTGCCCCGAGAATACGATAGTAAGGGATGACATTTTTATAAATATTGATGTCTCTTTAGATTGGTGAACTAAATAGCTAGGAGGGACCTTTGATGGATTTTCGAAATTCGCAAAATTCACGAAATCACAAGTCCCAATGTTATGAAAACCATGGATTTTCAACTTTGCCCCTTTGCCACGGGTTAAGAGATGAGAATATGACATAGGTTTTAACGGTGATACATTCCTTGAGGGATAGTCTAGGAGGGACCTGAGCCGGATTTTCGAAATTCGAAATTTGAATTTTCATGAAAATTTTGAAATTTGCCCTGTTGTTGATTGAAGACATGAAAAACGTTTTTTCTATAAAGGTTAATAAACATAAACTAAAATCATATGAATTAAAAGGGACCAATCACGATTTTCTCGATTAGGGAAAAAGAAAATGGCGGGTAAATGCCGAGGGATAACGCAAAAACAACACAATTTTCAACTTTGCCCAGTGAATACGTATATATAGAAGGCCGTATTTTGTAAAATGTTTATGGATTCTGTTTCAGCAGAATGTCCTCTAGGAGGGACCTTTGCTCGTTTTTCGAAATTTTAAAAATGGCGGCTACTAAAAATCAAAATGTGTACCGCCGGCATAATGTAAAAATTTGACAATTTCGACTTTGCCCCGAGAATACGATAGTAAGAGATGACATTTTTATAAATATTGATGTCTCTTTAGATTGGTGAACTAAATAGCTAGGAGGGACCTTTGATGGATTTTCGAAATTCGCAAAATTCACGAAATCACAAGTCCCAATGTTATGAAAACCATGGATTTTCAACTTTGCCCCTTTGCCACGGGTTAAGAGATGAGAATATGACATAGGTTTTAACGGTGATACATTCCTTGAGGGATAGTCTAGGAGGGACCTGAGCCGGATTTTCGAAATTCGAAATTTGAATTTTCATGAAAATTTTGAAATTTGCCCTGTTGTTGATTGAAGACATGAAAAACGTTTTTTCTATATAGGTTAATAAACATAAACTAAAATCATATGAATTAAAAGGGACCAATCACGATTTTCTCGATTAGGGAAAAAGAAAATGGCGGGTAAATGCCGAGGGATAACGCAAAAACAACACAATTTTCAACTTTGCCCAGTGAATACGTATATATAGAAGGCCGTATTTTGTAAAATGTTTATGGATTCTGTTTCAGCAGAATGTCCTCTAGGAGGGACCTTTGCTCGTTTTTCGAAATTTTAAAAATGGCGGCTACTAAAAATCAAAATGTGTACCGCCGGCATAATGTAAAAATTTGACAATTTCGACTTTGCCCCGAGAATACGATAGTAAGAGATGACATTTTTATAAATATTGATGTCTCTTTAGATTGGTGAACTAAATAGCTAGGAGGGACCTTTGATGGATTTTCGAAATTCGCAAAATTCACGAAATCACAAGTCCCAATGTTATGAAAACCATGGATTTTCAACTTTGCCCCTTTGCCACGGGTTAAGAGATGAGAATATGACATAGGTTTTAACGGTGATACATTCCTTGAGGGATAGTCTAGGAGGGACCTGAGCCGGATTTTCGAAATTCGAAATTTGAATTTTCATGAAAATTTTGAAATTTGCCCTGTTGTTGATTGAAGACATGAAAAACGTTTTTTCTATAAAGGTTAATAAACATAAACTAAAATCATATGAATTAAAAGGGACCAATCACGATTTTCTCGATTAGGGAAAAAGAAAATGGCGGGTAAATGCCGAGGGATAACGCAAAAACAACACAATTTTCAACTTTGCCCAGTGAATACGTATATATAGAAGGCCGTATTTTGTAAAATGTTTATGGATTCTGTTTCAGCAGAATGTCCTCTAGGAGGGACCTTTGCTCGTTTTTCGAAATTTTAAAAATGGCGGCTACTAAAAATCAAAATGTGTACCGCCGGCATAATGTAAAAATTTGACAATTTCGACTTTGCCCCGAGAATACGATAGTAAGGGATGACATTTTTATAAATATTGATGTCTCTTTAGATTGGTGAACTAAATAGCTAGGAGGGACCTTTGATGGATTTTCGAAATTCGCAAAATTCACGAAATCACAAGTCCCAATGTTATGAAAACCATGGATTTTCAACTTTGCCCCTTTGCCACGGGTTAAGAGATGAGAATATGACATAGGTTTTAACGGTGATACATTCCTTGAGGGATAGTCTAGGAGGGACCTGAGCCGGATTTTCGAAATTCGAAATTTGAATTTTCATGAAAATTTTGAAATTTGCCCTGTTGTTGATTGAAGACATGAAAAACGTTTTTTCTATAAAGGTTAATAAACATAAACTAAAATCATATGAATTAAAAGGGACCAATCACGATTTTCTCGATTAGGGAAAAAGAAAATGGCGGGTAAATGCCGAGGGATAACGCAAAAACAACACAATTTTCAACTTTGCCCAGTGAATACGTATATATAGAAGGCCGTATTTTGTAAAATGTTTATGGATTCTGTTTCAGCAGAATGTCCTCTAGGAGGGACCTTTGCTCGTTTTTCGAAATTTTAAAAATGGCGGCTACTAAAAATCAAAATGTGTACCGCCGGCATAATGTAAAAATTTGACAATTTCGACTTTGCCCCGAGAATACGATAGTAAGAGATGACATTTTTATAAATATTGATGTCTCTTTAGATTGGTGAACTAAATAGCTAGGAGGGACCTTTGATGGATTTTCGAAATTCGCAAAATTCACGAAATCACAAGTCCCAATGTTATGAAAACCATGGATTTTCAACTTTGCCCCTTTGCCACGGGTTAAGAGATGAGAATATGACATAGGTTTTAACGGTGATACATTCCTTGAGGGATAGTCTAGGAGGGACCTGAGCCGGATTTTCGAAATTCGAAATTTGAATTTTCATGAAAATTTTGAAATTTGCCCTGTTGTTGATTGAAGACATGAAAAACGTTTTTTCTATATAGGTTAATAAACATAAACTAAAATCATATGAATTAAAAGGGACCAATCACGATTTTCTCGATTAGGGAAAAAGAAAATGGCGGGTAAATGCCGAGGGATAACGCAAAAACAACACAATTTTCAACTTTGCCCAGTGAATACGTATATATAGAAGGCCGTATTTTGTAAAATGTTTATGGATTCTGTTTCAGCAGAATGTCCTCTAGGAGGGACCTTTGCTCGTTTTTCGAAATTTTAAAAATGGCGGCTACTAAAAATCAAAATGTGTACCGCCGGCATAATGTAAAAATTTGACAATTTCGACTTTGCCCCGAGAATACGATAGTAAGAGATGACATTTTTATAAATATTGATGTCTCTTTAGATTGGTGAACTAAATAGCTAGGAGGGACCTTTGATGGATTTTCGAAATTCGCAAAATTCACGAAATCACAAGTCCCAATGTTATGAAAACCATGGATTTTCAACTTTGCCCCTTTGCCACGGGTTAAGAGATGAGAATATGACATAGGTTTTAACGGTGATACATTCCTTGAGGGATAGTCTAGGAGGGACCTGAGCCGGATTTTCGAAATTCGAAATTTGAATTTTCATGAAAATTTTGAAATTTGCCCTGTTGTTGATTGAAGACATGAAAAACGTTTTTTCTATAAAGGTTAATAAACATAAACTAAAATCATATGAATTAAAAGGGACCAATCACGATTTTCTCGATTAGGGAAAAAGAAAATGGCGGGTAAATGCCGAGGGATAACGCAAAAACAACACAATTTTCAACTTTGCCCAGTGAATACGTATATATAGAAGGCCGTATTTTGTAAAATGTTTATGGATTCTGTTTCAGCAGAATGTCCTCTAGGAGGGACCTTTGCTCGTTTTTCGAAATTTTAAAAATGGCGGCTACTAAAAATCAAAATGTGTACCGCCGGCATAATGTAAAAATTTGACAATTTCGACTTTGCCCCGAGAATACGATAGTAAGAGATGACATTTTTATAAATATTGATGTCTCTTTAGATTGGTGAACTAAATAGCTAGGAGGGACCTTTGATGGATTTTCGAAATTCGCAAAATTCACGAAATCACAAGTCCCAATGTTATGAAAACCATGGATTTTCAACTTTGCCCCTTTGCCACGGGTTAAGAGATGAGAATATGACATAGGTTTTAACGGTGATACATTCCTTGAGGGATAGTCTAGGAGGGACCTGAGCCGGATTTTCGAAATTCGAAATTTGAATTTTCATGAAAATTTTGAAATTTGCCCTGTTGTTGATTGAAGACATGAAAAACGTTTTTTCTATATAGGTTAATAAACATAAACTAAAATCATATGAATTAAAAGGGACCAATCACGATTTTCTCGATTAGGGAAAAAGAAAATGGCGGGTAAATGCCGAGGGATAACGCAAAAACAACACAATTTTCAACTTTGCCCAGTGAATACGTATATATAGAAGGCCGTATTTTGTAAAATGTTTATGGATTCTGTTTCAGCAGAATGTCCTCTAGGAGGGACCTTTGCTCGTTTTTCGAAATTTTAAAAATGGCGGCTACTAAAAATCAAAATGTGTACCGCCGGCATAATGTAAAAATTTGACAATTTCGACTTTGCCCCGAGAATACGATAGTAAGAGATGACATTTTTATAAATATTGATGTCTCTTTAGATTGGTGAACTAAATAGCTAGGAGGGACCTTTGATGGATTTTCGAAATTCGCAAAATTCACGAAATCACAAGTCCCAATGTTATGAAAACCATGGATTTTCAACTTTGCCCCTTTGCCACGGGTTAAGAGATGAGAATATGACATAGGTTTTAACGGTGATACATTCCTTGAGGGATAGTCTAGGAGGGACCTGAGCCGGATTTTCGAAATTCGAAATTTGAATTTTCATGAAAATTTTGAAATTTGCCCTGTTGTTGATTGAAGACATGAAAAACGTTTTTTCTATAAAGGTTAATAAACATAAACTAAAATCATATGAATTAAAAGGGACCAATCACGATTTTCTCGATTAGGGAAAAAGAAAATGGCGGGTAAATGCCGAGGGATAACGCAAAAACAACACAATTTTCAACTTTGCCCAGTGAATACGTATATATAGAAGGCCGTATTTTGTAAAATGTTTATGGATTCTGTTTCAGCAGAATGTCCTCTAGGAGGGACCTTTGCTCGTTTTTCGAAATTTTAAAAATGGCGGCTACTAAAAATCAAAATGTGTACCGCCGGCATAATGTAAAAATTTGACAATTTCGACTTTGCCCCGAGAATACGATAGTAAGAGATGACATTTTTATAAATATTGATGTCTCTTTAGATTGGTGAACTAAATAGCTAGGAGGGACCTTTGATGGATTTTCGAAATTCGCAAAATTCACGAAATCACAAGTCCCAATGTTATGAAAACCATGGATTTTCAACTTTGCCCCTTTGCCACGGGTTAAGAGATGAGAATATGACATAGGTTTTAACGGTGATACATTCCTTGAGGGATAGTCTAGGAGGGACCTGAGCCGGATTTTCGAAATTCGAAATTTGAATTTTCATGAAAATTTTGAAATTTGCCCTGTTGTTGATTGAAGACATGAAAAACGTTTTTTCTATAAAGGTTAATAAACATAAACTAAAATCATATGAATTAAAAGGGACCAATCACGATTTTCTCGATTAGGGAAAAAGAAAATGGCGGGTAAATGCCGAGGGATAACGCAAAAACAACACAATTTTCAACTTTGCCCAGTGAATACGTATATATAGAAGGCCGTATTTTGTAAAATGTTTATGGATTCTGTTTTAGCAGAATGTCCTCTAGGAGGGACATTTGCTCGTTTTTCGAAATTTTAAAAATGGCGGCTACTAAAAATCAAAATGTGTACCGCCAGCATAATGTAAAAATTTGACAATTTCGACTTTGCCCCGAGAATACGATAGTAAGAGATGACATTTTTATAAATATTGATGTCTCTTTAGATTGGTGAACTAAATAGCTAGGAGAGACCTTTGATGGATTTTCGAAATTCGCAAAATTCACGAAATCACAAGTCCCAATGTTATGAAAACCATGGATTTTCAACTTTGCCCCTTTGCCACGGGTTAAGAGATGAGAATATGACATAGGTTTTAACGGTGATACATTCCTTGAGGGATAGTCTAGGAGGGACCTGAGCCGGATTTTCGAAATTCGAAATTTGAATTTTCATGAAAATTTTGAAATTTGCCCTGTTGTTGATTGAAGACATGAAAAACGTTTTTTCTATAAAGGTTAATAAACATAAACTAAAATCATATGAATTAAAAGGGACCAATCACGATTTTCTCGATTAGGGAAAAAGAAAATGGCGGGTAAATGCCGAGGGATAACGCAAAAACAACACAATTTTCAACTTTGCCCAGTGAATACGTATATATAGAAGGCCGTATTTTGTAAAATGTTTATGGATTCTGTTTTAGCAGAATGTCCTCTAGGAGGGACATTTGCTCGTTTTTCGAAATTTTAAAAATGGCGGCTACTAAAAATCAAAATGTGTACCGCCGGCATAATGTAAAAATTTGACAATTTCGACTTTGCCCCGAGAATACGATAGTAAGGGATGACATTTTTATAAATATTGATGTCTCTTTAGATTGGTGAACTAAATAGCTAGGAGGGACCTTTGATGGATTTTCGAAATTCGCAAAATTCACGAAATCACAAGTCCCAATGTTATGAAAACCATGGATTTTCAACTTTGCCCCTTTGCCACGGGTTAAGAGATGAGAATATGACATAGGTTTTAACGGTGATACATTCCTTGAGGGATAGTCTAGGAGGGACCTGAGCCGGATTTTCGAAATTCGAAATTTGAATTTTCATGAAAATTTTGAAATTTGCCCTGTTGTTGATTGAAGACATGAAAAACGTTTTTTCTATAAAGGTTAATAAACATAAACTAAAATCATATGAATTAAAAGGGACCAATCACGATTTTCTCGATTAGGGAAAAAGAAAATGGCGGGTAAATGCCGAGGGATAACGCAAAAACAACACAATTTTCAACTTTGCCCAGTGAATACGTATATATAGAAGGCCGTATTTTGTAAAATGTTTATGGATTCTGTTTCAGCAGAATGTCCTCTAGGAGGGATCTTTGCTCGTTTTTCGAAATTTTAAAAATGGCGGCTACTAAAAATCAAAATGTGTACCGCCGGCATAATGTAAAAATTTGACAATTTCGACTTTGCCCCGAGAATACGATAGTAAGGGATGACATTTTTATAAATATTGATGTCTCTTTAGATTGGTGAACTAAATAGCTAGGAGGGACCTTTGATGGATTTTCGAAATTCGCAAAATTCACGAAATCACAAGTCCCAATGTTATGAAAACCATGGATTTTCAACTTTGCCCCTTTGCCACGGGTTAAGAGATGAGAATATGACATAGGTTTTAACGGTGATACATTCCTTGAGGGATAGTCTAGGAGGGACCTGAGCCGGATTTTCGAAATTCGAAATTTGAATTTTCATGAAAATTTTGAAATTTGCCCTGTTGTTGATTGAAGACATGAAAAACGTTTTTTCTATAAAGGTTAATAAACATAAACTAAAATCATATGAATTAAAAGGGACCAATCACGATTTTCTCGATTAGGGAAAAAGAAAATGGCGGGTAAATGCCGAGGGATAACGCAAAAACAACACAATTTTCAACTTTGCCCAGTGAATACGTATATATAGAAGGCCGTATTTTGTAAAATGTTTATGGATTCTGTTTCAGCAGAATGTCCTCTAGGAGGGACCTTTGCTCGTTTTTCGAAATTTTAAAAATGGCGGCTACTAAAAATCAAAATGTGTACCGCCGGCATAATGTAAAAATTTGACAATTTCGACTTTGCCCCGAGAATACGATAGTAAGGGATGACATTTTTATAAATATTGATGTCTCTTCAGATTGTTGAACTAAATAGCTAGGAGGGACCTTTGATGGATTTTCGAAATTCGCAAAATTCACGAAATCACAAGTCCCAATGTTATGAAAACCATGGATTTTCAACTTTGCCCCTTTGCCACGGGTTAAGAGATGAGAATATGACATGGGTTTTAACGGTGATACATTCCTTGAGGGATAGTCTAGGAGGGACCTGAGCCGGATTTTCGAAATTCGAAATTTGAATTTTCATGAAAATTTTGAAATTTGCCCTGTTGTTGATTGAAGACATGAAAAACGTTTTTTCTATATAGGTTAATAAACATAAACGAAAAGCATATGAATTAAAAGGGACCAATCACGATTTTCTCGATTAGGGAAAAAGAAAATGGCGGGTAAATGCCGAGGGATAACGCAAAAACAACACAATTTTCAATTTTGCCCAGTGAATACGTATATATAGAAGGCCGTATTTTGTAAAATGTTTATGGATTCTGTTTCAGCAGAATGTCCTCTAGGAGAGATCTTTGCTCGTTTTTCGAAATTTTAAAAATGGCGGCTACTAAAAATCAAATTGTGTACCGCCGGCATAATGTAAAAATTTGACAATTTCGACTTTGCCCCGAGAATACGATAGTAAGGGATGACATTTTTATAAATATTGATGTCTCTATAGATTGTTGAACTGAATAGCTAGGAGGGACCTTTGATGGATTTTCGAAATTCGCAAAATTCACGAAATCACAAGTCCCAATGTTATGAAAACCATGGATTTTCAACTTTGCCCCTTTGCCACGGGTTAAGAGATGAGAATATGACATAGGTTTTAACGGTGATACATTCCTTGAGGGATAGTCTAGGTGGGACCTGAGCCGGATTTTCGAAATTCGAAATTTGAATTTTCATGAAAATTTTGAAATTTGCCCTGTTGTTGATTGAAGACATGAAAAACGTTTTTTCTATAAAGGTTAATAAACATAAACTAAAATCATATGAATTAAAAGGGACCAATCACGATTTTCTCGATTAGGGAAAAAGAAAATGGCGGGTAAATGCCGAAGGATAACGCAAAAACAACACAATTTTCAACTTTGCCCAGTAAATACGTATATATAGAAGGCCGTATTTTGTAAAATGTTTATGGATTCTGTTTCAGCAGAATGTCCTCTAGGAGGAACCTTTGCTCGTTTTTCGAAATTTTAAAAATGGCGGCTACTAAAAATCAAAATGTGTACCGCCAGCATAATGTAAAAATTTGACAATTTCGACTTTGCCCCGAGAATACGATAGTAAGAGATGACATTTTTATAAATATTGATGTCTCTTTAGATTGGTGAACTAAATAGCTAGGAGGGACCTTTGATGGATTTTCGAAATTCGCAAAATTCACGAAATCACAAGTCCCAATGTTATGAAAACCATGGATTTTCAACTTTGCCCCTTTGCCACGGGTTAAGAGATGAGAATATGACATAGGTTTTAACGGTGATACATTCCTTGAGGGATAGTCTAGGAGGGACCTGAGCCGGATTTTCGAAATTCGAAATTTGAATTTTCATGAAAATTTTGAAATTTGCCCTGTTGTTGATTGAAGACATGAAAAACGTTTTTTCTATATAGGTTAATAAACATAAACTAAAATCATATGAATTAAAAGGGACCAATCACGATTTTCTCGATTAGGGAAAAAGAAAATGGCGGGTAAATGCCGAGGGATAACGCAAAAACAACACAATTTTCAACTTTGCCCAGTGAATACGTATATATAGAAGGCCGTATTTTGTAAAATGTTTATGGATACTGTTTCAGCAGAATGTCCTCTAGGAGGGACGTTTGCTCGTTTTTCGAAATTTTAAAAATGGCGGCTACTAAAAATCAAAATGTGTACCGCCAGCATAATGTAAAAATTTGACAATTTCGACTTTGCCCCGAGAATACGATAGTAAGAGATGACATTTTTATAAATATTGATGTCTCTATAGATTGTTGAACTGAATAGCTAGGAGGGACCTTTGATGGATTTTCGAAATTCGCAAAATTCACGAAATCACAAGTCCCAATGTTATGAAAACCATGGATTTTCAACTTTGCCCCTTTGCCACGGGTTAAGAGATGAGAATATGACATGGGTTTTAACGGTGATACATTCCTTGAGGGATAGTCTAGGAGGGACCTGAGCCGGATTTTCGAAATTCGAAATTTGAATTTTCATGAAAATTTTGAAATTTGCCCTGTTGTTGATTGAAGACATGAAAAACGTTTTTTCTATACAGGTTAATAAACATAAACTAAAATCATATGAATTAAAAGGGACCAATCACGATTTTCTCGATTAGGGAAAAAGAAAATGGCGGGTAAATGCCGAAGGATAACGCAAAAACAACACAATTTTCAACTTTGCCCAGTAAATACGTATATATAGAAGGCCGTATTTTGTAAAATGTTTATGGATTCTGTTTCAGCAGAATGTCCTCTAGGAGGAACCTTTGCTCGTTTTTCGAAATTTTAAAAATGGCGGCTACTAAAAATCAAAATGTGTACCGCCAGCATAATGTAAAAATTTGACAATTTCGACTTTGCCCCGAGAATACGATAGTAAGAGATGACATTTTTATAAATATTGATGTCTCTTTAGATTGGTGAACTAAATAGCTAGGAGGGACCTTTGATGGATTTTCGAAATTCGCAAAATTCACGAAATCACAAGTCCCAATGTTATGAAAACCATGGATTTTCAACTTTGCCCCTTTGCCACGGGTTAAGAGATGAGAATATGACATAGGTTTTAACGGTGATACATTCCTTGAGGGATAGTCTAGGAGGGACCTGAGCCGGATTTTCGAAATTCGAAATTTGAATTTCCATGAAAATTTTGAAATTTGCCCTGTTGTTGATTGAAGACATGAAAAACGTTTTTTCTATAAAGGTTAATAAACATAAACTAAAATCATATGAATTAAAAGGGACCAATCACGATTTTCTCGATTAGGGAAAAAGAAAATGGCGGGTAAATGCCGAGGGATAACGCAAAAACAACACAATTTTCAACTTTGCCCAGTGAATACGTATATATAGAAGGCCGTATTTTGTAAAATGTTTATGGATTCTGTTTCAGCAGAATGTCCTCTAGGAGGGACCTTTGCTCGTTTTTCGAAATTTTAAAAATGGCGGCTACTAAAAATCAAAATGTGTACCGCCGGCATAATGTAAAAATTTGACAATTTCGACTTTGCCCCGAGAATACGATAGTAAGAGATGACATTTTTATAAATATTGATGTCTCTTTAGATTGGTGAACTAAATAGCTAGGAGGGACCTTTGATGGATTTTCGAAATTCGCAAAATTCACGAAATCACAAGTCCCAATGTTATGAAAACCATGGATTTTCAACTTTGCCCCTTTGCCACGGGTTAAGAGATGAGAATATGACATAGGTTTTAACGGTGATACATTCCTTGAGGGATAGTCTAGGAGGGACCTGAGCCGGATTTTCGAAATTCGAAATTTGAATTTTCATGAAAATTTTGAAATTTGCCCTGTTGTTGATTGAAGACATGAAAAACGTTTTTTCTATAAAGGTTAATAAACATAAACTAAAATCATATGAATTAAAAGGGACCAATCACGATTTTCTCGATTAGGGAAAAAGAAAATGGCGGGTAAATGCCGAGGCGTAACGCAAAAACAACACAATTTTCAACTTTGCCCAGTGAATACGTATATATAGAAGGCCGTATTTTGTAAAATGTTTATGGATACTGTTTCAGCAGAATGTCCTCTAGGAGGGACGTTTGCTCGTTTTTCGAAATTTTAAAAATGGCGGCTACTAAAAATCAAAATGTGTACCGCCGGCATAATGTAAAAATTTGACAATTTCGACTTTTCCCCGAGAATACGATAGTAAGGGATGACATTTTTATAAATATTGATGGCTCTTTAGATTGGTGAACTAAAAAGCTAGAAGGGACCTTTGATGGATTTTCGAAATTCGCAAAATTCACGAAATCACAAGTCCCAATGTTATGAAAACCATGGGTTTTCAACTTTGCCCCTTTGCCACGGGTTAAGAGATGAGAATATGACATAGGTTTTAACGGTGATACATTCCTTGAGGGATAGTCTAGGAGGGACCTGAGCCGGATTTTCGAAATTCGAAATTTGAATTTTCATGAAAATTTTGAAATTTGCCCTGTTGTTGATTGAAGACATGAAAAACGTTTTTTCTATAAAGGTTATTAAACATAAACTAAAATCATATGAATTAAAAGGGACCAATCACGATTTTCTCGATTAGGGAAAAAGAAAATGGCGGGTAAATGCCGAGGGATAACGCAAAAACAACACAATTTTCAACTTTGCCCAGTGAATACGTATATATAGAAGGCCGTATTTTGTAAAATGTTTATGGATTCTGTTTCAGCAGAATGTCCTCTAGGAGGGACCTTTGCTCGTTTTTCGAAATTTCAAAAATGGCGGCTACTAAAAATCAAAATGTGTACCGCCGACATAATGTAAAAATTTGACAATTTCGACTTTGCCCCGAGAATACGATAGTAAGAGATGACATTTTTATAAATATTGATGTCTCTTTAGATTGGTGAACTAAATAGCTAGGAGGGACCTTTGATGGATTTTCGAAATTCGCAAAATTCACGAAATCACAAGTCCCAATGTTATGAAAACCATGGGTTTTCAACTTTGCCCCTTTGCCACGGGTTAAGAGATGAGAATATGACATGGGTTTTAACGGTGATACATTCCTTGAGGGATAGTCTAGGAGGGACCTGAGCCGGATTTTCGAAATTCGAAATTTGAATTTTCATGAAAATTTTGAAATTTGCCCTGTTGTAGATTGAAGACATGAAAAACGTTTTTTCTATAAAGGTTAATAAACATAAACTGAAATCATATGAATTAAAAGCAGATAAGCTAGGCATGAAAAGTGAACTTGTCGATTACATTGCGCACAATATACCCACAATGTTTCCCGTCTTATGTCTGACATAGCACAACGGAGGCATCTTTCCGTCATATCTTCTGACTTTTCAAGGCACCGATACTGCCACTGTTTTCTCAGTTTTGCTGGATTAATTGGATTGATATCATTATTTTGAATGATACATTACCTGAATGAGACCATTCAGCATTACCTTGAGGAAATAGTAGCTGCCAGAAAGAAATAAAGTTTTTGAAATATTTTCTTCCTTGTGCCTTGCGTACTGCAGGGTCCAGATAAAATACGGTTTGAGTTTCTATATCTGCGTATAGCAGTACCCAATGTACTCCACCAATATTAAAAGGAAAGAAAATTCCTTTCTTAAACTCTATTTCTTCCTTGTACAGGGAAGCACAATTTTTGTTAAGGGTTCCCTTAATCCCTTTTAATTCATATTTAGTTTATGTTTATTAACCTTTATAGAAAAAACGTTTTTCATGTCTTCAATCTACAACAGGGCAAATTTCAAAATTTTCATGAAAATTCAAATTTCGAATTTCGAAAATCCGGCTCAGGTCCCTCCTAGACTATCCCTCAAGGAATGTATCACCGTTAAAACCTATGTCATATTCTCATCTCTTAACCCGTGGCAAAGGGGCAAAGTTGAAAATCCATGGTTTTCATAACATTGGGACTTGTGATTTCGTGAATTTTGCGAATTTCGAAAATCCATCAAAGGTCCCTCCTAGCTATTTAGTTCACCAATCTAAAGAGACATCAATATTTATAAAAATGTCATCTCTTACTATCGTATTCTCGGGGCAAAGTCGAAATTGTCAAATTTTTACATTATGTCGGCGGTACACATTTTGATTTTTAGTAGCCGCCATTTTTGAAATTTCGAAAAACGAGCAAAGGTCCCTCCTAGAGGACATTCTGCTGAAACAGAATCCATAAACATTTTACAAAATACGGCCTTCTATATATACGTATTCACTGGGCAAAGTTGAAAATTGTGTTGTTTTTGCGTTATCCCTCGGCATTTACCCGCCATTTTCTTTTTCCCTAATCGAGAAAATCGTGATTGGTCCCTTTTAATTCATATGATTTTAGTTTATGTTTAATAACCTTTATAGAAAAAACGTTTTTCATGTCTTCAATCAACAACAGGGCAAATTTCAAAATTTTCATGAAAATTCAAATTTCGAATTTCGAAAATCCGGCTCAGGTCCCTCCTAGACTATCCCTCAAGGAATGTATCACCGTTAAAACCTATGTCATATTCTCATCTCTTAACCCGTGGCAAAGGGGCAAAATGTTGAATTTTAATGAAATTTAAAATTGAAATTTCGAAAATTTAAATTCGGTCCCTTCATAAGGGTTGCGTTCCAAATGTGAATCCGTTAAGAATTTTCCTCTATCTAGATATCACAGCTCGTGGCAATGGGGCAAAGTTTCGATTTTGAATATGCATACAACTTCAGGGCAGTAGAATAAAGTGTATAGTTTGGTGATCTGGATGCTCGCAAGCTCGCATCTCAAAAATACATAACATGAAGTAGTCAATCCCTTAGTGAAAATTCAAATTAGTTGGACATGCAGGTCAGAATGATGTTTTAGAAGTATATTTCGGGAAGTCGTACGAGCAAAAAAAAAAATCATGGCCTGTCAACAGGATTTGAACCCACGACCTTCGTCACACGAGACTGTTATCCTAACCTATGAGCCATGTCTCAACCAAAGAGCTTATAATAGGATAGAGAGGGCATGTGTCTGTTAAACTGTGGGAGCTCATGAAGCCAGTTTTCTGGAAGGGGTGGAGCCTACAATCGTAACCGCCAACACTGTTATATAACCTCATTTCATCGTTATCGTTATTTCATTGGCTACCTGGTTTCTGCCCCTAACATGGCGGAGTCTCAAGTGGCTTCTTCCCCTCTACGACCTGTCCTCTCCATCCTATTATAAGCTCTTTGATTGGCTACCTGGTTTCAATCCATAACATGGCGGAGTCTCAAGTGGCTTCTTCCCCTTCCACGACCTGTCCTCTCTATCCTATTATAAGCTCTTTGCGTCTCAACTATCGTTTCAAGAGACAATCACAGTACTTTACCATTCAGTAGGAAATGCGAAGCGGGAGGTTGAAGTGTCTCATTATAACCGCTAGGAAGCATGAGTAAGCATGATAGGGTATCATGGGACATACCGAGCGGGGGCTAGATCCTCATAGGAAGAAGCGTCTGTAGGAACTTTTTCAAGGAGGGAGGAAGAAAGGGAAGGAACGTGTGTAGAGCGGCCTTTAGGATGTTGAAATTTGATTGGGAAACTCTAAGGGACATCAAGAGAAGATTGAAATTATGGGCTCTTTCCAAATCAGCTGAGTTACATAAATTTATCTCCTGTTCACCCAAGGAAGTTGAAATTGAAGACATAAAATGTCTCAATATCTTGCCAACTCGTATGCAAGATTTGATCTGAAAATTGGGTCGAATTTTTGAACGGGATATCCAACTTACTCTAACTTTTCTGAAAGGTTAGCAGCTAAGTTTTTATATTTTGTACATCTTGAGGATAAGCAGAAATCAAGAGGGAAAAAATGCAACACATTTCTATCATCAAGCTCCTTGCAGAAAGTTGACCCTTATAGAATGCTGCTTCCGCGTTCACTTTTTCTTATATGTATCACCCTACAACTCTGGTTTAATGCGGTGTTTGTGTTTGCAGATGATGTCGATGATGAGAACTCATCACATGCTGACCGACGTCAAACTGATCGTTAGCTGTGAAACGTTTGAAGCTCACAAGCTGATGTTGGCTGCAGCCAGCCCTTACTTCAAGGTGCGTATTAACAAATTTTGATTTTCTGTAACTAAAGAAACGTATTCAACCGTGCCCAACATTTTCAGATTCCATTTGTACATAAATATTAATTCGAAAATACATTAAAATTATTTCTAATATTTTCTAATTATTTCTAATATTTTAAAATTATTAATTTTATAAAATTATCTAAACCTTAGGATTTTCTAAGCTCTGCTGATTATTGCTAAGAGAATGGGTGTTTTTTAAGTTTAGTGGGTGGAATTATTTTCGTGGACACCTTAGTCGCTTGAAATCTTCTAATTCTTGGTCTAGTAACTTCTTAACACAGATAAGTTGAAACAAATGATGTTCCTTTACCGGTGGCAATTTTATGTGAAACAAACAAGTTTAATACTTTTCCTTTCTTGGGACAATTTTCGAATTGGAAACTAGGTATAATAATAATTCTATCTCGATAACCTCTTTCCCAAGTATCGCTGTTCTCATCCAATAAAATATCCAGTGTGACTTTTTTTTTTTTTTTTTTTTACTTATAACTGATTGAACTCCCGAAAATTCATCATTACTTAGTAAGTGGTTGATTAAAAGAGAAGAAAAACATAATGAATATCCTCATTTGCGCATTTATTTTGCATAAGTACTCCACAAGAATCAGCTCTAATTCATACTAAGGCTTGGGAAAGCATCTAAGTTGGGGGACCATCGTTCGACTCCTACAGAACCGAACTGGATGGGAGGGTCCGAAGGTGTATCCGTTTGACTCCGGGAGGCTTACAGGCCTGTTAAAATAAAGGGTCAGCTCGAAAGGTTATTTTATTTAGATTTTGTTGTTGTCGTGTTTCCAAAACAAACCACAAATTTTTAACCACACCTCCGCGTCAACGTGGAGACAGTCCTAAGTCTGCTAAGTGGGAAGGGAAATTTCGTGGTATTTCATTACAATGTCCGGGAGTCAACCAGGCTCACATTTGTTTATTGATAAATTTACGGGCAGATGCCCAATTGCAATATGATTATAGAACACGAATACGAGATACAACATAAGAACAATTGGATAAGCCAAGATAAATACAAGATACAAGATAAATACAAAATACTACTAATATAAGATACAAAAATTGTTTACAAATAAATACTAGATCCTAACACTAGAGCGAGAACTAAAAGCAAACATTTTAGGATATGAACACCAAAAACAAAAAAACCAATTACAAAAAATTCAATAATATATTACATAATAGAGATTAAGTTATTTGAAATAAGACATAATTTACGATAAAAGATTAACAAAAATAATATGGTACATGAACTAGTATAAATACAATATTATAAATGATAGAATTGGAATATTTGACAATGGATTTAAGAAAGTAAATTGTTGGGTGGCACATGAGTTTAGGTTTAGAGCAAAAAGGATGATAATGGTATTTCAAAGAAGACAGGGAGACGTTGAAAAAGTCGACTTTGTAACAAGAGCTTAGCAAAACATTGGTTTTACGAGGTAGGCGACAGAGGGGACGATTGTATAAATAATTTACGGCAGAAAACAGAGAATTGGAGCGTGTGGCATATTGAGGCACATTAATATTAACAAGGGCTAATAAAGAAGGGCAGTTCAAGCTGCTGATTAGAAGCTTGTAGAGGAATACGATGTCAGCCACAACTCGTCTGTCCCCCAGAGGAGAAACACGGTATTCCAAGCCTAACCTGGAAAAATCGAGGTTTTTGGGAGGTAAAAGCAGCTTGTACCCCAGATACCTCAGGAAGCGCCACTGGACCCTTTCCAATTGCATTTTGTACACACTATAGTAAGGAGACCACACAACTAAGCCATACTCGAGGATGGGTAAAACAAGGGCTTTGTATAACAGAACTATAGCTTTGGGGTATGATAGGTAAATAATGGGGTATTATGAAAACAAAAGCAGAAATGGTCATAGAGTCATTGCCGACTTCCAGGGCACGAACCTGTCTCCTGAGAAGGTTTGCCGAGGTACAGAACAAATTCTACGGATCGCCAGAGCCAGAAAAGTGATCAACACATTTCAAAATTGATTGCTGCTGGGAGCCAAACGGTACTATGCTTTCCGGGATTCAAACGGGGCTGTCATTTTTGGTACTCCTGGGAGTAAACCGGGCTCCTTGGAGGACGCCGGGAGCCAACTGGAAATTCCCGATAAAGTTAATGGTAGGGCAACTTGAAGTGAATCTGTATTTTGACCCAGGATTTATGAGCTGGTGTAACTTGATCCATCCTATTGAACATGAGTATGTCTTTAAGGGAAGGAGTGTGACAGTTACCATCAGATCCAAGAGAATACGCGTCTATCTGGCTCTCGCGCCGGGTTAAACGTGTCATTCTCGAGTTCTGGAAATGCTGTTTTGGCGAGATGAGGATCCTAGAACCAGAAAATCATCTTCTCCGAACATAGCACATACACTATTAGTACGAGTTGTATTTCTTATGGTACTGTCACACCCTCTCTATATTTAGTGTGCATTTAGGCCCCATTGCACCTCTGGGGCGATCTAAGTCCGTTACACTTTTTTTGATAATAAAGCGAATAATTGAAAAAAAAAAAAAAACTAATTCAAGGACAAAAAGGCCTTTTCTATAAAGTTTTCTTAGTAGACGCAGATAACCTATCTTTTCCAGCTTTATTAATAATAACCATTATAATGATATTTTATCCATGTGTTTGTTTTGCGTTTTCAGGCGATGTTCACTGGAGGGCTGAAAGAGTCTCAGTGCTCTGAGGTGACGCTGCATGGTATTTGTCCCTCGATCATGAACCGTCTTCTGTCGTTTATTTATACGGGACAAATTCACATCACTGAATTGGCCGTTTGTCAAATATTACCGGCTGCATCTATGCTCCAGGTAAGTTTTCAAATTGGGTCTAACATTGTGATATTTTTTTTTAAATTATTTATTGTCTTCGTATAGAGATACATTCAGCCTAATTGGCAAACATTTAATGGATAATTAGTAAAATAATACATCGTAACTCATTGTATTCAAATTCAAATGACGTAGGTACATAACTTATAAACTTCTGCCAGTTGATGAGAGCAAGTCGTAGAGCGCAGTGTAGATTCGGAGGCTGTACAGAGCCAGTAATGTTTCAAGGCTAAATGGATGTGTGACTGCAGTTGACACTTTGCGAATCAGCTCTTCTCTCTCTGTCGAATACGATGGGCAGTTCAGGAATATGTGCTCTAATGTTTCAGCTTCGCTGTTGCATTGTAGGCATACGTCCGAGTTAGATATCTTCTGGTCAAAGCGTGGCCTGTTTGGAGCCTTGTCATAGTCTTGATGAAATTAGTAGGTGTAGTTGCAGGAAGATCTTTAAACCACCTTTGTTTAGAGGGGGGGGGAAGAGTGAGATATAACTGTGACCAGCATGGATGTTCGTATGGAATTCTCTCCATTTATTCTTTAAATTGAGGAAAAACTCTCAACGTAGATCAGTATGAGGAAAGCATGGCGGTATAATAATTCTCAAGGGGATTTGCGTAGAAAGGCGAGCCTTTTCGTCCACCAGAATGTTTCCATGTATGCCTCTATGGCCTCTGATCCAGATCATATGAACAGATTCGTCCTGTTTCCTCTGCTCTACAGTTCATCTCAGGATTTCTGCTTCGAGAAATGTGAGATGAGAGGTTGGTGTTGCTTCCTTTAATTTGACATCAGAGATGAAACCGAAAGGATAGGAGTGTTGTTGTTGTTCTGTTGTGCTATTCCTATCTACTTTTTAGCCATGGGCGTCACAAAGAACTAAAAATACCAGTTTTGTAAGGCTGTTTTGTGGGGAAATCATTGTTGCAGTAGTGGTACCCCTTTTTCCCTCAGACGAAGTTATCTGAGCAGTTAGCTATCTGAGAGCATAAAGTTGATTGATAAACGCCCTACTAACTTTGTTCGATAGGTTGTGGTAACCTCTAGGTATCTGCCTGAGGTTTGTCTGGAAGTTACCGCTGTCTTTGATAAACGGGCCTCAACTTGAAGACAGTGAAAAATTCAATGGTGGTGTAGAGCAATATTATCAACTGCAACAATCAAATTTTATTTTGTTTTTAACTTTGTCATTTTAAATTTGTTTTGGGGTCGAGTGACCTTATCCAAGAGACCTTTTGTATACTTACGGATTCTATACTACTCACCCATTATAAAATCAAAATTATAGCGACTAATGAATTAACCAAAGGCTACGTAGAGTTTCAGGCATCACAATTGGTCAGTTTTTTACTTTCAATGGCGAATTCTTTAATCCTCGTTCATGATGCATCTCTTAGCTACCATACACTCACACCTACATGGCCTTGTCTTTATCGTCCTCCTTGTATGCGATTTCCTAAAGCATATGGTTGTTAAAAGGTGGCCGTCGAGTAGGTCGACAGAGCGGCGCGGCTCGACGCCAAAATCTTGAGGTTTGTCCACTATGGGGCGGATTTCATTTTTCGATCCGTCGTTTCGCCAGTCCCGCGACATTTCACTGAACAAACTGGGGAACTGGATAGGGAGAATATGTTTAGATTGCGTAAACCTCAATCACAGGCTATTAAAATATTTTCTAGCCTCAACCATAGGGAGGTGTTTGTGGTAAGGAAAAAAGTGAGGGGGAGGAGGGGCTGGTTAAATGGAATAATGTGGTCATCACCGAACGAACTGGTGATCTGATGTTCGGAAGAATGAAATTGGATTAGTCTGAACGTTCTTTTGGATTACCTATCAAGAATATTTTTAATCTGAAATATGGGGGGTTTTTGTGAAGAGGGAGTGGGGGTTGATCTCAGTAGTTTGGTCCTAACAGGTAATTTATAAGTAAGGACTTTTTTGAATCAGGTCCATAGGGGTGTCCCGAAATGTGATCAGTGAGGGGGGGGGGGGGGGGGGGGGCTTGCGTATATTCATGTTAACCTGTGCAACGCAAATTGCAAAAATTTTGTAAAAGCGAATCTTATTTTTTGTGTTTTACTTATTTTCAATGGAGTTTCCAGGAGCAGTTAATAGCGAATAACCATCCTTTACTCCTGAAAACCGGTTTTATTTTTGTGTGGTTTAGAAGTGCTTTGACTAGGTATCGAATATTGGCGAAAGTTATGATTTCCTTATTGTTGTTGTGAGGTAGGAATTGTTGCGATATGCAAAGCTCAAAGCGAATTGTTCGTATTTTCAGATAACAGACGTCATTAAGGCGTGCTGTATATTTCTTGAACGCCAGCTATCCCCAGTCAACGCCCTCGGTATCGCGAGTTTTGCGGAGCAACACGGATGCTTGGAACTCCACAAGAAAGCCAGCGAGTTCATCATGCAACATTTTGCTGAGGTAAGTACGATTGAACAATGTCAATAAATAGTGAGAGTGGTCGTTTCCCATGTAGTCAGAGATAACTACCGCTTTATCTACTATAAAATTGGCGAGCTGCCCATACTCTAGGTTGCCATAAGACACAGCATAACGAGTAATGACCTTAAAGTCACGTCAAGTCCTTAACGGATCTAGTTGTAATGCTAAATCCATGGAAGGAGGAAATTATCCCTAGGAGTCATGGAAGGAGGTTATTTTAGGTTTTTTACGAATAGCGATCTGTTAACGTATGGCAGTCACATGAAAAACATACGAGAAATAGTTATTATATAATATCATGGTAAATCCTTTGAAAAGGTTTAAATCAGTCAACATTTGTATAAATCTTACATTTGTATAAATATCTTGAGTACTTGAATACTTGAGTATAAATACTTGAGTAAATAAATAATTGTATAAATAAATAAATACTAACGTAAATAAATACTTGTATAAATACTTGAGTACTTGATTACATAAATGTCGGCGTACAATGTGAAAAATGTCTCTCAAGTCGGTTAGGTATAATTCTAACAAGTCGCTCTTCTTCAGGCCGAATCTTTTGAAAAAATTGCACAAAACTGGGGAGGTTGTGCCACGAACATATACCTCCACTGGCTATAGGTGGATTCACACTCGCAGTAACGGGAACGTCAGATCACAGTCAGGTCAGAGTCACGTCAACGGGCCACCCATTCACACAGCCAAGTCAGATCACGTCAGGTCAGGTCAGTCTTCCCCGCGCAGTGACGCGATGTCCGAGAGGATAAAAAATTTGTATAAAATAGTTTTGCTACTCGAGGAAGAAGATGAAACTAGACCCCGAACGGAGAATCAGAGTCTCGTATCAGTGGAAAATTAACTGATACGATCATACCGTCAGTGGCATCGCTAGACAAAAATAATAAGGGGGGAAGTATCATGAAATTCTCAACTGAACCAAAACTTTTCCTAACTCCAATAGAATGTATAGTATCACTTATAAATTATACCTCTTACCTACAGGCAATATGTATTGCATATAATATATGTACCCACTAAATACACGTATCACTAACAAAATGACCTTTTTCAAGTGAGTTTTTATATGAAAATTTGATAACATACCTATCGTTTGCAGTAATACCACAATATTCGATTTTGATTACAATAAATATTGTCACTATTTGAAACTTAAAGAATGTGTAAATGACCAGGATAAATCTTCCAGATATTTTTAAAACCACAAAGCGATTTGCTGATTAGTAAATCAGATATATATTTATATTTTTTGAATTGAAACAATAATTGCAATGAGAAGTAACAATAAGAAAATATACATTTATAGAAATTTTTAACTCTACACGATTAGTTTAAAAGGTTGAGTTTACTGGAAGTGGGTATGCAGATTTTTCCATTTAGTCCATGCTTGTCCATATTTCCTATGTAAAAACACTCATCAGTCATTGTAACCTTAAAATTATTTGTCATATGTTTCAAACTACTGAATGTTCTACATTGAACTACAGAGTGGATTCGGAATAGTGAGAACAATTTTTTTGGGTGAGTAAGCCGAAAATAGAGCAATACGCCGTCAAGCCAAATTTTTTATCACTATCCGTTTTTGAGATATAACATAATTGCGAAACGCTGTGGAAATTTGGGAAATTTGAACGAAAAATGCCAGTTTCATGCAAAAAATTAAAATACTTCAAGTATTCCATGAATACCTGGTACCTACAGTTGCGAAAACCAGGATTTGATTAGAATTAGTCTTCCAAATACGTCTCCCAGTCACCCCTATAGCGACGCCCCTGCATGCTGTATTACTGGAATTTTAGCAAACCTTAATGAAATTTAAGTAAATTTATCAGCGTAAATTCGTGCAGAAAGTTTTAACGTATTTAGTTCAAAGTTGATAAACTTTTTCTAAGCAATAACTTTCTAAAAATCATAAGTTGGATGATTGTTAGTCGAGAGAATCCTGACGGGAGGACACCCAGCGGAGACGAGATTTGACTGTTTGTGATTCACATTTCCCGTTCAGTCCAGGAAGGTCAACGTCACGTCAGGTTTCGATCGCTCGCCGGGCGACCTGACGGGAAGTGACTGGACCGAGATTTGATCTTGACTGTACCGCGCCCGTGAGTGGGAATCACCCCGTAACGTTTCCACAGAAGCAATCTTGACGCGACCTGACGTGACTGTGATCTGACGTTCCCGTTACCACGAGTGTGAATCCACCTTATGTCATATTTCTCCCGGAAAAACGGGATGACCGGTAGATTGACCTCTTCTACCTATTAACGGCCAAATCCTGGTTACAGCGAAACTTATTAGTTAAGGATTTTTACTGTGTCCTTCTTAGGTTTAGGTGTTTGAGGGTAGAGAATTTTTTCATAGGCTTCTCAAATTATTTGGTTTATTCGTTAGCTGAGCGCTTTCGCCATCTTGTGGCCTCATCAGAGCTTATTATTAATTGGTTCAGGTTTAAATACAAGCTTTTTGGGCCCTCTTCTACATCTCAGTGATAACCTGTTGTATTTGGAGGTGTTTTTTTACGTCAATTATGTTAAAACGGAGTAGATGTGAAAATTTGTGTGGGGACACGCACATTGTCCGCAGGTTAAACCTCTTAGTTATGACCTTATAAGTATGGTTTGATTTGCTGGGTACAATTTTTTATTAAATTGAGAAATATTCAAAATTTATGTAGATATGTGCACAATCTGAAGTGATAAAACTTGATCTCCGTTTTAACATAATTGACGTAAAAAACACCTCCAAATACAACAGGTTATCACTGAGATGTTGAAGAAGGGCCCAAAAAGCTTATATTTAAACCTGAACCAATTAATAATAAGCTCTGATGAGGCCACAAGACGGCGAAAACGAATAAACCAAATTATTTGAGAAGCCTATGAAAAAATTCTCTACCCTCAAACACATAAACCTGCAAAAATGATTAGCTTTTCTTTAACCATTCAAATGCCAGCTGAATAAGACCGAAATGAATATAAGTTGACACCCTAACAGTTATTCCATGTTTTAGGTAGTAGGTACCTTCCTAGGTGCGTGTATATTCTATTACGGTTGCAGGTTATCCAAACATACTTATCATGTAAGAGTGTCTGTAATTACTACATATAAAAACTTGGTGGTATTTTTACCTTTGTAATACCCAATTCTGGATTTACGCGTTAAGCCTATATCTTTCACAAGTCACGATTATATAAGGACATAGCCAAAATAAATACAACTTATTTTACATGTTTACTTATTTTACTTTTTATTACATTTAAATGTATCCATAGAATAGCAGTTTAACTGTGAACATATCACATACTTGATAAAGCAATGTAAAACTTTATCTATTACTGACACAAGTTTTTTACAGGTGTGTCAGGAAGAGGAATTTATTCAACTTTCCACGAAACAGCTGATTGATCTCATCAGGAAAGACGAGTTGAACGTACGAGAAGAAACCGAAGTTTACAATGCCATCCTGAGATGGGTCAAGTATGTATATAAGGATTTTGTAGGTTTCTACACGGTTGTGACGGTTTCTGTTCCAACCGGGAGAGCATAAATATATACCCTAAGAACTAAACTAAAAAAATTGGGTTTTAAACATTTTTGAGCCATTGCATTCATTTTCTACGAAAATTCGCAAAAATTGAGGTGATATTGGGAATCAGCAATGAATGTTACATAAGTTAGGCAACTTTAGAAGGCATTTAATCTGGAAGTGTGTTCAATGAAAAATCCTGCACCAGTATTCAATCCTGCAGACTTTGTGCACGAAAAGTGAAAACAAGTTATATCATGGAGAAAAAAAACGTTCCCAGCGCATCAAATAACATAAGAAACCGACAAGCATTTTTGAGCATCAAACTGAATATCCAAATTTGAAATGTGCCCTTCTTGTTACCATATCTTGAACGGTAGAGAAATAAAATCTGTAGAGCTATTTTTTGACATCTTTTGTAGGTACAATGAAGAGGAACGTCGCCCGAAAATGCACGCTGTTCTCTATGCCGTCCGCTGTCAGTTCCTTACCCCGAGTTTCCTGAACGAGCAGATGAAAAACTGTGAAGTCATCAAACAACTTCCCGCGTGCCGGGAGTATTTGGCGCAGATTTTCAAGGTACGTAGTTACTTAGTGTGTTACAATTTCTGAGAGCGGACTAGACTCATTAGTTGGGGGAAAGGAACATATCGAGCACCAATTGAACATTTATATAAATAAATTGAATGGGTGTCTAGAAGAAGGGCGTATATTAAAGAATTATGAATTTTTCTTTTTAACACAGGATGTGTTTTAGCCTCGGCATCTCCAACTGAAAACAAAATGTTTTGTGTTAACGAAAATAGAGAGTTTTCGTTCTTCCCGTACGATTTCCCCCTCTGTTAATGTGTAGAGCAGCAGCGTCTAGAGCAAGCAACTGCAGATGCTAGCTCTTTACGTATTTCTACACGTATGTACACAAAGAACCAAACGTTACCGTCACGCTAAAGTCTCTTCAGTGTTTCAATAGAGAGTTTTTGGCTACTTCAACTTAACATCACACGTTACCGTAGTCTTGAGGGAGCAAATGAATATGCTAACCCAAATGGAACCGGGAGAACGGTTGCCTTAATTTTGATGACACGTTAACGGTGGTTGGGCAACGCGATATTTTCCCCCCAGCTGTCTTGTCCAGTGGTTGACTAATTAATTTCTTCATTTTGATATGAAACGCCTGAAATAGTCTGAAAGTTGAACCTCTTGGTCTTGACCTTTTATGTTCGGTATTGTTTACTGGGTAAATTTTGTACTTAAATTGAGAAATATTCAAATTTTGTGGGGAGAGATGCACATTGTCTGAACTGATAAACAATGTGAATCTCTCCCCATAAAATTTGAATATTTCTCCATTTAAGTACAAAATTGACCCAGTAAACAATACCAAACATAAAAGGTCAAGACCAAGAGGTTCAACTTTCAGACTAAGTGTGTCTTTCCACATAAATATTTCTTTTCTCTTGATTTTAACGTAATTCACTCTAGTAAAATCACAAAATATAACTGGTCATGACTAGGATGTTCAAGGTGGAACCCAAAATTTATACTTAAACATAATACAGTTCATCAATCAAATAATAAGCTCTGAAGAGGCCATATATCGGTGGAAGCGCTCAGCATATGCATATTATCAGAGAAGCCTGTAAAATTTCTCTACCCTCAACAAACCCAACCTATTAAGGACAATGCAACGATCCATAACCGATAAGGTAGTTTGGTTTTCTATTGGTATTAGCTTGAGTGGATTTTGCATTGTTGGACAATTTTCATTATTAGTAGATGATTTTTATTCCTATTTTTCATCAACTCAACCAAGAACCTGTTTCCCCTCAAATTACCATATCTCTTCACAATTGTTCTGAATAGATATGTATTGTGAATATTCTTTTCATACTTTCAATTTGTCGTACTTGTTTATTCAGCCTGTGTACGTTTATACTTATATATGCTGCAAGATTTATGCACGATGTATTATTACTGCGATAATTGGTCAACTAGACAGAAGGCCTGATGCCATTGTCGAAATAATGTTTGTTTGATTTGTTTTTTGTGTTATATTGCGTTGGCAATAATAAAAATTTCTTCTTTTTCTATTGTTTCTTAGGAGCTCACGCTGCACAAGAGGGTCAGTGTGAGGGAAAGAATACCTAAATCTCCGCGAGTTATATACGTAGCCGGTGGTTACCTCCGGAGTTCCTTAGACACGCTTGAAGCCTTCAACCTCGATACTCAAAAATGGACGACCCTCGCTTCACTCACCATCCCCCGTTCAGGACTGGGTGCAGCGTTCGTCAAGGTGGGTTATCGTGCAACTGTACAGTTGCAATACAATTAAACAGTTGTCTCAAAATGGATTACACGTACCCCCTAGGAGTATGCAAAGAGGTACAAATAAAGTGGAGCGGTATCAAAGCCCGCTGCATTTCATGATACTTGCCTTCCTCACTATTTTTGTCTAGCGACGCCCCTGATCACTCAATCCACTACCTGAGTTGCATTGATGATCTGATTATTCGTTACCGTTCCATTTTCTCCAGAAATGAGAGAGTCTTTGTTTTTCCCATAATTTTTTACTCGTGTTTGCAAAAAAATGCAAAATCTTTTTTTAAATCTCAGAATATCATTTAGATCAATTCTTTTGTCATACAATAACTAGTTAACGACCTTTGCACCAAAAGTGCTCAAATTTCAAAACAACGTAAAATACAGTACGATAATTTACGACAATTCTCTCATACGATCTTGCTGCACGACAGGAACTTTTTTCTTTAGTTTTTATCGATTTTTCAGCAAATAATAATGAAATTTGAGTACATTTTCATAAATTTGTACATACATTTTTTTGATGTTCTTGTTCATCGTTGATAAACTTCTTTTAAGTAAAATTCTGCTAAAAAATATAAATTTACTGATTTTGGGCCCTTTTTCAACTATTTTAAGTGATATTTTTGGCCCATTTTTTGAAATTTTTGCAATTTAATGAGCAAGAAGTGCTGGCCAACGAACTCATCCTTTCATTTGAAAAGCTTAGTTTATGGTGCAAGAACGGAATATATTTCAATCCTAAGGAGGGTTATCGTCTGGATTGACACACACACACAGATTCGTTTCAGAATGCCTCAAACAGGGATTCAATGAAGGGAACTTTCGAATATTTTGATTTTAAATTTTTTAGAACCATTGCAATAGCTTCATTTCCTACGAAATCTCGCTAAAAGCAAACCATATATCTTACAAAAGTGCGGATGGTGTCGAATTTTTCAGAGTAAAATCTCAAAATCAAAATCAATTTCATTCAAAACTAATAAATTCGAATTGTGTAACCCTCATTGGTTGAGTTTCCTTGGGGTTATCTAATGCTTTCGAGTTGGGGAAACTCTGCTATCAAATGTCGTTATGTTTGAAGAATTTATGTACCCAATTTCCCAATTTTCTCTCGTATGAATTACTGAAACAATGCAACGATACGACGCTGTATCAGTGTCGCAAGAGGATGTCGTCAGTGAATTACGTTCGCTTGATCCACGAAAGGGAATGGGACCAGATGGTGTTCCACCCTTGCTTTTGCGTGAGTCTAGTGAAAGCCTGAGTTCACCGCTTACGGTTCTATTTAATCGTTCACTCACTATGGGAACCTTCCCTCCGGTTTTGAAGCGGTCGTTTGCTACTCCTATTTACAAATCAGGAGATAGAATATCTATACTATTTATAAGAATGAAACACAGTCTGTCTGTTTGTTTGTCATGTCTATGCACGGCCAAACGGCTGGGTGGCGGGAGTCTAAGAGTGGGGGGATCTTCTTGGGATTTTCCAAATGGGTGTATAAGCGAATTTAAAATTTTCTAATCCCACCCGAACCATGGGCCGTAGGGCTGGAGGGGGGTGGAAGCAAGATTTAATGCGCGCTTTTTCCACTTCCCCGCTTCCTATACCCCTGTAAATGGCCGTCGAAAATTCCTGAAAAATACCGGTTTTGTGGGTTTTTCTACGAGGAAGACGACGGCGCGATCAGATCGCGAAAAAAGTATCGAGAAATGCGTCAAAAAAATTAAAGAGTAGCGACCCATTTTCTCGAAAAGTCCGACGAAAAACTAGGTTTTTTCTGATTAAAATATACCCCATAAAGGTACGTTTTTCAGGACGGTTATCACGGGCTAAATACAGGTTTGATTCCGCCGAATCTGAATCCGAAATGGGATATGGAAAAAAGTGACGGGATGTTGATCAAAATGCGAGGGGAAGGGAGGCGAAGCGATTAAAATGAGAAGTTAATCGAGCCCACCGCCGTTTCACAATGTTGCCAGCAGGCCTACGCACGTGCGTGTTGAAAAATGTAACTTTTCCGTTCGAGAGACATTTCAACAGAATAAAGACGGGTTTTTTCCTACACATATACAGCAACATCCCCTAATAAACCTTTCGTGGTTCCACGTAGTTTCATAAGATTTAATTTGTTTGTAAGAATTTCCAACAGAAAAAAACGTCTGCCAAGTTGGGTGGGCAGTATAATTTCCTCAAGCGAGCGAAGCGAGCAACATCCCCGTACGTTAAACCTACCCATAGGGATCTACCGTTTCCAATCATTCAAGAAGTCCCACTCGACAGTAAAATACCATCGCATCTAGACAGCCACACCTTGCGAGCGAAGCGAGCAAGTTTATGGGGGGGTCCAGGGTTTTTCCTACACATATTCCGTTTGTGAGTGAAGCGAGCAACATCCCATACTCACGTTAAACCTACCCTTAGGGATCTACCTTTTGCGAGCAAAGCGAGCAACATCCCCTACATGTTTCAATTGTAATACATCACGTGTACACAGCCACAACTTGTGAGCGAAGCGAGCAAACTTAATTAGGGGTCCGGGGGGCTTGCCCCCCGGCTGGACGTGGAGGCGATCGAAGCGAGCCCGAGCGGCTAGTTAATAAATAATCTTCGAGCAATTTGCTCCATTTCTGCAACCCCTAAGATCCTTGAAAAACTGGTTGTTTGCCAAATCACACCTCCTTTTGCCAGAACGAGCAGTATGGCTTCATGAGAGGTCGTTCAACGGTCACTAATTTGGTCGAATTTACTGATTTCATATTCTCCAGTTTTAAGCATGGGGGTCAAGTCGAGCTTAACTGCACTGATTTTGCCAAGACATTCGACAACCTTTCACATGCCCATATCTTGTCTCTTTTGCTGGCCATCGGGGTTTTTGGAACTCTTCATGATTGGCTAGCGAGTTACCTTGTCTTACACATCCTCGAGTATGGCTCAGTTGTGTGGTCTCCTTACTGTAGTGTGTACAAAATGCAATTGGAAAGGGTCCAGCGGCGCTTCCTGAGGTATCTGGGGTACAAGCTGCTTATACCTACCTCCCAAAAACCTCGATTTTTCCAGGTTAGGCTTGGAATACCGTGTTTCTCCTCTTGAGGACAGACGAGTTGTGGCTGACATCGTATTCCTCCACAAGCTTCTAATCAACAGCTTGGGCTGCCCTTCTTCATCAGCCCTTGTTAATATTAATATGCCTCAATATGCCACACGCTCCAATTCTCTATTTTCTGTCCCATTTTCCGCCATAAATTATTTATACAATCGTCCCCTCTGTCGCCTACCTCGTGAAACCAATGTTTTTCCAAGCTCTTGTCACGAAGTCGACTTTTTCAACGTCTCCCTGTCTTCTTTGAAATACCATTATCATCCTTTTTGCTCTAAACCTAAACTCATGTGCCACCCTACAATTTACTTTTTCAAATCCATTGTTGAATATTCCAATTCTGTCATTTATAATATTGTATTTATACTAGTTTCATGTACCATATTATAATTTCATTGATCTTTTATCGTAAATTATGTCTTATTTCAAATAACTTAATCTCTATTATGTAATATTTTATTGAATTTTTTGTAATTGGCTCTAGCCATGAATAAATAAACAATTAAAATTGTGTTCAGGGTATATTTTACGCTATTGGAGGAAGAAACAATAGCCCTGGGTGCAGCTATGATTCTGATTGGGTGGACAGGTGAGAACCAATATTTTATTCCATAAATATTTTTACCTGTGATCTGGATAACCATAATTTTTCTTAACCATTTGATTAACCGATTCGTAGTTGATATTGCCGTTCATTCTGTCACTTGATATTATACTGCCGTACTATGAATAGATCCCGTATCTGACCAAACCCTACTTTTGGGAAAATGCGTCTATAGGTTTTGAGTCGAAATTTCCTGATATTAGGATATTTCCTGAAATTTCCTCTATTTCACGTTGTCTCGAGCTCCAAAAGCACTCATTCCAAAGGAAATTACTCACTGAATCGAGTGGTGTGGCGGGAAAAACATTATTTTGGTCAGAAAAGTGCAAAAATAGGTGTAGAACATAAATGTACTAGGCGATTTCCTCGTATCTAATGCTCATACGAGTTTTCGTTTTGCAACAAGACTGATGCGGTTTTTCTAATACAAAATTAGTACCGCTCTACAAAGCGAAAACATTATTTTTTGTTATACGCAGGACACTAGGAAAAATAATCGTGGTTGCCAACCTCCGAAGACCGTGTATCTGATCTGACAAAAGAAAGTACATTCGTATGATCAAACTGGGAAGAAAAATCGTATCTACCACTGATTCCGAAATCGTATCAGACGCCATGAGTTCTAAAATACTAAGAAATAAATTATTATCTGGATTTTCAAGAGTGTCACAATTCGTATTGCGATAATTGTAAGCCGTTTTTGAGACATTACCGTTGAGATCCGACTTGGAGACTAGCGAAATTGAAAGAAACCACCCCCCAAAACGGGGGGTACCATTAACTCAATATGGCCAAAAATGCAGATATGGGATCTATTCTTGGTACGGCAGTATAGGTGTGTAGCATAAATTTCTCCTCGTGCTATTCAGAGTTTTTTTGTACACTGGAATAAGTTTCAAGTGTACAATTTTATCGTAGTTGGTCTATTCTATACTCTAGCGAACAATTTTACTGTCCTTCAGTGAGTCTAACATGTTGAAAATTCGTTGAAGTTAATGCGAATCAGCACCACGCTCTTCAAGCTTGTTTTCTATTATTAGGTACAGGTCTGGCAGTTTTGAGGTCGAACTGTTGTGTTCAGGGAAACCTCCTGCAGTCAATTCGATTACATCGGCCTTAAATAGCTCAGAGGGTAAAGGCGCTTTCTTTGTCAGAGCTATCTCTCTAGCGTAGGAAAGACACGAGTTCGAATTCTGTCAAAGTATCATATATTTTTGGGCTGTTACCTTTGGCGCAGTCAGTAGGACCCCAACTTTAATGTAATGTAAACATCACATTCCCTAATATAGCATCTTCGCTTCCTAACACACTGTGACAAATAGCCTCGCCCGAATTCGACTTCTTCCAGCGATCAACTGCTGAGTCAGCACCTTCCAGTTTTTTTGGCATTTGTTCGATCCCGATTCAGCCAAGACGGCTGATTTTTGACTCCGGGGATGCGTCGTGTTAAGGAAAACTCTCGCAATCCAAGAGATGTCAATACTTTGGCCTCAGTAGCGCAGTGTTTTTGGATTTTTCTCTCTGGCATAGGAGGCAAAAGGAAGAAAGAAGGCAGTGTTGCCAAACATACTGGGAAAGTGGTACATGTGCCAGATTTTCACTTTGTGTATCGAGGTACCGATTTAGGCCTCAACTGTACCGGGATTTCGACAGAATATCTTTTAAAACAGGGGTTAAATCACATCGTTGTTAATGCTCCAAAATCTCTCTTCTTGTACCGAATTCGGAACCACCAACCAACCAACCATGCCCCTACTTATGTTGAACATGACTTGACATGTGATCTGAGTGTTGCCAATTCGTACTAACGGTAATTATGATTGCGGTCATTAGCTGTGTTCCAAGCACCGCGAGTTCATAAACTTTTCGGAACTGGTTCGGCGCCAAACCTTATGCACACGTGAATTGTGTTCCAAGCATTTTGAGTGTTCCCACCGCATCGGGTTCATGAACTGATTTCTGTGAGTTCATGAACTTTTCAGACCCGTTAGGGGATAGAGTTGAGAACTCGAACTGAAGGAAACCTTTCTGAACCTTCCAGAATTTCATTTCACCCCGAACCCTCACGCTAAATACTTGCTTTGTCAATCGCCTGCTTGATGTTTTTCACATCTCTTTAGTTCCTTGCTTGCATTGCACTTTATTTACGTCATGAATCTTAATAGAATAGCAGGGCTCTTCCTAGAAGATTTTGATTCGGAATCGGAAGTGTATGCTTCCATTGCCGATTGGGAGAGGTTCCTTAGTTCTGATAAGGAGAAGGAGTTAGATGAGTAGGAAATTGACGCGGATAGAGTTGTGCCTTTGGATGAAGCAGGATGGATGCACACTTTTATTTTGACTCTTCTAATCTTGAAGTAACTATGAATAAACGTACAAATGAGGATGTCGCTCACATAAATAACCGTGACGAGGTTTTCGCGTTACTAAAGACGACGCTAGCGCTGGTTAGTGCATTGAGTGTCAGGTGAACTATAGTGTTCCCACCGACGGGTTCTTGAACCTAAAAGTTTCGTAAACTCGTGGAACCTGTCTGAGTTCATGAACTCAGAAGGCAGTGGTGCGTGGAAGACACCTATTTAGATCACTGTACGACCAGCCTATTTGTCACTTCCAGCAATAATACTGCCGATCATAGAGATCTAATACTGCTGCCAATGATGGATTTTCTAATGTTTGCGAAGCTAATTCATGCACCAAAAAGAGGTTTTTTTTACTTTTTATAGAATTAGGTATACCTATTTATCAATATATCCAGTTCCTTTCATGAATAAAATCGGTAAATTTCTATTTTGCTCTGACATTAATTTCTGAACTGAAAGACATTTGGTCTTCTTACAACTAAACAGGATACTTGGGCCCACTGATCTATATTTTGCCCTTTGAAATTTAGCCATGATCTTTGAGGGAGTTAATAACCACGTTTTATACGATAGGTAACCAATTTTTCGTTCATTATGTGATTCTTGGAGTAAAATTCTGTTCTTCCGGCAATCTGCAATTAGGTACCATCTACTACCATTAGATTTTCAAAGTGAACAATTATGTAGGTAGACATCGACCTCCAAATCGTGTAGAATCATTTTTCTTAAAAACTCTTGATTTTTCCATTAAAATCTCGTTTTTCCACAATAAAACGGCCATTTACTCCACTAATAAACAGATTAAAGTAAAATTGGCATGTAGACCTAATCCAAATTAAAAGTCCCGGAACGTACCAGATTTGTGCCTCCAATCTACCGCATTATGGTGCTAGTGTGTTAGCAACCCTGAAAGAAGGGCAGGCCGAGTTTTCTTATATTTTTGGGCCAGAATTGTCGAATGGTCAAAACTTAAATTTTGGATGGTTTCAATGCACATTCATCTCGTATATCGAGGTGATTTTTTAACATGTAACATGTTTTTGACATATGGCCCGGCCGAAAATGAGACAAAATTAAATGATAAATTTAGAGCGTTACGCTCCTATTTTTTGGTGATTATCGCTGACAACCAAATCATTGCTACGGAACTGTATTTTAACCATTTATCATCGTACAAAACTCTTTCGCCGGTCATTGGAAAGCTCTCGATTTACCTAACCGTATTATGTTAACCACTACGAACTGAGTGACGAACAATCTGAGGTATAAGCGTGATTGTCTGAATAATTTATTGTTCACATACAGGTGATCCTTAGTTGATTTTGTAAACATGATTGTAACTACTATTAGAACTTGAAAGAAACTTGGAAGCTGAAATTTGATGAGGAGACTCTCTGGGACATTAAGAGACGATTGAAATGATGGGCTCTTTCCTAATCAGCTGAGTGACCTAAATTCTGTCTTGTTCTCCCAAGGTACATTGTTCCTTGTTCTGTGAAGATTTACCTAGTGCTTTTTTTCTTGGAAAGGGCCCACAAAAGCCCTTCTTCGATTAATGTATTTTCTATGGACTAATGACTACATTCTTGGATATCGTCTGCATCAATATTTTTTACTTATCAGGTACGAACCTGTGAGGGATTCTTGGCGCCCTTGCAGCCCTATGTCCGTCCCAAGGAACCGAGTTAGTGTTGGGGTGGTTGACGGGATGATTTACGCCGTCGGTGGATCAGCCGGTGTCGACTACTACAACTCTGTTGAAAGGTATTCTTAGCATACACTCCAACAACGTTAAGTGACATTTTATTCTAGCTCTTAATGATAACTGCTCTTATAATTTATCTTTTATTTGCAAATCGAACAATTGTATCCTTATTTCGTTCTATATTCACTACCTCCCCTCTTCTAAATATCTACCCCTTAGGTATTCAATAGGGTGCCCGCTATTTTGAGAAAGGTGGAATTTTGATTACCTCCACCCGAAATTTGGTTTAAAATGTCAAAAATAATGACCCCTGAATTGTTTCATATTTTTTGCATAACAAAAATCTACGCCGGTAGCTTGATTTTGGTTTTTGAAATAAGCTTTTTTTGCCAATATCAGACTTTTGAATATAACTTTTTCAAACTTCTTTGTAAAATTGTGAAACTTCGTATACTTATGTTTTTGGGGTCGCTGAACTCGAATATGCAGTCAAAACAAGTCGACAGCAACAACTTTTGATAGTTAGCAAAACCTATGATTCTTGAGTAAGGTGATCGTTTGTATGAAGAATAAAAATTATGTTTGTTATGTATTTGACTCATTATTTTACAAGTGTATGCCCATTACTTTTCAAAAAATTGATTTTTGAAAGCAAATTTGAGTTCAGCGAATCAAAAAACATAAGAATACGAATTTTTATAATTTTACAATAAATTTTGAAAAATTGCCATTTTTTGACATGATTTTGATAATTTTGAGATTCCAAACTGTCAAATGTTGTTGCTGTCGACTTGTTTTGCCTGCATATTCGAGTTCAGCGACACCAAAAACGTAAGTATACGAAGTTTCACAATTTTACTAAGAAGTTTGTATAAGTTATATTCAAGAGTCTGATATTGGAAAAAAAAGAAAAGCGTATTTCAAAAACCAAAATTGAGCTACCGGCTTAGGTTTTTGTTATGCGAAAAATCTGGAAAAAAAATTCAGGGGGTCATTTTTTTGACATTTTAAACCGAATTTCGGGTGGAGGTCATCAAAATGCCACCTCTCTCAGAATAGCGGGCAACCCTAGTGACCTCAGACCACACAGAACCGAATCTGTTGAAAGTTCCATCGCGTTATTAGGAATTTTATTTATTATATCAATTATTAGTTCATCATGATGGTTATGTGCTGCATGTGTTTGGGTGTAGTAATCCTGATAACGTGGTTTTCCCAAGGTATTAAACTTTAAGAAAACAATAGATTCGGAAAAAGAATTGTGTCCGACACTTCTGCGGTCATAGGGAACCAACTGTTTTGTTGGCTTTAAAAGAATCACATCTACACTCTAGTAAGGACTTACTAGTTGGACAATAGTTCAAGCTCCCATAAACTACTGAAGCGATTGAACATATAGACTTATTGTCTTGTAATTTTTCGCCTATACCTCTCACTGCAAAACACTTGATGTATTGCATGAGTACCTAATGCAAGATTTCGGAAAGGAAAATAAATTAATAGGGAGTTTTTGCAGTTTTCCTTCTGATTCGTTCAGCTGAGTCGTTGACCAGAAGCTAACCACTGAGTCGTACAATACGAATAGGGAATCGTTGTACGATTGAATGAAACTATTCAAAAGTCGCAGTAACGTGACTAAACTACTCCAAATCTCCATAATTAAGCCCGAGTCATAGATAACCAAACATGTAATGTATTCTTTTTCTTTCATAATGGAAGAAGTACCTATTAAATTAGCTACAACTTTATACGTATGTGGTTTAATTTTTTCACTAGAAATAGATGTGGTAGGAGAAGGAAGGGAACTTGGAAGGCAACATTGAAATTCTCCTTGGGTTAGGAGAATCTCTTTCAGGAACTTCAACATGATCAACGATTAAGATGTACCAATATTATAAATATGTACCTACCTGTACCTATTACTTACATATGTACGATATTTTACACTTTTTTCCCTTGGACAATCACGTTTTATTTTTGAAAATAACGAACCATTTTTAAGGATGTGGATACCTCCTAATACGTGACAAAGAGCGAAGACAGCAGTTCGTGTCTGTGTCTAGATCTTCTCTGTTAAGTGGCACAATCCCTACCTACTTCATCAAAATCGATCTATCAGTATCGGAGCATCGTCTATAACAACCAATTTCAGGTTTGACATGTGCAATGGTTACCTATTTCAACAAAATTAATAGGATGCCATCCTGAGACTTGTACCGGCCCAAATACCATCGAGCAAAATCGGACTGATGGTAGATCGAGAAGCTTTAGAATCCATTAAAAGGTATCAGCATAATTTGAGTGAGGATGAATCCCTCAAACCGACCACTTTTTTTGAAAATCACGAATATTATGATGTCAATGTCATGCCACTTTGAAATAGGAACAAAAAAATTTATTATAGCATTATAGGATATCATCATGGAAGGTTATATGCGTATTCGGCTTCCCTTGAGCTCCAAATAGGGTTTTTCTATTCGTACTACGAATGGACCGATAACTGTTAGCATTTTGTACGCATGCACAATGCTCCATTTCTACTCGTTGTTCCTCCCACTCGACTACGACTCAGCGTTGCAAAAACTCCCTAAAGGCCGGTCCAGACGCTCCGTTTTCCACCACGACTTAAGTTTGCGCAGACTTGCTGATGGGCAAGACGGAATGAAAACGTAGCGACTTGTAGCGTCCAGACGATACAGACTTTTCGCTCAGTTTTGTGTGATATCGCCATGGAGGATGTTCTCCTATGGTCAATTTTTGCTGTCTGTGTCTCCAGCCCCAGATCGAATGGACTTATTTACTTTGGCCAATTCTCTTCGATACACACTCCACAGAGAGTTCAACTTTTTCACGATTGTTTCCCTGTTTGCGGCGGGGTCGATTTCCTTAAATTTGTCCACCAATATCCCACAAGCTTCACCCTTTTTGTCCCTATCACTATAGTCTTTCGACTTCACACACCAAAGGCACGGGAAAGTTTCATAAAGTTCAATGAAAGCGGTTAGAAACTCCCGCGAGCACTGGCGAAGGTCGGCCATCGTAGGGTGATGAATAAAAACTGAGGAACAAAACGAAGCGGAAAACGGAGCAAGTGTCCACACGCAGCGACATGCCTGTACATGTCACGGATTTCAGAGGTCCTCAGCTCAGACATCGCTGCAACTGCGCGACTTCCCGACGGACTTAAAACCTCACCGTTTTCCGGTCCCCACGCAACGTTTTGTCTGCAACGACTTGGTCTGCGCAGGCAAGTCGTGGTGGAAAACGGAGCGTCTGGACCGGCCTTATGGTTGAACAGTTATGTTTTCGTATGTGATACCTATAGCCAATATTGTGGGTTTTCATTACTAATCTCACTTATCATTACTGACAGTACTCATTCTGTCCTCATTCTATTTTCAGGTACTCCCCTGACGAAGATGCTTGGCATTCTGTCAAAAGCATGTCAATTAAGCGATTAGGTAAGTAGTTTAAACATTCATTTCAATATTGACCTGCTCTACCATGATGTGCTTCATTTTAGCGAATTTTCGTAGAAAATTAAGCTATTGTAACGGCTCGGAATTTTTTAAATCAAAATTTTTGAAATATTTCTTCATTAAAATCCGTTTTGAAGCATTATATATATCATAACTTATTTTTTAGGACGTCCCTCGTCAATAGAGGGACGACCTATTGGTATTGATCCAGGGGGTAGGGGACAACCCAAGTATGAGAGAAAAAAACAACCACATACAAATCCGTTTCAGACCATTCTAAGACCGAATCCTTGAAAAAAAAAACCATACGTGTTTGTCTGTGTGTGTCATTCCAGACGATAACTCTGCTTAGGGATGAGATAAAAATCCCGTTCTTGGGCCAAAAATCAAACTTTCCTAATGAAAGGAATCGTTCCTTGGACAGCCTTTTCTGAGCACATTAATGAGGTCAAATTTCAAAAAATGTGCTCAAAAATCACTAAAATTGGCTAACAACTGCCAAACGATATTTATCAACGATTAACTAACTAGGACATTAAAAAAATTGCACAAAATTATGCTGAGAAACGTAGTTAAATTCCATTAATATTTGCTGAAAAATCTATAAAACCTACTCAAAAATCTAAAAATCCAAAATCTTTTTTGAATTGAATTTTATTTAGTAGTATGAGTTCTTTGCCATAAAATTGGTTTTCAACAATTTCTTTTTATCTACTCAAATTGATCGAATTTCAATACAATTTATAATATGATTGGTAGTTTAAGAAAATGCGCTATACGATCATGCTGCTTGACTGGAACTTTTCCATACCAGCTGCCATTGTCAGGTAATGTCCAAGTTGAATTTACTTGTTGGAAATTTCGCTAGCGAATTTGCTGTAGTGAAAGTTCATTTTGATTCGCAGCTGTGGCAGTCGCAGTTGTGGACAGGTTACTCTACGCAATGGGAGGTTTCGACGGACGAGAACGTCTCAATTCGTGCGAATGCTACAACCCCGAAACCAACATGTGGTCTCCCGTGCCTCCTATGTACATTGCACGATCAGGTGGTGGTGAGTATATTCTGAAAGATTTCACTTCAGTTTTCATGGACACATCACAGGCAGGGTGGGCGCATGTACGAACGCTCCCCGGGAAGGAGAAAGGGATTTTGTCGGAGCCTCACCATGTACGAATACTCCCCTCGGTGCTCAGTCAAATGTACACGAACGTTCCCATTCATTCGCCAGAGGTGACATGTGAGATTTTCTCACACTAAACCGTTATTCGCTAAATACATTTCAATGGGGGTCCCAAAGGGGCGTAGTTTATAGTATAATTTATACACACAAAAAAAATATATATATATTTTTTTTCTTTCTTTAATGAAAATTTCTGGATTTTGAAGAATTGAAAAAGAAAAGAAAAATTGCCGTCCCCCGGAGATACATTTTTTTCTTCGCTATAAATGACTCAGACGCAAGAACGAAGTTTTTAGCTCAATCCTATCGAGAGTTATCATGTCTCGTATTCATATCTTTGTTTATGGAGTAAAGTGTCCTCCCGCTGTCTCCTACTATCTGGCTGGATGTTTCTGTGATCTCATGTGGGCGATAGGACAGTACAAGACAAGAAGAGTCGTTACCCAGTAGTTGTCGTTTGTTTGTGTCGCTCACAATATGGATTGGCACGCAGTTGAAATTATGCGGAAAGGTCGCGAAATGATGTTGGTGAACTCGTATAAATTCGTTTTCCATAAAAGTATTTGGTGAGTCTCACAACTCTGGGTAACGCTAATAGCTCACTACGTAACGATTTTCAGCGGGAGGATTCGTACGTAGGGTATGGGAGCGTTCGTACATGGTTGACTGAAAAGAGTGTGCTCCTTCGGGAGCGTTCGTACATATAACCCTCGGAGCGTTCGTGCCGACGATATAACGATATTAAGTCTAGAAGGACTAACTTGAGAATATTTCCGTAATTTCAAGATTGTTCACCTCCTTCTAAATTGAGTAAGGATGGCAGTTGTCAATTTCTTTTGCGGCGGGTGGCAGTTTGGGAGTCTTACGTTGCGCTCCCAGCCCGGTGAAAGTATTACGATGCGCTCCCGAGAATATTGTACCATACGCTCCCGCTATTAGCATGCGCTCCCCTAAAAAATGATGTTGCGCTCCCAATACCAACTTGCAGAATACGAGTAATGCTTAGAGGGTGAGTTGTTGTTAATTGTGTTAGTTGCAACACGTTATCAGTGCATTGTTACTTATGTGAGCTATTAGCGTTACCCAGGGGACACTAAAAAGGAGGTTGCTCACGTTGTCCTCCCATACCAGTTGCATCAGCAGTTGGCACTTTTCATCGATGGATCTCAAACAGCACTCGTACGTAACAGGGGAGCGCAAGGTAAAAGGTTCACTCAGTCCACTCAAAAAGAACAGGAGCGCATCGGAATGTGTCCGCGTGGACTTTCACTTCAGAGCGGCCAGCTGGGAGCGCAACGTACGTCGCTCGGCAGTTTGATTTCGCCCAGAAGTGCAAGGGTTGATAAAATCGTTTAGCATCATGCAATGTCAATAAGAATTATAGTTTAATGATATTCTAGTAATATGGGTAGATTCCCATCACGAACGTTACCAATTATAAAACATATTCATAACTGGCTTTACTAATTTTTAGGGGTGGCATCGTGGAATCAATTAATTTACGTGATTGGAGGATTTGATGGCAAGCAACAACTAGACTCAGTCGAACGTTACGACACCGTCAACAAAGTGTGGACAAGTGTCGCCCCCCTCTCTGTTGCCCGATCTGCTCTTTCAGCATCTGTAATAGACAATAAAATTTATGCAATTGGTACGTACTTTGATTTACTGGCACTTATAAGGTTTTATATCCATAAGGAATATATGAGAATATTACCCAATGGGTAACTCGGGTCCCTGAATGGCCTTCGTAGTTTTACCCAAACCCCAACCAAAACCCACCTGAGGAAAGTTTTGGAAAAAAAATCATTTTCTCGATTCAGGAGGGTTCATTGAACATTTTAAAAACAAAATCCCAGGAACGATTTTAGCTTTTTGGAGAAAATGGGTTGTTTTTAGTTGACTAATCGTGTTTTCGTAAGCTAGTTTGACATCTGCTTATTGCACATTTAAAAAATCAATGGTAATGGCTCAAATTTCATCAAATATGTTTGTATATACCTCTCACAAGCCCGGCCATTGTTTTCTAAAGTGGGGAACCGTACCCCATGCCATAGAACTCGCTAACTTGCTACTCTTTCTTCAGCATCCTTTTGTTTGCGAAGCTTTCTGCAGTCAGTTGCGAAGCTAAGTCATTTCTCATGGAGGGGCAACAGTCGAGGATTTCATTTCATTTTATAGTTTTAGCATTAATTTCTAGTGCTTTTTGCTTAGTATACGAAGATTGTTAATAAACTGTCAAACGTTCATATTAGTAGGTAGGTGCTCAATGGCTTTTTGTAATGATCTGAAATCACGGACTCTCTCATATTCATAAACCTACCTATGGATGGTTAAAGCTATTACTTAGAAAAAATATTATCCAAATAATTAATCAGAACATAAAAAACTATGATAAATACGAATAGGTACCTACCGATGAATTGAGGAGCACTCAAAGCGGTGTATTATACTATTATTCTAGACTTACTGCATGCAAATTCATATACCTATGTGGACTTGCTGTCTTACAGGTTTATCCTCAATTGTTACTTCCGCGTGAAAATAACTTTTTCTGGACAATATCATACAATTGTATTATATAAGTAGGTACCTACTTACGCGAAATAGAATACAGGACATGAAACCGAGATCAAGAAACATAACAAAATATAAACAAACTCAAACCAGCAATATGCTACGTTAGAATAGAAATACTGCTACACTTCATTATTTTAATCTTTTCTAATTAACTATTTCAATCACCACTGCAGGCTTCTATTTATTGTATTCATGCTTCATTTTAACTGGTATTTTATTCGTAAATTAATGGTATAATACAATGGGAAACTGTTTTGAAGAACAACCAAGCTTGATCAAGTAGGGAGTGAAAAGTAGGGGGAAGTTCGTAGGGGAATTCGATGGATACTGAACAATGGATATTTTTCTAGGGAAAAATCGCATATGGGCTAGCTCTAGAAGGTAGTGGGAAACGACTTGATTTCAGTTTGCAGAATCCACATTTCCGTTTCGTTGACTAGGTGATTATACTCCTCTCCGAGGGGCTGTACAATTATCCACGCCATTTGCCCTTACACTAGGGATAGGTATCGATACTCGATATTTCAAAATATCAATATTTTCCACCTCATATCGATATTTTTGTAACGATACTGTGCCCTCCGATATTATTGATTATCGATACTTGCATTCCGATATTTTGAAATATCGGTAATTTTTTTCTCAACAACTTTAACAAACTTAATTCAATTTTTCTTTGGTTGACTTTGTCAAGGACTCGCAAATCAGCAATTAGCCTCTTGTTATGAAGCCACATTTACTCCGGCAAGGAATCAACTTGGAGGAAAGTTGGTTTCCAAACTCATATTTTTGAAAAGTGTAGATGAGTTGTGGTAATTTCAAGTATATTTGCTAGAACTTTTCCAGCAGTGCCCTGTGACTATTTTATCGTGACGTGATTTTATCGTTTTGACGTGATTTTATCTATTCCTGTAAATACATTTTCTTACATGATTTTTCAATACAGTAATTTTAAATATATGAAAATAATATAATTTTTCTCAGACAATATACCTTCTACCATGAACTTTATTTTACAATGACCTCCATCCATTAAGTTAAATAATTCAAACTCCGGTTTGAAAATTTTTTTGTTGGGAAAAACTTATTTTAAGCAACATTGTGGATGTGGTATCGATACTCGATATTTATAAATATCGATACTTTGCTCTAGCGATATTTGGTATATAGATACTTGCATCCCGATACAGTATCATACCCTTTTAACGATACCCATCCCTACCTTACACAAACGAACCTAATAAAAATTTCTAAGAGCGTCTAAAGTTGCTAGGCTAAATAATTATAATAGTTAATGTTTTTTACTAATTACCTACATTCTCCAATTGAAGGTGATAGGTACTGAAGTTAGAAGTGTAAAATTATTACATAGTTTTGATTATATACGTACCACGAACTTCTGCGTCCTCTGTAATTCATGTAGGAGCTCTGCCCACCCTGCCCCTCCTCAAACTGCGTCACTGTTTGCAGGTATCATCGTGATTAAGCCACCAATGTAGGTTCAACTAGTGATGTTTTTCTCACCTTTAGACCTCTCTGAATAAGCCCACATAGGTAGTTTCGGTTAACTAAAATGCTGATTTTTTTTTTTTTTTTTTTCATTTTAGTCCATTACTCAAAGCACTGTGTGCCGTGCTGACGTCTGTAATACCTTTCCACGAAAATTTGGGTAAAAGAGGAAATTTTCATGGCTAATTTCTCTCAGAGTAGAGAAAAGTCTAATTGCCATCTCCAGGATTTATGTAAAATAAGTTAATGCCACTTGCTCATGTGAGATTATCAATTGTTGCCTGTTTGTAAATTTGTATCTTATTGATTTCCTCTGTATATAATCAACCTTGTAAAATATGTTGTAGCCTGATACTCTATGTTGATTGACAGATTGTTCATTTCTTTTCTTTAATTTCGTAGGAGAACTTCACTTGTGTTTGATAACTAATATCAATAATCACTATTAACCCCCCCCCCCCCAACCGCGCAGAGCTTGCTCTATCGTAGTGGGATATAGTCCACAGATCTACTTATCTTGTTCCCATTACGGAATAAATATTCTATTCATTCATAGTGTCCTCATTCAGTAGTTTCGGTTAACTAAAATGCTGATTTTTTCATTTTTGTCCATTACTCGAAGTACTGTGCATTATGCAGAATGGGCTTGGTGCGGAAATGTGAGTTTCGGGCTCAAATCAACATACAAACTATAATCCATAGGTAATGGGAATCTGAAGACTACCAAAGGAGAATATTGCTTTTGAAATATTGCGGCGTTCAAGAATTATATTTCGTTTTACAGGTGGATATGATGGACAGGAGTTTGTAGCAACTGTGGAAGTATATGACCCCAAGACTGACATTTGGGCAATGAGCGTACCCATGACTTCGCCCAGGAGCGGTCACGCATCAGCTGTGTCGTACCATTATCCAGCTTACTGCCCTGATGGAACCAGCTGACCCTCATCAGCAGCTGCTGACGCTTTGCGAGCCAGTGCTGACATGTAGCCCACGGTGCATCGAGCGCAGATACGAAGTCATCTGCAATATTGGCTAGCCGACGTGCAGGCCTCAATCCATCCTGGCCTGCGTGAATGTCTTGATTTTGCAGGTTGTTATCCAGCTGGAGAAAACAACACACTTCCATTAGAATGCCAAATATTGAGTATTACCTTAGATTCATGTCATTTTTGGCAAGCTAGGTATCGACACGTTTACTGCAATATTAAATCAACAGACTAACGACGCCCATAGAACGTTATATTTTTATTAGAATCCCGTGAATCACATTGAGCTAGATGTTGAGAATATTGACTACGAAAGCAAATAATGTTGGCTTAATCAGAAACTTAACTGACAATGAGGAATGCCCGTATGTTTGTTTTGTATTTTTTGATAAAGCAGATAAAATTCTAAACATACAGACTCCAAACCGCACTCTTCTACAACAAAAAATATCTTACTATGATTTTTCAATGTTTGGGTAATGAACTATGTCATCACACCCCTCCCACCAGGGCGGGATCATCTGTCTGACGCTGTACGATCAATTGAAGACCGCCATATGCAAAACATCCTGTCCCATTTCAAAAATTGTTCAGAAGGCCCAAAAAACTGTTCATACCCGTACGAAAAAATGGATGAAATGTAATTTGTAGTTTTCCATATCTATTACATTTTATTATTATTTCAGTGAATAATCCAACAAATGAAATTAATTATCCTATTTTTAGCTAATTCCAACCAAAACACCCTAAGTGACCGTCCCGTTGCATAACTTACTTTGGTAACCAGGAAGGTCAAATTTCAGTTTATTGAATGCATTTCAGCCTGGATTCTGATTCTTATATGACAAAAATGTTGAAAAAAGGCTTGAACGTGAAGTACCTAATTGACATTTTTATTGCACCCACTGTATTTAAAAGAAGTAATTAAAGTGTAAGGAAAGCATGAGACGTGAAACATAGTTTGAAAAAAATAAAAACTCATACAATTTCTCTCATTTTTGATATCTAAACAATTATTTAAAAATCTAATGGTGTCTGTGTTTGTGTTACTTAATCAAGTAAAAACTACTGGACCCATTGAGCTGAAATTGTACATGGACATTCATAGGGTCCCTGGTTAACGCAAAGATTATATTACAATCCTCCAGACTTACTCCTTCGTCGAGAACTCGGCTTTCCCGGTAAGAACTTATACAACTTTGTGATTAAGGAAAAACCTGACATGCGTCGAACTTACGTCGAATGAGGATGGGGTGGGTTCACGCGTAAAGAACTTTTGATAACGAATTCAACGATACCAAAACGTTTTTGGTGGGTTGAGCAGAGCAGTTTTTATTAGTTAAGATACATGTTCAAAAATTGGTATTCAAAACGTCTCTTGAACTGCAGCAATGTTGGTCAGGAATAGTTTTAACGAGATTGATGTCTTATTGAGTTGGTTGTATCAAGGAGACGCTAAGTTGAAAAATAACTAGGTACAACTTGATTGCTTGAACTTGAATTGAAGCTTTTTGGGGACTGCTGGGTAAAAATGACACGATAAAAGTTACAAACATGGCCAAAATTCCCTGTTTTTTATTGTTTTTGTTTGGGCGATTTAAGAAGATTTGCTGTAAGTATAGTAATAAATACAGGTGCCGATTTCGATACAGCCCCGGAGTCCCTTTGTCTCGTCCTAAAACTAGAAGAACATGAATCCCAAGGTGATACGCGTCAGTTGTCTGCTATAATACATTTGGGATGTGGGAAAAGTTGACTTAAACCGAATGAAGGGCATCTTATTTTCCCCTTATTTTTTTATTAGTTCGTTCGCGAGTAAAATAAAACAAGGGAATCCGGGGGAAGGTGGTTGTTGTGTGCTTCATGGAGGAAGCATAGCAACACAGGTATCGTTGTGCAACAGAATGGGCACTATAGGCTGTATCACGCTAGCATTTTTAATGCCTAAACGTGAAGAAGGCAAAGTGCTTTTTTCCAAGGTCAGCTGTGAATGTTGAGGAGAAATAAGTGCAAAAACAGCGCATTCTGGCAGAATGCATTTTCATTAAATCTGTCAGGTTAGGGCTCCTAGGGGTTTTTCATTGAATTGTTACCTTCCCAAGGGTGATGTTTAGCATTTTTCTTGCATGGAGGTAAAAATTAGAACATGTTCTAATTTTCCCAAGTGAGTTTAAAAATGCTCCGCCAGGATGCGCAATGGTCAAAAAAGCACTTCATCTTCTTCACGTTTAGGCATTAAAAATGCCGAAAAAATGCTAGTGTGATAAGGGCTTTAGGTTTGTTTGGTTTGAAATTGATAAACGAACTGCTCGGAGCTCTACTAACGCTCTGAAACTTCTTGAGCATTTGTGTGATGGCACTTAGTGTTTTGCATATATGGCGAACTTCAGTTACTGAAGAATGTGTGGTGTATCAACGTTGTGTGACTTTGTTAGCTTAAACAATGGTTAAAAAATGAATAACTGAAGCAAGCGCAAGGTTTTATACATTTTTGCAAAATTTATTCGGTTTACGTGGTGCTGTTGGTTTTTTCCGTTGAAAAACCACTAAAACTGTTCGTGTAATGGAGAGTTTAGCGAACTTCCCATAGTAGTTTTATCACTATCGTAAGTAGGTATCGGATATAATTTCCTTCGCGTGAACTAGTGAATATAATAATCAAGAGACACCCCCCCCGGAGGTACTCCAACGATTTTAATAGTCGAGGAGTTACCTAAGATTATTACAAAGTATGCTCACGTCACCCTCCTATACAGACACACCTTTTCATGTCCAGAATAACTGGTCAAAATTTCAAGGGAAAAAAAACATTGGAAGGACTGCAGATATTTGCAACTTTTGGGACTATGGTTGGTATGAAGAAGATGGGGGTGGTTCTCAGTGTAACTTTTCGTGCTGAATCCAAACATGGTCTCAGAATTTACCTATCCCCTCAAGAACCGGTGAGGTTATGTTGGCGAAAAATACTCGCAGCTATTTCAAGCGAATTTGAAGTTAGACACAGACAGCAGTTATTCACATTAGTCATTCAGTTATATGGCACCCGCTCCAGTACGGTTTTGATTATATCTTGAAATTCTAAGGGATTCGTCAATGGGAGGATTGATAGTTTGAATGATTTGCTAGAAGAACTGCAACTCAAGAAAATTTAGGCAGCCGGCAGAATAACTGCTTTCTGTGTCTTAACTTCAAATTCGCTTGAAATAGCTACTTTTCGCCAACATAACCTCAAATACCTCCTGCTCTTGACGTGATAGGTAAATTCTGAGAACATATTTGGATTCAGCACGAAAAGTTACACCGAGAATTTCTGCAGTCCTTCTATTGTAGCCAAATTTTAAATGGCTTGGTACGTCAGAAAATTTTTTTCTTTTCCTTGAAATTGTAACCACTTATTCTGGACATGAAAAGGCAGCTTTTTTTTCGGCCCACCCTAATATATATATAATAAATTCTAGAACAGGGTCGCACATTTGGTCCAACATCCAGTAAAATCTTGCGCCATTTCAAGGTAGTTCACTAGTTACCTACTTACCAGAACGAGAATCTAAAATCACATTCCCAATTTTACTTCCATTGTTCAACATTCCTTTTTTTTCTCGTTTCAAATTCCTTGGTATTTTGTTTGTACGTGTAAAATTTAGTTATATGTAGCGAATTCATGTACTTTGTGATTACTCATTTGCCGATTAAGGAGTATGATGATATATCAGCTTTAAACGACAATTTACATGTTCAGTGTCAAGAGCATTCCGCTGTTACCATGTTTCCTGAGACGATCGAAAGTTTGTATTAAGTGCATAATGATGTACATACAATAAATTAGGTAGTTTAGATTTATTTTTGTTATTGTACAGATCGAAATAAAATAAATGAATATATATTATGTAACAGAAAATAATTATTTTGAAATAGAAACTTGAATTTAATTTTATGACTGAGTGTTTGAGTCGATTTCCCTGAGAGCTTCCATCTTTTTAGGCCGGCGGAAACCAAGTACGTGCTGCTCTGAAAAATAAAGAATTGACCAAGTTGATATCCCACTTTCTCAGAGTGATTTTATCAGAAAGGTGATGATAGCTTTTATCTACATATTGCAGGGTGTTCCCCAAATAGAAATTTTTAATTTCCCTGACAAAAAATATCAAATTCAATTTTTTTCCTGTTTTCTCGTCATTTTATTGTACCTTTAATGCTTCTAAAACAAAAATCGTATAATTTAAAGAAAAGAAAAAAAACTACTTATATGTAGTCAACTTATATTCAACAATTTCATTGCCCTCGAAGAGCTCAAATATCATAACAATGTAACCTAAATTTAATACGATAATTTACCAAAATTCACCTATACGATCATGCTGCATGACTTTTTATTTAATATTTTATGGTCTCTCAATTTATGATTTGAAGCTATTTGTTGAACTACATTTTTCCTTACATGGATTTCTTAGCTCCGGGGATAATTCAAAATTTTCGTCAGACACCAAACAATTTCACGCTTTTTTTCACCTACTACCAATCGATGCGAGAGAGAGTACCTATAACTTCCTGATTTCCCATCCCACAAAAATCGTTCGTTGGAAAGTTTCTCTGTGGATTTATAACACATGACTCCACATTCCAATGGGCCAATTTCCCCCTCCTTACCCTCCTCAGAAGTCCTAGCTGATGTATACAAACTAGTTTTGGGACTCTTACTGGATCAACCCACTACTCTGCTGGTTTTTTTCTCCCTAGTCAAATAGGTACTCAGTTGATTTTTCTCACAAATGGTTTACTCAAGGTGATGTAGTTACCAGGGAAGCTAATGTCATATCCATTCCCTTTTATGTGCGTGTAGCGTTGCTACTTTTGAACAGTTAAACCGCAACTCTTGATAATTATTTTTGTCATTTGTACAACTCACCTATGAAATAATATGGACCTACCTATTACGATAAAGTACGCTATTGACGTTTGATTGTTTAGGAGTTATAATATACCTAAAAACTTTTTAAATTATTACACCAAGTTTTCATTAAAAAAATTCCCTGACTTTTCCAGTTGAGGGCCACCCTTTTTTTTCTTGCCACCGCACCGCTGCGCTATTAGTTGTGCCAAACTCTTTCCGCCTTGTTCCTCTAAAACTTTCTTCTCTGTCTTTTCCATTGTTCAGTGGTTCTGGGTCAGTCGGTCGTTTCGTTTTTGTGCATTATGTGACTATAATTTTGAGTACTCCAAAATTTTATTGTTCTTTACGTACTAAAATACATTCCAAGCAATAAGAAATCGGATTTTTTTTCATTTTTTGACTGCCGGGTACCCTTAACCCATTCAGCGCGGGTCTCTTAAGGTGGAACAACCCCCTGTGCGGAAGTTGAGTTTTTATGACTTGTCACATTGTTAATTTTTAAAAATTGTTAGAAAAAAAACCACAGCACTACACAACCTGTACTTTTCATTTGCCTTGAATTGAAGTTCAACATTAGTATGATATTCATGCAGTACCAAGGTTAGAAGAAGGATAAAATCAAGAAAAACGTGCCAAACATGAGAAAAACGGGCTTAGATTGGACTCTATTTTCCTGGCTCAAAAACATGCAATCCGCCAAGGGATTGCTCAGAAGTGCTATTTGATTCATACTGAAGGTAAAACCAGCATACGGGACAGAAGAATGCGGCAGCCCCTTCGACGGACCCATGAATAGGGCTTGGGTCCTGGAGGGAGTGGCGTGGTAATATTACCACACCCGCAAGGCGCGAAACCCCAGCTTTGGTAATATTACCACACCTCACTGAGTGGGTTAATGCATACACGTGTGATTTGGATGGTTGATTAACGTCAGCTCAGAGAGTGAGCAATAGATCAATATATCAGCACTATCCCCTTACCTCTTGTGTGGGTGAGGTAGTGCACCCAACCTTTGGATTGCTGTATGCCTATGTTCCTCCACTCGGTCTCCGTCATCATATGGTTTTTTGGAACAATTTTACTCAACTCAGCCGGAAGCATGACGTGCCTGCCAAAATATACAAAATGCAAATACAGGTATGAAAGAACAGTACACCCTATCATGTACCTATTACAATACAAACATCAATCAATCGGGGGGGGGGGGGGGGGGGGGATCAATCTGAACGCATATTAACTAAACAGGTTGATTCCCTCGTAAATTGGAATAAAAAATGGTTGGATTTGTTTCCACTGCTGTACTGAACAGGTTCAGGTCAAGTTGCGCTTGCGCAGTGAAGAAGGAGTAAGAAAAAGGCGTTTCCACAGTCCCCCAGACCATATTCCGTGCAAGATAACCTGTGTTTCCGCTGCCCAAGGAACATGAACGTTCTGCTCTGCCCAAAGACCAGGTGAAGCTTGTTCCCCGCATGCGCTCCTTGGATAAACCTATATATCCTTCCTCAAACTTCTATAACCTTACACAGAACAACAGCAGAAGGTAGGACGTCGGAGGGCACGAAAATAAGGGTTTGTTTGCCAAAGTTCCACTAACGTGACTCCATTTTCATGGATCTTCATGTATCCTTGGTTACTGCCCCAAACATGTCCTTGAGCGTTTCCGCTGCCATCTGAACTGAACAGCCATGGAGGTGCTCTTGCTCTGAACTGAACCTGTTCCAGAGAAGCAGTAGAAACAAACCTATAACTTCTCCATCAATTTCCAGAGCACAGAGGCTGTTAATATAAATAAGGAAGAATAGGGGGCCCAAAATAGTTCCCTTGGGGAGCTTTTGACTGTTCCAAGTTTGGTATGTTGGGTTCGATTAGTCAAGTAACTCTCAATTAAATTAAAGCAAGGACCCGAAACGCCGAGGTTTTCAATTTTCCGCTAGAGTAGCAACTAACTCTCCCTACTCATCGAAAGATGCATACCTACCAACAGTTCAGTATATAATTGACGAACAAAATGAGTCTACGTTGACTCGGCCTGCATTCGTCTGCCTTGAATGCGTATGCCCTTCTTCCTGTCTGAGAGTTTCTCGCTACATGCCGCAATTTGAAGCTATCCAAGTACCTAGCAATCGAAAACTGTAAATCTACCTACCAACAGTTCAGTACATAATTGACGGTCAAAATGAATCTACGTTAACTCGGTCCGCAATTGTCTGTGTGTATGCCCCTCTTCCTTTCAGCGAGTTTCTCGCTACATGCTGCAATTATAGAGTTATCTAATTGAAATTTTGTGGGTAAACTCCTTAGACACTCGAAAATGCTATATAGTTTTTAGTAGGTACCATTTCAACTCTGTGTGACGCCGAACAAAACACATCAGAAATACGTTTTTTGACTATCGACGTCGATAGTTTTAGACGTTTAGAATCGATTAAGAAGACTTTCAGAGCGATCCGACAGGGTATTAGACGACAAGCCTTAAAAATGCGTGTTAATTGTAGTTTTCCGTGTAATTTAAGAAGCTGAATAGATTGGCCCAAAGCTCAATCCATTATTCTAACCAAAAATATTGAACAAGTGACAATTATCTTTAGGTTGCAAAATGTTTACATTCACTAGTTTCTTATATCAGCAGTAAGAAATAAGTAGATTCTACTTTTTTCAAACTTCGGGTGGAGGAACCGGGTCAGCTCCAAATAAATTGGAGTTCCAGAGAATACTCACCGGTATTCGAAGTGGGCATCCTCATACCTATCTGAATAAATAATGTCCTCGCCCGGCATATTTTAGTTTCACAGTGAGGCCTGAAACGAGATAAGAATGTATCCTTGGTGAAAAGGGTAAATCACATTTTAAGCCCTTATTTAGATCAATTTGAACTAAAACTCGCAAGGCTTGTACAATTAATTACCTCACGGAGTTGCAAATAGGTTCACTTCAAATAAACTCATTCGATGTTTTGTAAAATTGAACAACAGGTACTCAAACGCCTTCGAGCGCGATGGTGGTTGGTTGGTTGTTCTCTGCTTTGCTGTCCTCTTGTTATGTCGGACACATTTTTCTGTAGTTTTCAGTAGTTTTGTATTCTCTTGAGGTGGATATAGGTGGAGGCGAGTGCAGCCGGAGATGAGTGCATCTGGAGTTGGTTTCAGCTGGAAATGAGTGCAGCCAGAGGTGGTGCAATGGACAGTATGGGATGTTGTGAATATGGTTGGTACCCACCACGGTATGGATGTTGGTGTGGGTATGGATGGAGATTGGAAATTTTGGGAATTCATCACAGGGTTATGCAGCTAGACTCTATGAAGTCATTCAATTTTTTGAGGAAGTTGAGATATTAATTGTTCTGAAGATGTTCTTGGATTGTGAACGTAGTAATGCTGTTGTCAAACCTGAATTTGCGTCGATCTAGAGTGTGGTGAATTAATCACCACACACCTTAACCAGCCCTTTTCAGGGCTACCAAAAATAAGTTCTCACAGTAGAACTTCACAAGAAAGACGTCAGGCTACGTCGAATCAAAATAATACAAACTGCCGAAAAGATTATGAGAAATACATAATCATAAATTCGTTAGAAGCCAAAACTCGTCAACAGAGCCGGTCCTAGGCGCATGCGAACCATGCGGCTGCTTGGGGCGCCGGTCAGGAGGGGGCGCCCCCGGCTAACTAGCTTGGGCACCGATTCAATTTTAAAAGATTTTGCGAAATTGAAAGCCAGAAAAATACATTTTTAAATTTATTGAACTTATTTATTATAGTATTGAATAAATTGGTTTGTTTTTTGTGTTAATTATTGAAGGAATTGAATTTATTTATGTATATGTTGCCTGGTACTTTCCTTTACCATCACTACTGCAAAAAACCGCAAGCTCATTTTATTTGGCCACTCTTCTGTCACAATGTGTCATTCACTATCTGCTCACCTCTTAGAAACATGTGACCTCAAGATCATTTAACAATCGAAATATTTACTGGAAATGTTCATACATAATTAGCAAATGGCGAAGGAATCTTTTTCGAGATCCGAAACTCTTGTTCGAAACTCGAAATCGGTCTCGGTCTAGTCTCGTTTTTTCAGGCGGCGGTCTCGTCTCGGTCTCATGTGATGCACTAAACATAATAAGTCGCTTGTATTTTTGGATTTCATTTCTATGTCTTAAAATACGAATCATAAAAAGTTTGCCTTTTTTTGGCTTCCAATATAATGGGGGGGGGGGGGGGGGGGGCGCGCGCGCAACCAGCCCTTCCGCATGGGTAACGAAAATGGCTCGGACCGGCTCTGCTCGTCAAGCTAAACACTCACTGCACGAGAGAGGCTCGACAAAGCAGCAAAAACGACACGCAGAATTCGCCTTGAGACAAAAACATCCAATGAAAATCAAGGACAAAAAAAGCTAGACGCAATCTATCAAGAAAGGGTGAAACAAGAGGATTCACCTTTCTCACAACAGAGGAATAATCAAACGTGTCGCAAGACAATGACCTCTAAGTCAATCAAGGGCAAATCAAAGCTCGACGCACTCTATGGACGGGGGGTGGAAGATTATATCTCACCTTCCGCCCACCGAGCGCGACCGATCAAATCGGAAGCTGCGGAGGCTGCAGCCCATCTCGAAACTTACTGTTAGGTGGCCAATAGTTTCAGCCAATCAGATGCAGCCTCCGATTATAAATACGAGGCCCAGGGGCCCGTATGATTCATTCACGTTCTCAACACAGCTGATGACCCTTCTCTCTCCGACGAAGTTTCTACACGCTCTGAGGCAATCTATTCTACACATCGAGTTTCCTGGTAGCGTCGAGTCTAGCCCTTTTCAGCGCTACTCACTACCAGCGTTTCTTCAGGCAGGATACCACCCGGTACAAAAGATTTTACATCTTCTTGTACGTCCGCAGGGATATCCGAGACGTTTTTGCCCGGACCAAATTGATTCGCTCATTTGGTCGCCCGTGGGAGAACGCCAGGTAATCAATACCTCATCCGGATTGATTAACTGCTCAAGGGAGTTCTTTTTAGAGCTAGTGGGAGGACCTTTTTTTTTTTTTTTTTTTTTTTTTATAACGCCAGAGCTCTTGACGGCTAAGTCATTTGGCTACGGGCGGCCCAGTAAAGTTTAGCCAGTTTTTGGCTCTCAGTATTAGTAATGTCAATTGAGACATCAGTCAAAGCTGAGCATGTTCGCAAATGCTCAGCATCCATGTCACCTTGGTGGCAAAGTGGGCAGCGTGGAGAGTCCACAACTCCAATTCTAAAAAGGTGCTTCTGCAAGTAGTCGTGGCCCGTGGTGAGGCGGAAAAGCGCCACAGCTTCACTCCTAGGCAATGATGGAGGCAGTGGAGTATCTAGAAGGGCTTGCCAAGATTTCCCATCTGCTTGTTCCACCCATCTTCTCCTGGCTTTTTCCGCAGATTTACTTCAGAGGATTCTCCGAGCTGAGCTGATTGGCAATGGTTCATCTGGCTGAGTCTCCGCCGAGCCCCGCTTTGCCAACAGATCGGCCTGCTCATTGCCATGAAGGCTACAGTGGCTGGGAACCCATTGTAGCACGACCCTGTTTCCTTTTTCAATGAGCTCATCGATTAATTGTCTGGCATTAACGATTTCGGCATGATCTGTGGGAGTTCTTGAAGCAATAGAGAGAATGGCGGCCTGGGAGTCAATAAAAATGGAAATGTTCGTATCATTTCTCTCTTCCAACCTATCAAGTGCCAGGCAGACTGCTTTTACTTCACCATCAAAGCTCGTGCTTCGTATCCCTGCTGGAGCAAATAGTTGGAACTCCGAGCAATACACGCCAGCACCCGCGTTACGGTTCGACCCTTGGGCAGACCCGTCGGTATAAATATGTAGCCAGTCGCTGTAAGGGTACCGAAGGGCAATAGTTTCTATGGCTAAGGCTCGTAGAATTGCAGTTGGGGTATCTTCCTTCTTGACGTCCTCCATCAACTGCAGCTCACATTCCGCAACATTCTTGCATGGCAGTTTTTTGGATCCGGAATGCAGCCTAGGACCAATGTCAATACTGTAGCGTTCCGATATTGCCTCTACTCTAAGGCTCAGTGGCTGCTGCGTTGATAATCGTTGGAATGAGGCTTCCTGAGAGTCCCAATGTTGAATTTTGAGACTCTTCACGCGGTCAAAGAGCTTCACGGCAGCTAAATCTCTACGGATATCCAAGGGTTCAACGTTGGCTTGCACCTGCATTGCAGCTATAGGTGCTGATTTCACTCCACCCGTAATAAGTCTTAGTGCTTTATTTTGAAGTGTATCCAGTGGCTTAAGCACACTGTCGCTAGCTGTCACCAAGACTTCTGCGCCATATTCAATGCATGGCCTGATGTATGTTTTATAAGTTAGGGCCAGCAAGTCTTGATTTGCCCCCCACTTGACTGCAGCCAGTCTCTTCAAAAGTCCAAGCCTCTTTTCGCCTTGTTCCAACACCTTCCCCACATGCTTCCTCCACCCAAGTCTGTTGTCTAATTTGATGCCCAAGTACGTGGCTGAATCAATTGGGGGGCTATGCTACTCTCGCCTCCGTACAAGTATAGTGTTTCCTGAAACCTATATCGTCGTTAAACACGTACAGGTGCCCCCCGGTGACGCCAATAGAGGTAGCAGTGTCGCCAAAAGAAATCGGGAGGACCCTGGCACCGATATATAGACGAATATATTTGCCAAGCGAGTCCCCCACCTTACGAGTGCCTTTGTGAAGGCATCCCAGAGGACCCCGTCTAACACGACGAGCGAGTCCCTGGAAATTTACCGTTCTTTCACAGAACCAACAAATTCTGAGAAATGGAGCGCAGCCCGTCCTTCCACCCATACAACGGGGTGGCCGATCCTAGCGCGGTCGCCAGCCAGACCAGCGAGTCGGAACGGGCGGGAAGCCCACTTCTCCACCCCCACGATGGGATGATCGATCCGAGCGCTGTCGCTAGCCAGACCAGCGAGACGGAGCGAGCGGGAAGCCAACACGTGCTCCTCCCCCGCATTCCAAGCCTCTCACGCGACACGGCTCAAGGGCGCTCGCGTCCTAGCCGTCCTGAGCTGCGTGAAGCCCTCACAACCAACTCCGTGAAAGATGTTGGTCACGTTCAGCAGCACGGAACACGGCTCAATCTCACAACCTTTTCAGAAGGAAATAATGAGGATTTCTTTAATAAAACAGAAATCTCCCAGCAGCTATCTACCGGATATGCGGCCGACACGAGTGCTTTATACACTCCCGTTACACATCTGTCGCACGAACATAAAGGTACTTTACAGTACCCAAGAAAGGCTATCTCATATTATAAAGACAATACTCAGTTAGAACCTGAGTCTGGATATTCGATGAGAAAGGAACCACCTTTAGACCAACATAATGGGTTAGAAACTGCAACAAATTGGTGCAGGATTCACCTCCATCATATCCAGTAAAATATGATAATACTCGAGATAATAACGGTACTTTCCCGTACCTTTCACACGAGTAATTTACTGGGTCAAGCCCGCATAACCACAATAATGGTACAGCTCAACATATTCCACTCGGTATTCCGATACCGAGTCAAACATACAGAAATCCACTACATAGAGCATGCTTTATGCTGTCATTGAGTAAATGATGTATATCCTCAATTTCTTGTTTTCCAGGACAATTAAGGCAAAATGGTGTACGGTGGTTGACGTCTTTCATGTTGAATTTAAATTTAGCAGTATATCCATGGCCTATTACAATTCTATTAATATTGGCAAACAATTTTGCATTGCCAGTTATTCCCAAGTACCATGGAGAGCTGATCAGATATTCAATTAGGTATTTAGTCCATGAGCCTCGAGTCCTTGTTTCCTCATCATGCGCGAGAATTGACAAATAGCTGACAGTGAAAAACATGGTTGTTGCGTAACTTTTTTGTATCACAAATAAACAGGGTGTGGCCACAAGTAGGTATGTTAATGACATAAAGTTGACATACCCTGAAAATCCGAACTTTTCGGACCTACTGCCAGATAAGCCAAGCCAAATATGGGACAAATTAATCTAGTAAACTTTCCCTTTTCATGACTATTTACTAAAACTCCGTATCTGCTTCTGCTAGTCACAACAACCGAGAAAATTTTTCAAAGAAATCTTATCTCAATAGAGTTGTAGGTATATGTAAATGCCTGCCTATCCCCTTTGGCTCAACTGGTTGAAATGTGGTGCATATGGATTGCTATTAGTTCCTTCTTCACGCTTCTAAAACCTCCCAAAAAGGATTTTTTCATCTCAATCCTAGTTATCGTCTGGTATGACACTTACATATAAAAAAGCAATAAACTAGAGACATTTTTCGAAAATTTTTATTTTAGAAATTTTGGGGCCATTGCAAGCTTCATTTTCTATTAAATGTAGTACAAGAGGCTGGAACATTAGGAACCTTCACCAGGGTTGAGCAGAAACTAAAGGTGCAATTGAACCTGAAGCCGTGCAGCTTGTCCTTTCAGTCACAGCGTCCTCGGTAGAGGACGTCCACTTTTTGATCCCCTTACGTCATCCCCAACAGAGTGCCTTACCGCCTTATTGTCTTGCAGTATCCATGAGCACAATAAAAATAAGTCTAACCAATGTAAGCAGACGCTGCCCTTTGTATTCTACATCATGTGTAGCGTCCCAGACGTAAGTCTTGAGTCTGTTGGTTCACCCATGTTTTCATTTTCGTTAGTGAGTGGTTTCTGGCGTTCAGTTTAATCGAAAGCTCTAAAGTAAATACAGTATTATCTCCTTTATACATTATAATAAGCAGTTTAGTCACAACGAATTCATTTACAATAAAAATAAGTGCTTGAAAATCAGTGTCCTCCACTGGGGACATTCGTACCTCAATTTATCACTTGAAACCCTACGTTTTTCAAAATTGGTTCGCTATTCCCTTCTATTTTGACTACAGCTTTCCAATAAACTACATTCTGAATTTTTCAGAATGGCTTCCTGTAGGAATGATATTGATGACTGGTCAGCAGATGACGTAACGAGGGCTCTTGAAGATGGATTGTCCGTTGTAGAAGGTGTGGGGGGTGTTGAAGATGAAAATAATTTTGAGAGAATTGTAGAATATAATAGGTTACTGTTGCAAGGATCCTGATGAAATAGATCGTGTGATCGTCTCTAATTCTGCTGCCCTCCACTTGCTGATTTTGAATGATGATGACATCAAAGTACAATTCCCAACCATGTTCCTACTAGATGAATGAATGAAAGTGCCTGTATGGAGGTAGATGAAGTTGGTTATGAGGACTTGGAAGTCCAGCCTCCTGATGAGGTTGTTGAATCAAATGGAGATTTTGTTGTCTGGATAGTTTTGGACCTCAGTCATTCCCTAGCACTGTTGGATTGCTATCAGGGCATTGGCTTGAGTACATCAAAAACTCAGAACTTGCAAAAACCCCAGAGAGATAGAATAGATCTTCTCCATTTTACAGTTGTGGTGGATATGGAAAGTTCCCCCTTCTCGATTCTTGCAACTGCCGCACCTTGGGATATTTCCTCGGTTTTTCAGCTTACTGGGTATCCGCTAGGTGTTGCAGGCTAATCGTCTCTACCCTTTGAAGAGATAACTACTCCATTTCCATCACTCCTTGTTATGGAATTCATGAGGAAAACACCCTTATAAAATCCACTAAGCCCTGATGGGAAGAAAACGGCCAAGAGGACGACGTTCATCAGAACATAGCTTATCATCACTGGCACCGAGTACATCCTCCTCACCAATTGAAATCGATGATTGCAATATTTTACTGCGAAGTGTTTTCAGTACATAGGTATATTGTACCTGAATGATCTGAATACAGTCCCTCAAGATTTGATTACTCAACTGCAGAATAAAAACTATCGTAACCTTATTTTTATTGTTTCCATGGATAAATTGAAATACCCAATCTATTCACAGTGCTCTCTTCAGAGGACATTTTATAACTCGTAAACTATTTTTTTTTTTTTGTTGTTAATTTTGAAAAAAAAAACAGGTATCATCCTTAGGTAACATAGAACAAAACGTGGAAGTTTCAAAATTTTAGTGCAAATGGAAATTAATCATTAGGTACTGAAAAGATTAAAACTTTATATGTCGCTGATCACTGACTTCAAGTGGTAGTATTAAAGATGGACAAAACCTTGGGAGTTTTGGACAAGATCGCAGTGCGAGCTTACCATAAAGAGGGTTATGATTCTGGAAATGGGTCAAGTTTTTTAAGATTTTTTGCATAACAAAAACCTACGCCCGTAGCTCGATTTTTGTTTTTGAAGTACGCTTTTTTGCCAATATAACTTTTCCAAACTTCTTTGTAAAATTGTGAAACTTCGTTTTCTTTCGTTTTTGGGGTCGCTGAACTCGAATATGCAGTCAAAACAAGTCAACAGCAACAATTATTTTTGATAATTTGGAATCTCAAAATCATATCAAAAAATTACAACTTTTCAAAATTCATTGTAAAATTATGAAAATTCGTATTTTTACGTATTTCTGTTAGAATTTTCATTAAATTCAACACCAAAAACAAATTTTTAGTTTAATTTTTTTGTTTTTATTTCATTGGTATTTAGGTCGCTAAACTCAAATTTTATATTGAAAATTCATTATGAACAGAAAAAAAAGTATAATTATACTATTATAATAAACTATAATACCTAACATTTTACAAGTGTATGCCCATTATTTAAAAAAAAATGTTTTTTTGACAGCAAATTCGAGTTCAGCGACTCAAAACACGAAAGAATACAAATTTTCATAATTTTACAATGAATTTTGAAAAATTGTCATTTTTGACATGATTTTGAGATTCCAAACTATCAAAAGTTGTTTCTGTCGACTTGTTTTCACTGCAGATTCGAGTTCAGCGACCCCGAAAACGCAAGAATACGAAGTTTTACAATTTTACAAAGAAGTTTGTAAAAGTTATATTCTTTTGGAGTTATTTGTTATCAACCTGTTGCCTACAATATTTACAATATTGTTATGAACGTTATGCTTTCATGTCATGTGTTGTGAACGTTGTTGTGTTGATGTAACTTATCTAAAAAATATATTCTCTTGCTAGTTTTTCCTACAAACATTCTACTGCGTAAATTCAATTCACTTTAGGTTATGTGCGAAGCACGCTGAAGTAGGAAATCAATATAAAATAAAAGTAGGTAGCTTCCAAATTTGTTCCTGTTATAAAAGCTGAATTGGCTGATACCATGAGCGTTAAGATACAACAGCTGAACAAAGAAAATTATGATTCGTGGAAAATTCAGATGGAAGCCTTATTCGTTAAAAATGACCTGTTCGGGTATGTAAATGGAAAAATAAGAAACCCAGTAAATGATCCATCAGGTGATAGGCAAAGAACTACCACCCAAGATGAGTGGGAGACTGGAGATCAGAAGGCGAAGGCGGATATCATACTCGCAATATCACCTTCTGAAATCAGGCAAATTAAAGGTTGCAGAACATCCAGGGAATTGTGGTTACAACTCGAAAGCATATATGAGTCGAAAGGACCAGCTAAGAAGGCCACACTTCTAAAACAGCTCATGCTGAATAAATTAAGAGAAGATAGAGATGTTAGAGAACATCTTTCCACATTTTTTGAGGCCGTTGACAAGTTACATACCATGGAAGTTGACATCAATCCTGATTTACTGGCCATAATGCTTCTCTACAGCTTGCCTGAAAGTTACCAAAATTTCAGATGTGCCATAGAAACTAGAGACGAGCTACCGACCCCTGAAGTATTGAAAATAAAAATAATCGAACAGGCAGATTCAAGGAAAGGAAATAAATATGACGATTCTGAAGCTATGATTTCTATGAAAAAGAAGGTACATCAGCAGAATAATGAACAAAGATATAATAATCAGAATCGACCACCCAATAAGCCAGACAACTTTTTCAAATTCACTTGTAACATTTGCAAGAGAAAAGGACACAAAGCATCGCAATGCCGATACAGAAATCAATCAAGAAATGTAGAAGAAGGAAGTTTTCTTCTGACAGAGGACGATCTAGTAGCCATGACCGTACCAGAAACTGAATGGTGCCTGGATAGCGGATGTTCCGCCCATATGTGCAACAAAGAGAGTAAATTTGTAAAATTAGAAAAATTTAATAATAATGGAATAGTAAACCTAGCCAATAACAGTTCAGCTAAGATTAGTGGACGTGGAATAGTTAAGATTGAAGGAAATCGTATGCCCTTGACTCTGAATAATACTCGTACCTTACATGTACCAGAGTTGCGTACGAACTTACTGTCAGTAAGCAAGATTACTGATTCAGGACATACGGTTACTTTCAGAAAGGAATCGGCTATAGTAACTAATAATACTGGAAAAACAATAATGACAGCAAAACGTGTACACAATTTGTATTACTTAGAAGGTAAAAATGAAAACTGTAATAATACGTTATCCAAAAAACAAACAGACATATAAAATGCAGAGTATTGAGAAATGGCACCAAAGGTATGGACATTTAAATGAAAATGATTTAAGAGAACTTGTAAGGAAAAATAAAGCACTAGGTATAGAATTCAGCGGGAAATTACCTGCTTGTGGTGTTTGTGCAGAAGGAAAGATGGCACGAAAACCATTTCCTACAAAATCCAATAGATCTACAGAACTATTGGAAATAATTCACACAGATTTGTGTGGTCCCATGAGAGTTGGTTCAATGGCTGGAGCAAAATATTTTTTGACATTTATAGATGACTATTCGAGATGGTGTGAGGTCAGGTTTATTAAAAACAAAAGTGATGTACTAGCAGAATTCATAAAGTATAAAAATCTTGTTGAAAATAGAACTGGAAGAAAAATTAAATTCCTGCAATCCGACAACGGAACGGAATATTGTAATAAACAGTTTGATGATTTTCTAGCAAAATCTGGAATTTCAAGAAGATTGGCAGCAAAATACACACCAGAACAAAACGGGCTTGCAGAACGGAAGAACAGGACGTTAGTGGAAACATCAAGATGCATGATGATTCAGGCCAAATTATCCCCTAAATTCTGGGCGGAGGCTGTAAACACGGCTAATCATTTGAGAAACAGATGCCCATCCAGAAGTATTGGAGGAGATACTCCTTACGAAAGATGGACAGGTAAACCTCCTGTAGTATCGTATTTTAAAATATTCGGCTGTAGAGCTTACGTTTTGGATAAGAAACCAACAAAAGGAAAATTTGATCCTCGTAGTAGAGAATGTATATTTATCGGGTACTCAGAACAATCGAAAGCCTACAGAGTTTGGGTAAAGAATGAAAGAAAAGTTGAAGTGTCAAGAGATGTAAAGTTTGTTGAGGAATATGGAAATGATGGAAAATATGAAGATTTTATGAATTTTGAAAATCAAATAAAACCTGAAGAAATGAAAATAAATATTTTGTCTATGAACAAAAGTGAAAACAGAAAATTTCAACAAAATGTAAGAGAAATAGAATCGAATAATCACGAAATGGAAGAAAATAACGAAAATTACGAGGATGAAGAACGTCACACATCAAATATGAAAACTATTACATACCGGACCAGGGGAAGACCTCGTTTTTTAAGAACAGGATCAAGAGGAAGACCTCGTAAAGTCTACAGAACGGCGAAGAAGATAGATCAAGAATCAAGCGAAGCTGGAAATAATATTGAAGAATTTGCTTCTATTGCTGAAATTTCTTTACAGGATGCTCTTTCAAGACCGGGTGCAAAGGAATGGCAAGAAGCGATAGAGGCCGAATACACATCTATAATTGAAAATGGAACTTTTGAAATAGTCGAAAAACCAATAAATGAAAACGTCATAGGTTGCCGACTAATACTTTGTGAAAAATTAAACGCACAAGGAATTTTAGAGAGAAGAAAAGCAAGAATAGTAGCAAAAGGGTATAATCAAAAGTATGGAGTAGATTTCAAAGAAACATATGCACCAGTGGTGAGAATGAGTTCAATTCGAATATTAATGGCCCTCGCAGTTGAACATGATTTGGAAATTGAACAAATGGACGTTGTAACAGCATTTTTAAACGGAGAACTAGAGGAAACAATTTACATGGAAGTACCAGAGTTATTTGAAGATGCACTAAAATCAATAAATCGTAAAAATAAGAAATTGCAACAAACTAGCTACAAAATGATTCAACAACTAAAAACTGGAAACAAAGTATGTCGTTTGAAAAAAGCTCTTTATGGATTGAAACAGGCTGGAAGGCAATGGTATTTTAAATTAGACAAACGTCTGAAGAAAATGGGCATAATACCACTAGATAGTGATCCTTGTTTTTACCACAAGAAACGAGGGGAAGGCGACATCCTATTAGTGGCTATTTATGTAGATGATTTATGGATTGCATCAAACAAAACGGAATGGATAAAAGAAACGAAACAAGAATTGATGAAATCATTTAAAATGAAAGATTTGGGTAAGATTCATTTTGGACTTGGCATAGAATTCACCCATGATCGAAACGAGGGGAAGATTTTTATGAGTCAGGAAAAGTACACCAACGAGCTGATCAAGCGTTTCGGTATGGAGAATTCGAAAGCAGTGAAGACGCCGATGGAAACGGGTACAAAATTAAGAAAACCTTCTACACCACCAACAGAAGAAGAAATGAAGCGTATACCTTATCAACAGCTCATCGGCTCATTATTATACTTATCAGTTTGCACCCGCCCTGACATTGCTCACTCAGTAAATTTTCTGAGCCAGTTCAATAACTGTTTCAAAAAGGAGCATTGGTCTGCCGCTAAACGTATCCTGCGTTATTTGAAAGGAACATCAAACTATGGATTGACGTTCAGGAAATCAGGAGATGCATTAACGGGGTACGCGGATGCCGACTGGGGTTCCTGCATAGATGACCGCAGGTCTTACACTGGATATGCATTCACTTTAGGAGGTGCCGTCATAACGTGGGAAAGTCGGAAACAACAAACAGTTGCTTTATCAACGGTTGAAGCAGAGTATATGGCGATATCAGAAGCGACAAAAGAGGCACTCGCATTGAAAAATCTGATCAGAGCAATAGGGTCTCCTGTTTGTCCAGACACTATCGTGATTTATAATGACAATCAGGGAGCACAATGCCTAGCGAAGAATCCGACACAACACTCACGAACAAAACACATTGACATTAAACACCACTTTATCAGATCCCATGTTGAAAACAAGAACATAAAAATAAAATATCAGAAAACAGAAGACATGATTGCGGATGTGCTTACGAAAACGTTGCCAAGTGCGAAGCATCATCTACTAACCAAGTTACTGGGAGTTGGACAATTGGAAACAGGTTGAAGGGGAAGTTTTGGAGTTATTTGTTATCAACCTGTTGCCTACAATATTTACAATATTGTTATGAACGTTATGCTTTCATGTCATGTGTTGTGAACGTTGTTGTGTTGATGTAACTTATCTAAAAAATATATTCTCTTGCTAGTTTTTCCTACAAACATTCTACTGCGTAAATTCAATTCACTTTATATTCTAAAGTCTAATATTGGCAAAAAAAGCGTATTTCAAAAACCAAAATCGAGCTACCGGCGTAGGTTTTTGTTATGCAGGAAATCTGACAAAATTCAGGGGGTGATGTTTTGAAATTTTAAACCAAATTTTGGGTGGAGGTCATCAAAATTCCACCTTTCTCGAAATAGCGGGCAGCCTAATAGGCACACATTGCTGGTATATTATTAATTTTGGAGGTGTCTAGGCACAGAATAAAGTAGGAGTGTCTATTGGATTTGCTGTTTTTCCTGCTCTGATTACTTCTTACTGGCTGAAATATTGATATTTCATTTCCTACTTAATATCATAAGTCATAACCTTTACCTTGTTTTAATAATAACCGATCACAACCAACTTTCAGAAATTAGGTATCTAATGATAATCTTTAGAATCAGTAAGTGTATACAGGAACTAGGTAGCTTCTGATTCAAAATTAAATACTCGACACACTAAATCAATTTACTAATGTTCTTATATATTTACATTTGTAGAAAAACAACACCAATATGATGTATAAATCAGTGATACTGACAAAAATAGTATCAGATAAGGAATAATAATCGTAAATTAAATAAATAAATAATAAAATATAAGTTATCAACATTGGAGAGTCAAGTATTGAAATACTTGGCTATTCCAGATTTCGGTTTTTTGTCAGCCTTTAAGAATGGAGTGTGTAAAGCGTTATAGAGACGATTTGCTTTCTGTTGTCCGAGCCCTGGGCAGAGTGCCAGTGAGTGGGGAGTGGCTTTGATAATGTTCTCCAAAGACCCTGAAACACAAGAACAGAGACCAAAAGAATTGACAACTAGGTAGAAAGATTTCCTAGAGACATCTAAGCATAATCTATATACATGCAAGAAGTCCAAAGTAACAACTCCCTCACTTTTTAGCGCATTTTCTTTTTAAAAAAAGGAAAAATGTGCTATTGTGTTCACTTTTTCCGTTGATGTAGGTATGTATTGTGACAATCTAATTCTATCTAACGGTTCTCAGTAACAGTTTTTGGGAACTGTTACAGTATGTATGTCGTCTTAAAATAGTTTTAAATGCCACTTCCCGACGTCCGATTTTGATGAAACTTGGTATGGATGTAATCTGTAAGATGGCGAGGATAAAGATGTATCACGGGCTGCTGACACATGAGAGGTCATTGATCAGCGGAGTGAACTCCAAAGCAATTTTGTCTACTATTCAACGCAGGAAGCTGAAATTTGAGAGGGAGGCTCAAGAGAGAATACTAAAGACGACTGAGAGGTCATCGATCAGCTGAGTGAGCGCGGAAGTCATTTTTCGGACAACTCCCCCCCCCCCCCCCCCCTCTCGGGGCGTGTTTTCGCGTACATGGAAATATTTAGAGTAGGTACACCTTAGTGACACCTTATTCCGAAAAATTTTTAGTCCTGAATGAATGGTGAATCCAGAATTGTGAAATCTTATTGCATTCTCGGATTGAAACTGATAAACCATGAACAAGTAATTTTTTTCAAAAGAACCTATATTATATTCTAGTAGTCTACCTATATTAGGAAAAAATTGGTGTTTTTTTAATATATCTGGTAGTGTGGGCAGAATGCAAAACCTAATTTCTTGCGCGGACAAAACATGAAATACATTCTGATCACAAAACACAGATATGGATGGGTAATATACAATAGCCTATTCAAATTCATCTTATAGTTCATTCTTCATAATGCTCAATCTAGTAAATCTTTCTAAGGTTTTTCATTAATAATTTTCTCTTACCAACCCAATGACCAAGTCGAACAATAACCATGAAAATGGCTTGAGAATTTAGCGTGGGTGGTAAAGTGAGGAATGGATCAAGAAACTCAGTAACAACCCCCGAAATTCCAGTATGAGTGAAAAGCAATAACCATTCATTACCAATACTACCAACACAAACTAACCGTAATTATTTAAGAGAGTTGAGGCGTCAGTTTTGTTGATAGAACGAATGGATGTGAGAGCAGACGCAAGTTTTATCCGGGCATCCGACTCAGTCTTTTCCATGATGAGATCAGGAGGCTTGTGTTCATACTGCTTGTAGACTTGGAGAATTTTCGCAGCTTCTTCTGGGCTCCAAGCAAGCATCAGAGTTAGCTCAGTGAGAAGACAGATCCTGGAATCAGTTTATAGATGATTTTGTAGGTTTTAACAGTTTTATTTTTTTCGCTTATATTCCATTAAAATTACTAGCTACCTATAATGTTTTCGTAGGTGTCAAGATCTCCTATGTCTACGACACATTGGGACTTCGAAAAGGAGTTTGAAACCTTGTTGGTTAAATTGGAGAGTGAGTACTACTTTTTTTTTTTTTTAAATTAAGGTTTAAGCCGCACCTCAACTAGAAGGGTTCTAAGGGAAGCCATGCTGCCATCCTTGACTGAAAAGGAGCGCCATCATGGACTCCACTGGCAACTCGGAGGGGGAAAAAAATGAGGGGTACAGTGATGTCCACTGTTCAGCCCCCAAAGTGGTTGAAAAATAATAAACCTTGGTGTAATAATTTGCAGCATTTTTCCTTATACGGCTGGTTTATTTAGTCAAACTAATTCACCCAAATTTAGACAAAATTTCTCCAAATACTGTATGTACAGCCTGTGAAACGGGTCTTCTTGAAAACTTATTTCATGTTCTATTTGAGTGCCCTATGCATAACTGGATCACAAAAAGATATAACTCGGACTTAGGGGGTACCGGAAACTTGATAAATTTTGTATCAGTAGAAAGTGAATTCGACATAAAAAGGCTGTATTTCTTCTTAAGTGAAGTTTGCAAACTGAGAACTTTATGTTTGTTTGACTGAAGGATTAACTCGCTTATATATACTGGTACTGCCTGTTAACTAACTGCTTGAACGTTTTTGAAATGATTTATGAAGTTCATTGAGTGTTTTATTTTATTTTTTTTTATTGTTTCCAATAAAGGCAAAGAGAAAAAGCTGAATTAATAATGAATATTATATTAATTTGAAATTTATAAAGTATTTGAAATTTCTACTAACGCTGTAATACTGAATAGATTATCATTAATTGTGAGTAAATCATGTACTGTACACCACGATCAATTTCTAAATTGTGTACTCTTATAGTTGATTCTACTGGGTATTGAAAACACTACGTTAATGATGTTTACACTACAAATGTTTCAATTATGTATTTTTTGTAAAGCACACGCGAATGTAAGGAACATACATATTCAAATACATTAAATAAATAAATAAACATGTCTAGGGAGGTCTTACACACCTTGTGAGATGTTTAAGGCAGAAATGTGGATCAGGCATGTCCACCTGTACGAGGAGAACCCTCAAGTCATACAACTTCCCAAGCTGTTTGATGCGTTCGTTGATGTAGTCTGGTTTGAGATTGTGATAAGCTAAAGAAAGGAACAGAGCGCATGTGGTGCGTCCCATCACGTAGTCCGGGATAATGGCGTCGTCATACTCCCAGATGACCCCCGAAATGAACTTGAGAAGGGCGTTACCTCTTTGTTTTGGATTCACAAGCAGCGTGTTTCCACTGGAACCTAAAGAAGAGTAAGCTGGACAATAATTATTGATTTCAAGGGAAATTTGTATTCCAACTGCATACAGATACCAAAAAATCACTAAAAGTACCAGTCATATAAATAGGAGCTCCCATTTTAAAAAACGAAGTTGGCGTGTGTTTCGCGCATTTAAGCCTGTGTCCAGACTCTTAGCGTTGAAATACAATCCACTAAACCTGGTATTTGATATAAATATTCAGAACAATTTTTAATAAGGCTTTACGGTCATAGTAAATTTCGCCAAAAATCACCACTGCGTGCCAATTCACTGACGCGTTGAACAGGTTGCGCGCGGTCATAGAATCAAATGGGGGGTGATTTTTAAAAATAAAATTTGATGTAGAATCTGAATCTGCAATAAAAAATAGGGTTTCCCATTTTTAAAAAAGTTGGTGAGTTTCGCGTATTTGAGCGCATGCGCAACGCACAAAAAAGTCATATTTTGAGTCCTCGCATAAAATTACTGTGGGTTACAACTGAACCTTTTTTTAAAGCTAATTTAAAAGTGGATCACAAGCTTGGTTCATTATAGCTTTGACAACCTGTATACCAGACCCACTGCGCAGGGCCTTTAGTCTCTCCCTCTCGTTCGATCAGAAAGTTATTCTGCCAGTTTGTAACTGTTAAAAATCAAATAAATCTTTTTAACTAAACAGTGTCCATAGTTTTTATATTATGTTGTATTATTTGTCTGACTGATGGAGCAAACATACCAGTAACCACCACTTTCTTCTCGGGTTCTCCAGTTGCAGACCTTGGTATATTTGAATTAGTAACAGCTGATGAAGTCCCGGCTTTTTCGATATTTGCAGACATTTTAGTTGCTATCAGCTATTTTTCCACATCTGCCTGAAAGCACTGAAAAAAAGATCAAATTTTGCATTAAGTTGATGCAGTATTGATCAACTTTTAATAAGAGATTCATAAGGGGCCATTTATTGTATAACACGCTCGATCCATGAAGAATGTTCTCCAAATCAAATTCAGCATTCGATTTGAATTGAGCGTATTGCTTGAACTTGCGGACACATAGGAGACTGAACTACTTCAGAAAGTCCAGAACACTCGAAAACAATTTTCTTTCTGGGGCCCATTTCATAAAACAACTAGTTACAAGTTAACAAGTACAGGTACTTGTAATGTACGGTAAACTAGAACAAGTGTTTCACCAAAACCAAGAGTACAAGTGTAGAAAAGTTACACAAGCTAAGTTTACAAGTGTAGCAGAAAAGAAAAATGGCGTGTGGGGACAAACGAAATGAACAACTTCAAGTGGGATGCCGAAATTGAAGTTTTGTCAGTGAACCATAATGTAAAAACGGTTCTAAGTACACAATAGGATGTTTATCGTACATGACTAAGTGTAGTGATTGGAAGACAGACAACTGAATAATCAATTCATCAAGTCTTAATGCTGCTGGGTTAGGAATGTCATGTGTAAATTCGAAATTATCTTCACTTTGTTCTTCGATGATAGGGAGATCCTCAATACCCGATCAGGAAAAATTGCACAGGGTCACGCAGCATTCGAACCATTCAAGGGTCTTGGAAGATATCCAAAATCTCTTATTGAATTCGAAAGTACCCACGAAAAAAGCGTTTATTCATGACCGAAAAAATCTTTGGCGTCTTCAACACTGAATGCTTCTTCTTGTCTATATTCTTCAGCAGAAGAAGATTCCCACATATTAAACACCGAAAAATGGTCAACTCACAATGCTGGGAAACAAGTTTACAGGTGAACGGACGTAGGTTAAAAATCGGCCATTTTTTACAACTTAAAACAATGACTTATTCAAAATGATGGGGAAACACTTGTAACTTAACCAAATTCGCCTGTACACTTGTTAATTTTCACTGTGCATTACAAGTCTACACTTGTACCTTTATGAAACGCTTGCACACTCATTTTTTACAACTTGTACAAAAATCGGATTGTAACTTGTTGCTTTATGAAATAGGCCCCTGGAGGTCAAAATCTTTTTCGTCTTCAAACGTGATCACGAAACTGTTACCTGAATTTACTACTCAAATATCGTTTTTCGTTGTCAAGCCTTAAAACACTCAATTTACTTTGAAAGCAATCAGTTTCTACTTCTATAACCATTATTGTTAGAAGTACCTATTGTAATTTCTCTAGATCTTGGCTGAATACGCAGATCAAAACACTTCAACAACTTCGTTTCCTGTTTTTCGTAAAAACCTCTCTATTGAAGGGGGGGGGGGGGGGGGGCAGACCCCCGGATGTTATTACTTAGAGCCAGTGGCTAAAAGTCAAGAAACATGGAACATGCCTGGCAGAAGTGACCAAGTAACAAAAACAAAATTTTTCAGGAGCTTCATACGACAAATAAAATCGAAATTAGAAGGAATTACCTAGGTAGGTAATTTTCTGTTATGATGCGCGTCTACAATTAATATAACCAAGATTAACTTCTCAACCAAGTGTAACGGCCCAAAAATATTTTGATACCTCGACAGGAGTTCGAACTCGCGTCGTCACAACTACGAGAAATTATTTTCCCGGAGTTGCAACACTCTAACGACCAGAGCTAAGAGACCAGGGTTACCAAACCTCTTCGACTGTGAGAGTTATTTTCCTGGAGCGTAACATTTCCCCGGAGTCAAATACCAGCCGTCCCGGCTGGTTTGGGGTCGGACGAATGACGAAGGGAACTGCAGGCCGCTGGCTCCTACCGACTGCGCCACTGTAACGGCCCAAAAATATTTTGATACCTCGACAGGAGTTCGAACTCGCGTCGTCACAACTACGAGAAATTATTTTCCCGGAGTTGCAACACTCTAACGACCAGAGCTAAGAGGCCAGGGTGACCAAACCTCTTCGACTGAGAGTTATTTTCCTGGAGCGTAACACAAGTGACAACAAAACAAGCGGCATTGTCTACTATATCCATTTATAACATAAATAAATATAAAACTAAGACATAAATAGAAAAACAAGTACGAAAGAAATGCGTGATAAATCAAGAGCTTTCCAACAAATGGAGAACGATTTTTGTCCCATAAAAACTAAAGAAGTTTTATTTCCCCAGCAACGGCTAGGATGTACATGAAAATCATAAGAAAATTTAAGAAAAAAGGCATGTTCCATGCTAAAAAAGCTCAACTGTATTAACTTTGTCCGTTTATGTATGTATGCATGTGTATCCTCGTAAAAGCCCTTCGACTCGAGGACGGCTGGACCGAATTTGATGAGATGGGTCGCAAAATCAGCTATACATTCAAAATAAGATGGTTGCAACAATCTTCGTTGATAATCAGCTGATTTTGTGATTCAAAAAATCTAATTTCTAAGCTATTTATCGTACGAAGTTGAAATTTGGAACGGAGCCTCTGTGAGCCAAGTAGGATAAGATTTTAACTTGCCGAACCCCCCGATCAGCTGAGTTAGCTTTTAACGCCAATTTCTATGCTATTTATCCTAAGAAGCAGAAATTTGAAAAGGAACCTTGTCTTTTGGACATGCAGGATAGGGTTTAAAATTGCCGAACCACACCAATCAGCTAAGTGAACTCTTAACGCCAATTCCTACGCTATTTATCTTACGAAGCTGAAATTCGGAATGGGGCCTCTGAGAGACAGGTAGGCACTGCGCGTGACATGTGGCTCACTACGTGAGTACCCATATCTTAAACATTCTGTGATGGATTTTGTAGTTCCTCCTTCTCAATTCTTCAAAACGCTGCAACTGGGGACATTCCTAAGGTTATTCATTCTTCAGGATATCCTCTGGGTGTAGGAGGAACTACTACATTTCAATCACCTCTGACTGTCATATGTTAGTAGAGCTTGGTTTCGAATACCCCCCCCCCCTCCCCCCTTACTCGCCAAAGCCCCTCTATTTTTGACTATCTTCCCTCACATTTATCTATTAAACATTTATCCCAGCCCTGCCTATTTGAGGTTTTGAAAGCCCTTGGAGTGTAATGGTTATGAGTACTTCATCCTTCTCGATACTTCAAAACGCTGCAGCTGGGGATGTTCCAGAGGTTCAACCTCCAGGATACCTTCTGGGTGTAGCAGATTTATCGCCTTTCCTCTCTAAGGGGGCAGGGCAGTGAACTACTACACTTCAATCTCCTCCAATTGTCATAATTTTCTCTTAATGGCGAATATATAATTTACTTTGAATAATATCCAACTGCATGCAGATCTCCCGTAAATTATCCAAGTTGAATAAATCTGGAAAAAATTGTCCTTTGCAAATTACGTTTAGTAGCAGTCTATGAACTTTAATATTGGATGCACAGGTATAAGGTTTGACTGATAGTTAACACAAGTATTCTTTAACACTGATATATTTTTTTAGGACAAACATGAACTACTTAGGGTGACTGCAAGAATCATCACAAGTTTCTAACCACAATCCATATACGACTACTCGCCCGAAAAAGTCTGTGCTAGAGTTAAATACAATTTTGAGGTCAGTTGCACTAAAGTTCTGAGGAAGTTTGAAGGTTTGTATAGCGTTATTGTCTTCAGGATAGAAGGGGAAACCGTCTTTATCATCAACCGAAATGAGGCAGTCACTTCCTACAAAACCACCTTGAAACTGAAGCACCACATTGCACAAAGTCGTTTCTTCTTTCAGAGACAGCTGGATCCACTGAGGTGATCCCTGGTCGGAGCTCCAGCAGGTTTCAACGTCGTTGTCAAATAGGTGTTTTTTCGAGAACTGCTTCACGTCCCGGTTTAGAACTGTGCTCACTGTGCACGTTCGCAAAGATGAGCGCATGTCCAGTTTTTTCCCCATGTTTGGCTCTGACCCAAAAAGTGGTCGGGGATTTAGGGGTGATGAAGTTCCCGGTCACACCTACAACAAGGAGAAAAGTCGAACCCAAAATTAAAAGTCTGGAGTTTGGGCAACTTGCCCGATCGGGCATCTGGCGGCAGACAACTAATTGAAGAAATCCAGCTCCTCTCAACCAAAAACAAAACAAAAAACCCCGATTTTAATCAAACATTTTATAGCACACACTCTAACACATAAATATATGATCATATCAGTTCTGAAAGAAATGCAAGCTTATTGAAAATATGGAAATGGGCTAAAGAAAAAAACAGGCAGTTTGCGTAAGCAGAACCAACTTATCGAATAGAGATTTTTGTTTGTTGCAAAAAACGCCGCGCGAATCGGTCAGCTGGACCTTCGTTCGTCCCTTGATGTCCTTTAAAGACTCCCTATCAAATATTGTTATAATCAGACGGACGGCATAAATTTTAGCACACTCAACTGATCAGAATGGAGCCTGTAATGTCATTCGTCTCTAATAGTCCCAGAGAGGCTCCCTATTAATTTTCAACCTCCTATGGTGAACAGGAGAGATTTTTGCTCACTCAGCTGATTAGGATGGCGCCCCTCAATTCGCTTGTATCTTGTTGTTCCAGAGAGGCTCCCTATCAAATTTCGACATCCTACGGTAAATATGAAAGATGTGAGCACGATTTTTTCCATAATTATGATTGATATTACGGTTCGTGTTACATACGTCGTAGGTACATAGAAATTTGAAAATTAATAACTATTGTAAACGTGTTGTACACCCTCTGAAACGCAAAGAAAATGCATCCTCACCCAACCCCAAGTGCCGCCATACCGAAGGCTGTAATACCCTTTTCTACGAAAAGTTGGGTAAATACCTACTGTATTATATTTTATACGGATTCAAGGTACCTACTTAATTTCCTTCATTATTACCTCTATATGGACAAGAGCGGGCATTTAGGAAAATCCACAGTTTTCTTAATTTCCCCAACCCCATTGCTTCTTTTTAGAAACTTTCCCTTGTTCCCAATATCATTACTTTTCGTGCCTCAAACCCTAGACAGTTTATCTCGAAACCATCGCAAGTCAAACCCGTTTCCCCAAACTCAGACCGCCCTATATAAGGAGGTTCCAGTGGTGGATCTAACTCCCCTTTTCTGTCCTAACCCAATTTTTGCTTTGCTGCTCATAATTTGAGTCCTTTCTTCTTCATGATTGTTGAGAGTGTAGATTTGTTGTCCAGTTCAGTAGGCTGTTATGGTAGTCGGATCTAATAAGATAATATAATTTTGGGAGAGACAGAAAAAGCAAGAAGAAATTCCTCACGAATTGACTGGCCCATGAAGTTGAAAATAAAGCCTATAATCATAATATTATACGGTTCGGCTAGTTAACGAACGAAGGAGTCTCTACTTTGACTCAGCTTGCATTTCATTTGCCAGCGTGTATGCGTGCGTATTCCGCAATTTTCAAAATATCAACTTGAAATTTGGTAGGGTGACTGTTTTGAGATTCGGAATTAGCTTATATGTTTTGGTGACAATTCGAAGACAGGAACTTGTTAGAAATCGTCGTCAAATCAACCGAAAACGATTTTGGCAGGTCAAAATCAATCTTTAACTTGGATCTTTATCAATAAGCTTTTGCCACACAGAATCGACTGAAACCATTATAAAAGCTTGTCCTTGGGTGTATGTGACGTCGTCGTCACTGACGTCAATCATTATCAAATAAAAAAAAATCGAGTTTGGTGACTTTTAGCGAATTTTTGAAGAAAATTAAGCTATTGCTCTCGCCTCAAATTTGTAGAATGTGAATTTTCGAAAAAAATGTATGCAGAAATCCGTTTCATTCTATTCTGAATCATATTCTGAAATTTAACGCATTTTGTTATGTATGTATGTATGTATGTGTCATTCCAGACGATAACTGTCCGTAGAATTGTACTAGAAACTTCAAACAAATTTTAAAATGTTAAGGACACAAAACGAAAGTTCAAGTTCGTTGGCCAGCATGATCGGATTACATCTTCGGGTTGAAATTTTCAAAAATGTAGTCAAAAATTTCAAAATAGCCTGTTTTTTGCGATTTGTTGTGCGAAATAATTTTTTCAGCATACTAACATGTAGTATATTCGGAATCAGCGTAAAATTTCCTATAAGAATATGTATCAAGTTTTCAAAAATTTCAAAGTTGAAAAATCAATCAAAAATCGAAATGCCGTTCGCTAGTAGTAAAAATCGGTAATATTTGCATGAAACATTGTCCAAATTCAGATTGAACTACTCTTATGGAAGTATCCCTGAATAACCAATTTTAACCAATTTTATGTCAAGATTCGATGATGTTATGATAGGATACTGTTAAGATTCTGCCTTCAATACTGACCACATTGGACATCGAAATCTATGAATATTTACCTAGATTTGTCTTTAAATCTACAAGATTAGTTTAATAATAATAAAGTATGAGTACCTCCTAATTATTTTTAGTAATTTGATTCCATGTTTGTCTATCAAAATCATAAACTAAAATTTCTCTACACGAACAATAACGACTGAAATGTCGAAGATTTCTTCAAAAATTCGCTCATGGGGTCATGCCGCATGACTGGACTTTTTTAATAGTTTTTGTCAAACTTCATGGGGAACCTGGTGAGCAGACCAACTAGTTGTTTAGTTATATCTACTATAATCGGAGGTAGTAACCAAGGAACCACATATACTTATTTTTTGTTTCTTAATGATAATGACCAACTAATTGACTATAATAATTAATTAGCTTACCTGCAGATTGAGCATAAGCCCAAGTTACGACTTGAGGTAACTCCTCCTACCCTTGTCAAAGTTTGGCTGCCAAATCTTCAAGTACTATTGGTAAATGAAAGGTAGTAAGTTACAATATATGTTTACCATTTGTTTTAATCTAAAATACTGGTATACGAAACCAAGATTAAGTTTCTAATAAATTTATAGATACACGATGTAAGTACTTCAAATTTAAAAACATGAGCTTTAGTATAAAATAGTAAAGTAACCTGGCTCAATTTCACTTAAACTTATTCTCTTTTCATTCATTTGTTTACGCTCCTGACTCCTGAGCCTATCAAGGTGGTGGTGGTACGTAAGGTTTAGCGGGCCGAGGCTGCAGCCGACACTTGGCTGTCAAACTGTGTCAGTGTTTGATCTTACCATCCTTGAAAGTGCCTACGTACTCCTCGAATGATAAAGAACAACAAACACGAAAGATCATTTTGTAGTGAAGGGAGGTTTCCCCCAACGACCACTGACCTCTTATTTCAATGATTTGTCCTGCTTTGTGACTGCAGGCCCCCCAGAATCCTGCCTATAGCTATTAATGGTGGGGGTGTGACAGAGGGAAGGTTAGTGAGATGCCTCTTGATGGAAATAGACAGGGCACTCACATGGGGAATACACACCGCTCACGTGAAGAGTAAGATAGACCGGGACATCAGAGCACTCCAATACCTCAAGGGGTTTTCATGGGGATGCCATCTGGCGGAGATGCTGAAAATAAAGCAGTGAGACAGCCCAAAATGAAATGCGGCTGATATCTGTACCTCTTCACAAGAAAAAGGGGGTAAAAACACAAAACACAAAATCGGGCTTTGAGACAAATACTGGGAGCAGTGAAAACCACACCTGTTCAAACACTGCACGCGCTGACCGGGATGATGCTGGTGGATAGAGGAACGAAGCTGGTGGCGGAAAGCCAGATTTTTAACATGGTTGTAACGTCGACCAACATTTGACAGGCAACTGTGAGCCTGACAGAGGCTCTGCGGGGTAGCACACAGAGGGTCACCAGGAGCAGAAGGAAGGTTCTACCTATTCAATATAAAATCACTAATCGATAATGCAACATCTACCTCCTGGAAGAGCGCTCGCACCAGACTAGAGCCGGAAATATCAGGATGGACCGCCTTCCACCAACAATGCTGGGTATTAAAAAATTGCAAACCCTCCCAACAGAGGCGAAAGCCAGAGCAATGGAACACATCAACAAATTACTGCAATCGAGTAAATACACTAATGGAGCACAAAAGTAAATGGAGCAGAAGCGTCCTTCTGGTGCACAGAGCATGACAAGCTCAAGAGCAGAAAGCTAAGGGAGATGACGAATAGCTTCCAGGCAGAAAAGACCGCTATAAGGCTAGCCTTGTGCCATCCAAGAGAACAAGAACATACTGAAGGTCTAGTGTAGTGTGAAGGTAACAGACTCACAATCCACAATAGTAGCACTGCAGCAAATAACTAAGGGCCAAGCCCCCCCTCCCCACCCTTAAAAAGATGCTGGAGCTATAGGAGGATAGGAGGAGCTGAGGGGATGCTGGGAGGACAGGTTGGAGGTGTGCCTGCAGTGGTGTCCGTCACACGTGGGACTGTATGGGATTGAGAAGGTCGATGGGGTGGGGTGTTTGTGTAGGGTACCTGGGGAGGAGAAATAAACTTTGCCACAACTACAAATCATAGAGACTGCCGGGTAATCGAGAGAAGGAACGAGGAGGACGACTGGTGGGGGGAGTATGCAGCCTCGGAGGGAGGGCAGGAGATTGTACCAGACGGTTGGGCTTGGACCCACATGTGGAACCATGGTTTGGGGGCAGGACGGACTGCGGTAACTCGAGAATAACAGGCATAAACCCATTGCTCTAGGGACACGGCAATAACATGTAAAGAACAGAGTGAAGGAGAAGTTTGGGGAGGAGGCATGGAGCCTGGAACAGGAGACCCATGACAAACATGAAATTTAAATTCGTTATGAAGAAAACAAATGATCGATCTTACTCCCTCTGCGGGAATGAACAAGCACACTGCTGTAGGAGCACATCCTGGAGTGGCTCGACGACAAGCAGGGGGACTACGTGGAGGAGACGGTGAGGAAATTCCACTGGACGGCGCTGCTGGAGGTGGACAGGCTGATAGAGCTGCTGAGACTTGAGAGACATGAACATCCCACTCTAGACACAGAAGAGGGTGACAACAACCGATATGAGAGATTTAAAAAAGAATTTTCCAGTCGTGCAGTATGATCGTATTCAAGCGAATTTTCATAAACTATCTATTGTATTATAATATATTAAATTGTATTCAGTAAAAAGAAATTGTTAAAAACCAATTTCATGTTTAAACAAAAAAAATCCTCATACTAAATAAAATTTGGCGATTCAAAAGTGAATTTGGATTTTTAGATTTCTTTGCAGTTTTTAAAGATTTTTTAGCAAATATGAATGAACGTATTCAGTACGTTTTTCAGCATAATTCAGTACGTATACAGTACGTTTTTCAGTATAATTTTGAGCAACAATTTTTAAATGTCCTAGTTATGGTTGAAAATATTTAGTTTTGACTAAAATAATGCTAAAAAATATAAATTTGACGATTTTTGGTGGTTTTAGCCATTTTTAGATTTAATTTTTCGAAATTTGACCAATTTAATGCGCATAAAAATTGTTGGCCAACGAACTCAGCCTTTCATTTGGAATGGTTGATTTTTTTGGCACAAGAAAGATATATATAATGAAAAACCGTTAAACTCTAGGATTCGGTTCAGAATGCCTCAAAACGGATTTCAATGAAGAAATTTTTCAAAAATTTGTATTAAAAATTTCCCGAGCCATTGCAATAGCTTCATTTTCTACGAAAATTCTTCAACAGAGAACAGAAAGACACAACAGCACAATGTGACCACGCGACCAGATTGGTTACGGTCAGAAATACCAGAGACAGAAGAAGAAGAAGGTGGAGGAATAGAGTAGTTCTATGTTGACGTTCTTAAGCTCGTCTGATATGATTCTTATTATTGTATTATTATAGTCTAAATAATTTAACTTGCTGTAAAAGGTTCATGTTATAACGTAAATATGGAGTCTGAAGTACCACCCGATAATGAAAACAAGCCACTGCCTAGCATGCCCCTGCTGTTTACGTCGTCTCGATCTCAACCTGCTTCGCCTCAAGCAATCAAAGTAAGAGAGCGACAGCCTAGTGTATGTGCCCATAATATTGTTCCAATTGTTAATATTGTTTCACCTATAGCCTTCTGGTACTCTGTGCCTATAGTTTTTTTTAGAACGTATTTCAGTAGTGCTTTATCAGGTGCCTTCGAACTTTTGAATAAAATCAATAATTACATAGATAGGTAATGTACTAGGGTGTAGGAAATACGGTATCACTGTTGACACTTTGGCAGCGGTTTTAACGTTTGGTCCGATCGGGTTTCTAGTATTCAAATCCCTGATTGTGTACAAGACAAACATTCTTGAACCTATTTCGATCTCATATCCTTAATCCAATTGATAACTTGCACAGCAGTTATGGTTTCATTTCTTACTAACTATTTAGAACTTCTTATTCTACCTAGCAGTAGCGAGTAGTTTTGGTCATTCAGACTGTCTTTATATTTGTACGATCCTTCTCCGGTTAGAGATTGAAAACAACATGTTTTGAACATATCTCTTGCCACTCGACAAGGCAAAGAGCAGCTCTTTCTACGCATTCTAGTTATGTTCAAGCTGTCGAAGAAGGTTTTGCGAACGGGACGGTGCGAATTCATGGTCAATTCCGGTTTCGTTCGATTCATAAGCTTCGTTCTCAGTGCGCGTTCTGACTGTTCTCGAACTCGTCAGACCTGGGACGGAAAATCCCGGGGCGTTCCGGCGAGCCCACGGCTTATTCTAAAATGGTAAACAAACTCTTCGTCGATTCTAACGAACTTTTGAAAGATGCCTCTCAGGGTGCGATAAACTAAAATTACACCTTGGTGGACCACTTTGATCGGCCAAGTGAGCTAAGTAGCTAATTTCGTTCCTATTAACGCAAGACGCCGAACTTTTGAATGACCTCCCTGTGTGTGTGGTATCTATAGTATCTACAGTAATCAACTGACTGGTCTCTGTTAATAATTGGACTAATGATGCAACCTCAATGTGCCCCTGCGAAATGTGGCAGGGGACAGGCCTATTTAGCTAGTTCTTGATAAATATTTCAGAACTAAGTAGGTACTTGGAAAGGTCACAGAATACTGAGGAAGTAGTTATAAATGCACCTAATGTAATGTAATGTAAATGCATTTATTGTGCATAGGACATAAGTCCCACCTCGCGCACAACCAATCTAATATTGAGAACAATATACTTTCAGAAAAATAAAATAAAATAAAATAAACACAAAATAGTAAAAAAATACAATAATAATCATCAAAATGCGATTAAAAAAATTACTTAGTAAATTTAAACAAAGAAAAAAAAAAAAAAAAAACGTAGTAAATAGAGACTATCTGTAAGGGAAGATGGGGAAAGGGGTAAAGATACCAAAATCAGAGATGAAAATGAAGGAGAAGATTTTGGAAGGAGACGAAGCAAGTAAGATAAGGAAGTTGGAAGAGTGAAGAGGAAGGAGAGAAAAATAGAGAAGGAAAGAATGAAGATGATGGGTTTAGTCTGAGAGATAGTGACGCTCGACCGCACACCTGAAACCGCCATACGTCCCGGCATTCCGCACCTCCACAGGAAGAGAATTCCATGCCCTCGCCCCAGAAACAGCGATTGAATTGCTCATCATCCTCGACCTATGTTCTGGAACGGAAAGGTTTTTGGCTCTTGTGGATCCTCCAAACTGAAAGAGAGTAGTAATATACGGAGGGTATGCTTGATGGAGAGCCTTGAATACAAAGCATAACCCCTGGATCATGAGGTACGTCACAACATCCATACCCAGCAGTTCACTAGCGTATGCTGAAGTGTGACTATGGGGTTTGAGCTTGAAAACGTAGCGCACACAAGCATTGAATACAGTTCTCAAAGTCTTAAGGGCAGTACTGTCAAGTGACCAAATAAATAGGATAGATGAATAGCTGAAATGAGGCAATAAGAGAGATTTAAATAATTTCATTCGAACATGGAACGGAGTACAATATGCTAACCTATTGAGAGATTTAAGTGATGCATAAATCGACCTGGATATCTTGGACACATGACTATTCCAAGACAAGGTCGAATTAATCATCACACCCAAACTTTTGACTACCTTAGAAAAAGGAATCATGACGCCATTAATAAGGATGGGAGGAGTATCATGAGACACCAAGTCCTTTTTGAATATAATTATAGACTGGCACTTCCTCGGATTAAGAACCAAACCATTTGCACTGCACCACTGGTGGATCTCATCCAGGTCCAAGTTGATGTTCTTTACAGCCTGCGAGAGAGAGATATTATCTGTAAGACTATGCTGATAAATTTGACAGTCATCAGCATATAAATGATATTTTGAGAAAGTCAGAGCTGAAGGTAAATCATTAATAAAAACTGAAAAAAGAAATGGGCCCAATACAGATCCTTGGGGGACACCAGAAGTAACGGGAAGAGGCCTAGAGGATACATTATTAAGGAATACATTCTGAGTTCTGTCAGATAAGTAAGAGTAAATGAGAGAGCAAGCACTGGTTGAGAAGTGAAAAAAACTATACAATTTCTGGATAAGCAATAGGTGATCTATAGAGCCAAATGCGTTAGTCAGGTCCAGAAGGACAAGTATAGAGCATCTATTGCCCTCCATAGCCCTACGAACATCCTCAGCGATTCTGACCATAGAGGTTTGACAACTGTGCTTAGGTCTGAAGCCAGACTGAAAATCAGTGAAAAGATTATTAGAATTTACAAATGTGAGCATTTGATTCAATAGGCAACGTTCAAAGGCCTTGGAAATAGCAGGAAGCAAAGAGATTGGACGAAGGTCATCAAATTTTTCTACAGCCGAAGATTTAGGTATGGGAATTACCAAGGCATTTTTCCATTTTTTGGGATAAGAAGAGGATGTAATAATGAAGTTGAAAATATGCAGAATGTAAGAGGCTATAACAGGAAAACACATCGTTATTAGGGAAATCGGAATTAAATCAGAGCCGACAACTTGTGATTTGATGCTCATCAAGGCCTCCTGCACGTCAAAATGAGACAAGCAGAAAAATGCAAATTGTTGATCTTTATTGGTTGATGGGCTACAAGAGGTAGTCGGTGGTGGCGCAAGGGAGGAACTAAAATGACTGTTAAGCTCATCTGGGTCAAAGTGAATTGAATTGCAAATTTCAGAAACAAGACCACTTTTTTTAATTTTAGGCCACAATTCCTTAGGTGATTGGTTCGGAGAGAGAAGTGTATCAAAATATTTCATCTTAGCACGCCTTACAGCAGATTTAGCTTTATTCCGTAACTGCTTGAACTTTTCAAAGTCTGAGTTATGGCAAGTTTGGCGCCAAACAGAATAGGCCACATCCCGAGCTCTAAGAATAACACTTAACTCAGAGGTGAACCAAGGTGTTTTAGGGTGCCTCACACGAATACGATGAACAGGGACTAATGAATCAAGGATATTCAAAAGATTAGAGTTAAGGATATCTACCATTTCGTCAACGCAAGCAGAAGCCAGGATAGCGTCCCATGAAAGAGAGAGAGCAAGTTCTTGAACTGCTTTAGCATCAAGGGATCTCATACTTCTAGCATAAATGAAATGTGGTTTTAATTTATACTTGCTCAACTTGATACAGCAGAGAAGCGCACAGTGATGTGATACTGCAGGAGTGGGATATGTTTTGAAAAGTCTCACAGATTCGGATTTCTTAACTAAAAAATGATCAATTGTTGTTGACGAATCCTTGAGGATATGAGTTGGTCCAGCATTCAACAATCTCAAACCTAATGAAGCACATAAATTGAAAAGTTTTGTAGAATTAACGTTGGTTGTGTCCGTATTGATGTTGAAGTCCCCAGCAACAATAACGTCATCATATTTGTGAATAAAGTTAGACAAGACATCAGTAAAATCACTAATATCACAAGATAGTGGTTTGTAAAGAGCTGTGAGGAGAAAAGATGACCCCTCCACACCAACCTCAATTATCAAGTACTCCAAAATAGAACCGTCTGGGGATTTGCAGAGAATTTTGTGCTTAATCCCTTCCCTCAGGTAGATCGCAACACCTCCCGAATTCTTTCTAGATCGGTCATGTCTAATGAGCTTAAAACCAGGTAAGGCTACAACAGAGGATCTGATGGAAGATTTCAGCCAGGTTTCAGCAATTATTATCGCTTTCACGGGGCTGTTTCCAACATAGTATTTGATGTCATCTACGTGACGAGGCAGGCTCTGAGCATTAAATGACAGAACGGGAAAGCAACCCGCACCAGATGTCCGAATGTCATTTTCTAGGCGGTCACACACAGGCAGAAACAAGGGGGCATTAGCGTTTAATAAAGAGACATTATGGCTCGAAGCACTTGAGGAATCCAAATTCATGGAGATCTGCAGGAGCGAGGGCTCTGGATCAGACTCCATGAGAAGGGGAACCGCGAAAAACCAGAACACAGACAGAAACAGGATACACCACAGCGCAGTAAATCTCAGAACTAATAAAAGAGAGAAGGATAGATAGAAAATGGAAACCCGAAATAGAAAAAATATGAGAGAAGGGAGTAAGGGAGATGACAAAGATATAGGACAGAAAGATCATGGAGATATACAGACAGCTCTTACAATGAGAATAAAATTGGAAGAATAATACAGCCAATGGCTGCACTATCAAGGAATATGGCATCATGATAAACGCAAGGCAAGTAGTGACTCCTAGGACTCCCCTGACATTATGAACTTAATAATAACTAATAACAATGTATTACATGAGATCAAGCACAAACCCGTCAATAAACACAGAGAATGACACCAACTATACATACGTATAATTCACCAAGAAATAGGTGGAAAGGTATGCAAATAAAATGATAAGAAAACACCTTAAGAGTCGTGATTAAACAAAGTTTGTAAGCGAGTAGCGCATATGTAAAAGGAAGAAGTCATAACGTAAAACTGAGGAAAAGAAGCGAGGTGGGTAAATAAAAAGAAAGGTACATAGATGATTATAACAAAAGATGAGTAGGTACTTATTTTTCAAACGTCAATTGTTTTGCTCAGTCGCGGAATCCAGCGAATTCAAATGATCCAGTGTGAGAATCTTGCCATACCTCTTCAATTTAACGAACCCATTTACAGTCCAAACATTCGTGGTTCCAAATCTCTCTGCAGCGCTCTTGTATAAAGTGCGACGCTGAGGAGATAAATCCTCTGTGATAAGCATGTTCAAACCGCGTAGTTTCTTTTTGTTGGAAAACACGTCAAATCTGCTCGAGAGTCGTGAAAACTTAACAAGTATTGGACGCGGGCGAGCTGTTTGTTTACAACCTGTCATTGTTATCACGTTATCAGTTGTTGTTGATGTATTCTGACGAGATGCCGCGTTCCTCAAGCCAATACGACGCACATAGCTAATATCGTGATGGTCGATAGAAACTCCAATACTGGTCTGAACAAAATTCACCACAACGCCAGTCAAATTCTCGCCATGCGATTCAGAAACGCCGTGAAATATCAAATTGCTTTGACGCCGAGACTGGTCCAACTCGTCCAGCTCATCCGTTAGAACTTTGACCTTAGCATCCGTGCTGTCCAGAATCTTATCAATAATTGCTTCCACAGTATTATTCACAGCACAAGAAATCTCATCAATGGTTTCATTTAGTAAGTCCGCAGTTAACGTGACTCCCTCAGATAGAGACTTATTTATAGCTAAAGCTATAACATTTCGAATCTCGGCTGAAAACAGCTTACCTCCGGTCAGACGTGGGCGGGTGTTGACATAGCTGGGATAACTGGTTTTTGGGTCGATCTCGGACATAGTTTATGCGATAGTATCAAAATGCACTGTTTAAAGGGAGTGTTAGGCACAAATATAAGTGATATAAACGAGTAAATACCGTTGAATAGCCAGGGGAACCGGGAGCGCACCACAGAACACTTACTCACCACGAGCGGCCATATTGGGATATGGCCTAGTCAAAGGGAGTTGAAAGAAAGTAAGAATGGAGTCACTGTTTGCCTTGATGAGGGGTTTGCAGTCCCTGTACTATCACGAGCATCGACCCCCTATATCGTGAATTAGTGCAAGCTTGTGGGCAGCTTGGACGACCACAAGATGCTTCTTCCTTAAAGTGCATGCCCTAAACTTGTTCAGCAGGCAGCTGAACAAAACGAAGCAGCATTTGTTCGAGCTAGATACGTTGGACATGTTCTAAATTGAATTTGGGTTTTCGATTCCTCTGATTTACACAGCTTGTCTTTGCAAAGTAGCTTGGTGATTTTTAAATAAAAAATGAGTCGGAAAAGAGATTTTTTATTATTTTAAAATAATGCTAGACCCAATTCAGAGAGTTTTAACACTTACAATTACGATCTCCTACAACCAGTAGTTTATTTTCCTTGATTTTTCAAAGTTCCAACTTTCATAGACTGAGAACTTATTCATCGTAGGAGAGTGTGTTTAGTGTTGAAATCCTCGAGACAAAATCTACTTGCAGCTTAATCACACAGACAACTAATCTACACACAATCACCTGACTGGCTTCCCCAAATACCCATCTTTAGAGTTGAGGCTCCTCTCTCGTTCTCATGCCAGAAAAGTGACCTGTTACAGGTGGATCAAGTGTCACACACTAGGGTGGGGTACACACACAGCCAAGACCATACATAACATATTGCTTTGTCAAGACCTTGCTGGTTTTTCTTGAAATTTCAAACACTGAAGTTAAGAAAAGAGACTCTCTTAAGAGAAGAAGAGGGTCTCTCTTTTTAGGTCTGCTCATTAGTTACTTATAAATCTCTTGCAAGAATGTGATGCACCATACAGGAGTGTGAAACTTTGGGCTTAGGTTTCCATTCCTAAGAGCTAATCACTGCCGAAAGAATCAACCAAGATACATAAAATCATTACCTGAATTGGTTAAAAAAAAAAAAAAAATGCATTTTTTTTCTAACTTTTCCCCCAAACTACCCCCCCACCCCCCCCCTCCCCCCAACAGTTCTAATGAAATCTAACGAAAAGTTAATCTTATTATACATTCAACCCTCCCCCCCCCCTCCCCCTATAGTTAAATCTACTCTGATGGAAGCGAAATAATTTATTCCACATCTGGGAAAATATGAGTTTGCATGTGGTTTAACTGATCACTTATTGTCTTATGTTCATCTGAGTGAAGGAAGACTATCAAACGTTGCAGGGAAAACTCAATCATGCGATTTTGAAGAAAAACCGACGTCTCCCCAAGCATCACCTTTCTGGATCGTTTCTTCGGATATCAGTAATTGTAGTTGGCCATGTCTGGGAACAATAGTGTTTTAGATGAACTTATTATTCAATTAAAATGGGATGAATATGGATCCAGTTTCTTTGTATCCCCTTCAGTATTTTCTATATTTTTAAATTCTTATTCCTAAGTAGTCTGCAATGATTCATTTGTTCAAATTGTTGTACGGAATTGAAAGGAAATGCAAATTTCATCGTTTGATTTGAAAATCACCTATTAAATTTGAACATAACTATTTTTCTGATTCTAATTGTATAATAATTTTTAGATTGAAGATGCTGAAGACAAGGGTCTAACTGCGCCGTTGACTCCAGAAACTGATTCAGAAAAGTAAGATTGCACGTAATTATTTTACTATAAATATTTGGGGAAAGAGGGTAAAAGTTATTGGAGATTTTTCGTTCTTCCCTCACAATTTTTCCCCGTTAACGAGTAGAGGAGTGCCTAGAACAAGCAACTAAGATGCTAGCGTCACCTGAAGACACTGCCTCGTCTCTGCATGGTTTTAAACTGCTTCGCGGATCGCTCTCTTGTATTTCTTACTATATTAAATATAGTCAGTGGTTAAATAATTTGTGATTGCTGTAGTGTTGATTCTTTCGAGTCACCTCATCGAGTAAGTAACTTATTCGATTAATACATCTCCCGATCTCTCTGATCTTGCAATAACTATATTTCCTACTGATTCGAATGATTAAAACCGTTTTTCTCCTATTTTTATCATTTATAGCCCTTTGAAATTTTATCATCATGTATAGCCCTTTGAAATTCGTTAATCGGCTCTGCCGCACCCTGTACTTACAAGTTTCAAACCAATTTAGGTATATGAGCTTGTAAGGGTTAACACATCGGCCAATTTGTCATAATTTTTTATTTTACTTGGCATTGTACAGTTATACATGTTGCCATACATTACCACATACAATATTTCACTAATTACTTATTCACACATGTATGTACAATAGTTTACAAGCAGACTTAGCTTACCTCAAACATAAACTTTGAAGGTATGGAAAAATTCATAAATTAGGCATAAGTGTTGATATTCCTTAATAATTGTAAATAATTGAACGGGTGATCTAAGTAGGAGGTAACATCTTCAAACAACTTTTTACGTTCAGCACTGAATGCAGGGCACAACATCACCATGTGCTCTAGTATTCCTTCTTCCTCTTCACTTGCTTGACATACTGGTCAAGCATATTCATTCAGGATACCCATTGTGCGTTTAAAATATGAACACAACCCATGATTAGAACGGAGTCCGTTCATCAATACTATCAATTCTCTTCTCGAAAATTCCTTAAACCATGGTACTCTGGGTGATATAGAATTAATATTTTTATAGAATAGGCCCTTACTGTACTGGACTCGCTATACAAATCAATCCACTGCTTGCTGTGGTGCCTATTTATGGAGGGGCCCAAATCCTCCTTGGGTATTCTTAAATCAAACACCTGCCGTTCATTCCCTCTCCTTTGGCTAACTTATCCACCTTTTCATTATATCCTATCCCACAGTGCGCCTTAATCCATAAAAAGTGGACTGATATTCCTAATCTATCAAGTTCTAATAATTTAGTTAATATGGTGCCTATCAATGGATTGCGAGCTCTTCGTGGTCCTCCTTTTAAAAGAGAATATTGCTATACCTAAACTCCCTATATTTTCAAGTTCTGAGACAATGTATTCCAAAGACCGTAGAATAGCAATCACTTCCACTGTGAAACTAGAACACTGAGGAATTTGTCATTTTCGGTGGTATTTTCAACTAGAAAACAATTATATATATATATATATATATATATATATATATATATATATATTTATTTATTTATTTATTTTATTTTTTTCATTTCGGGATATCTTCCCGTTTTGACGTTTGCTCTCCTCGTATGTTAGCGATTGCTTTGCTCGTACTGATAGATAGCTTTTTCTGGTGGATTAGCATTATATTATTTGGTAGTTTGTTCGAAATGGATTCAGATGAATTTATCAGTTTTGTTTCTTGGAATCTGATATTAATCCTCAATATTAAAATTGTAGGAGAAGTCCGGAGAAGGAGCCAGGCTTTGCAAAGGAAGAGGTGTGCGATGTTGCTTATGATTCAATCCCTGTTGAAGTAAGTGTTGAACTTAAGAATGAGGAATTTTTATGGCTATTTTTATTTACTCAATAGTAAGTTTTCAGTGTGAGAGTTTTCTGAAAAGGTGCCTTTTGATGGGTATCTGATCAGTTATGAAAATATAAATGTATTTATGTGTAAGGGAGAGTTGTTCCGGGGGGGGGGGGGGGGGGGGGGTTGGAAATATCCCACTATATTGTGACCTACATGCATTCTACAGGTCGTTCCCAATATTTTTCACTTTACATAATTAGCTCGTACGATTCATAAGGCCGAATATAGTTCGAGGTTGTATCACAAAAATAATTTACTTTTAGAATTGGGTAACTATTTGTTGTTGATCACCATGACTGAAAGTGACTGGGACAATTTTGAGTTCCAAATTACTTGAAATCACAAAAATGTTGGCTCGATTATTTGTTCTACAAAGACGTAAGTGGTTCAAATTTGAGATTTAATTTTGTAGATCGCTTAAAATCGCAACAATAAACTAAAACCACGATTTCACATTGGGTTTGAACTATAAAATCCTGTTGTTTGATCTTGTCTAGACTTGCCTGAAACTCTGACTGCTTGAAATTTCCTATAAGAATTGCTGATGAGATGATTTTTTTGTCTCATTAATATCTTAGTGCATGATTTGGTTAACTTCAGCTATAAGCAACCGCAGAATTCTGGCGTGCTGGAGAACTGGGGTTGGTCTCATTCTATTAAAAATTTAATTTTCCACACCTTTTTGAACGGTGCTAAAGGGCTTGGGGTTTTTTTTTTTGCCATAAAATACATGTAGTGTGTATTTTCTTGGGCATAGGTGGATGTATTCGAAATCAGCGCAAAATTTCCTATAAGAATCGCTTGTGATACCCTCTGGTTCCGTATGAACTGCCCCCTGCCCCACGTGCCTGGTATGCACGTTGATCTTTGCATGAAGGTTGTGGTCAAGGGAAATACATCCCCACATATCCTCAATTGCCGTCACAATGAAGCCATCCAGCGATATGCTGGACACACTCTCCTGTTCACCGATGGCTTCAAGACACCTGATGGTGTTGGCCTTGCTCTATGGAGCCCCAACTTCAAAGTCACTAGACGCTTACCACCTGTTGCATTCACAGCAGAACTGTGGGCAGTTACACTGGCTGTTCGACACTGCCAGTTGTTGGGAGTTGGGCTCAACCATAACTTTCATGTGGGTGCCAATCCATGTGGGTATTCATGGAAAAAAGTGTGCAGATGCCCTTGCGAAGAGAGTCATTGGTGATAACTCCATCGATATGCTGCCTATAGGCATTGAAGATCAAATCTCCTACGTGCAACATAAAGCCAATTCCATCTGGCATGAGCAATGGCAGAGTGAGGTCACTGGTCTGCGTGGTGTCCTTCAAGACTCATAACCCAACTTCCAAGGAGGGACCGAATAGTGATCAACTGGGTTGCTACTGGTCTTACTCATAAACACCTGCTTAGCGCAGGAGCTCGAGATGTTGTGTGCGGAAGGTATTGGGGTCCATCCGCCACTTCCTGGAGGACTGCCGATACCTTATAGACCTCCGACCCCCTCAGTGGGTTGACGTTTTATCTGGACCAGACAAGGTCCATTCCCTGTTGTCGTACCTGAGAGCAGCTGAGCTCTACTATGAACTGTGATATCTGATCTGTGATATATTTTTGTACAATCTAGTCATAGTTTTATTTCACTTTGGCGATTATATATAGTAACATATATTTAGTTATTAGCTTATTTTACATCTAGTCTTATTTGTATTAATTTATTTTTGATGGGTTTTTTTATCCGCTCTAGGGGCTAAACAGTGGTCATCACTGCACCCCTTATTTTGTCCTCCTCCGATTTGTCAGTGAAGTCCGTGATGGCACTCCGTTTGGTGGTGGAGGGTAGCATGGCCCCCCTTGGAATCGTGCCAATTGCAGTGTCCCTATGGTCACCTTGTTCAATGCCGCTAATGACCCTTACGGTTGAGATGCGGCTTAAACCACTAAATAATAAAATTAACTTATTTAGATAACAAGGAACATAGGGACAGAGGTAATTCAGAAGAAAAAAAGGTTACCATTACCTACTTAAATTTAAAAAATCAAAATTGCTCCAGACTTTGATTCAATCACCCCTAAAATAGGTACTTACTCGTAAAAACCACTGACTATCAAACATTGCAAGTTGTATCGGATTGATTTTAGTTTCCTCTAATATTAGTCAACCATAGCAATGCAATTTTTATCAATGGATTGCTTGAAAGTAACTAAGTGTAGAAAGAAAACCAATCAATTAATTCTCAAGAATGTTCGTAAGGTGTAGTAGGCTAATAGGCTAATTACCCTATTAGCCTCTATTTTAATATTTGCCTAATTCGCTAGGTATCATTATCAACTATTTCAATAATAGACGTTTTCTACTGGTTTGTCAGGGGGAATGTGATGAGTCGGTGATTCGGGCGAATAATTCTCAGCCGAGCGAGAGGAAGAGAAGCACCCAGTTTCACAACCCTACTCCAAAGAAGAAGCGGAAGTTGGAGGTATTTGAGATGCCGGAAGGGCTAACTGAAGAACCAGGCACTCGTAAGTATTATTTTACGGGATTTATATGATTTTATACCGTCACATGATTTTCCTGTCCAAAATACCTAAGATTCATTCCTGTAAGATTTATTCCTTGTTCAATATCTTCGTAATGAACTGCTACTTTGCGGTAGTAGTTCAATAATTAAGTTTAAATGTCATTCAAAATTATGTTCTTTTTTAAGCTAAAGTAATCAGGAATTTCAATCAGCTTGGACACCTTAAACGAGGAAGCTGAATAAGGATCGAGCCTGATTATCGCTTTGTAATTCACCCTTTCGTTTTCATTAATGCAAGCCCTTAAGGTCGGAGGAGGTGTAGGTAGTGAGCTCTAGGTAATGTCATCAGTTTCATCCAAATGAAATCCATCTATATATGACGAAACAACTACCGTTTTATCGAAAGATTTCAAGAAGTGGATTCTTCCAAATCTTGAACTTAAAATTCGACAGTCAGTTTCACTGCGATGGATGCAAACTGAGCGTGCGACTTCACTTATCAAAGAATGTACAGGTGCTCCTAGATGGTTCCTCTAAGAAAACCACTGCGCGAGCACGAAAATGACATACCTAAAGCTGATTCGGACAATTCAGCCAAATTCACTCCAATTTTCTATACCTATTTGAAAGTCCTCAATAATATGAAAACTCATTGTTTCCCACCAACTATCGGAACAAAATTCAGAAGAGACGTCGAAATATCCGAACATTAAACGGACTAGTTGAGGTAGAGTACTGTTTTTGTTAATTCTATCCAGTAATGCAAGTTTCTATTTTTATTTACGCCCTAATGTATACTAGGGTGCTCGCTGTTTTGAGAAAGGTGGAATTTTGATGACCTTCCCCCGAAATTTGGTTTGAAATGTCAAAAACATGACCCCTGAATTTTTTCAGATTTTTTGCATAACAAAAATTGAAATACGCTTTTTTTTACAATATCATTCTTTTGAATATAACTTTTACAAACTTCTTTGTAAACTGGTAAACCTTCGTATACTTTCGTTTTGGGGGTCGCTGAACTCGAATATGCAGTCAAAACAAGTCGACAGCTACAACTTTTGATAGTTTTGAATCTCAAAATCATGTCAAAAAATGAAATTTTTTCAAAATTCCAATGAAATAAAAACAAAAAATTAAATATTAAATTTTTTTTTAAATTGAATGAAAATGCTTGTAGAAATACGTAAAAATACAAGTTTTCATAATTTTACAATGAATTTTGAAAAATTGTCATTCAAAATTTGTTAGAAAACAAATTTTTTATTTTTAATTTTTTGTTTTTATTTCATTGAAATTTTGAAAAATTGTCATTTTTTGGTATGATTTTGATGATTTTGAGATTCCAAACTGTCAAAAGTTGTTGCTGTCAACTTGTTTTGACTGCATATTCGAGTTCAGCGACCCCAAAAACGTAAGTATACGAAGTTTCACAATTTTACAAAGAAGTTTGTATAAGTTATATTCAAAAGTCTGATATTGGCAAAAGAAAAGCGTATTTCAAAAACCAAAACCGAGCTACCGGCGTAGGTTTTTGTCATACGAAAAATCTAAAAAAAAAAAATTCAGGGGTCATTTTTTTTACATTTTAAACCAAATTTCGGGTGGAGGTCATCAAAATTCCACCTTTCTCAAAATAGCGGGCACTATTGTATACAGATTACGGACACCTAATGTATACGGGTTATCTTAGTTATTAGAAGGTGCATAATTTGATCAATTCGTGTCTTTCGCACGGTAAATATTCAATATTATTAAAATTGAAATATCGCAATAATAATAATTTCTGCACTTTACACGCTTCTGTATAAACTTTAAAAAACTGTATTTAATATAATTTCGATTGAGTTTAGTTTCATTGGTCTACCTTTAGTTCTTTGTTCTTGAAGGTAAAAAGAAGAGTCAAATTTTGTTTCTACTTCATTCCAGATTATGCTGAGTCGTATTTCACCAAATTGAAATCAACCCTTGATGAGACGCTGTTCCAGAGTTTCATTGCCATATTGAGCGAAGCTCAGGTAATATATGTTGATTTTTATGATTATAAGTACTAGCAGATGTAGTGAAGGATGAAAAACACGGGTTATAACTAACACCAGTAAAGTATAATATCTCTTACGTATAATAATAGTATTCAGAAAGTTTTACATTTGGTATCCAGGTAAACGTTAAATATTATTTTGGTAACTACGGTGATTGATTATTAATGTCTGGAGTTGAGAAGTCTCATCGGCCATGGCGGATACTGTAGACACCACATCCCTCCTGAAGGGGGGCAAGACAAAGTCCTTGAAGCGGCTTGGTTTGTCTTGAAGAGTGACGAGGTTCTGGTGAAGCCACTGGGTCGGCAATCTGCATGTGCTGCTGAACTGAGGGCTCACAAGACTCACGTAACTGGTCAGTCTGCTCTGACGAGATGACCTCACAGTGGAGTCTGAAGGACTTTCTTTCAAACTGGGTTGCCAAAGAATGACCCACATCCCCCACAGGTATTTTCTTGAAAAACGTCGAATCCGAATGAATTTGCGCCCCGGGCTTTCAGTGGTCAGCTGATTGCCATTCACAGAAACGATTTTCATGGGCATGAGCCCTAAGCTGGGGATGGGCATTGGGTCATAAGCTGGGGTGAACTTGTTTCTTTGGTTCTGTTTCAGTAGGCGCGTGATGAACTTTTCGAAACTTGAATGTCTCGTAGTAAACGTTTTTCTTGGGTGAAAAGTTCTCACTCAACTTGTCCAAGGCCTCTTTGTATGTTGTACCTGTATCAGGTAGATTATCAAAAATGTCAGAAACGTCATCTCCAGCAAGGTCAAGGAGGAACGCTTTCTTCCTTAAATCATTATTGATGTCCAAAGCTACAAGATTACGTACCCACCTGGACCACAGTTGACTAACTGACGACTGATCAGTGTACGGATCAAAAGGAGTAGGTTTATTTGCATTTGCATCCATTGTACTTGTAGCCAATCACGAGGTGTCTAACGCAAAAGCTAGATACTCATACGCGTGGATTAAATCAAACTCATTGTCGCCAATGTAGTGAAGGATAAAAAACACGGGTTATAACTAACACCAGTAAAGTATAATATCTCTTAACACATTCAACGCGAGTCTGAAATGGGTGAACACGCCCCACATGGGAAAACTGGAAATTGCATGGAAAGGAACAAGGTCGGAACAGGGCCTACATGATGAACTCTCAAAACAGTGATCTGAACGCTCAAACCCCAAATTCCCGTTGCACCAGTATATCTGAATCTCATGTAAACATAGTACATCAGTTTTCAAAAGAAAACTACATAAATAAAAAAGAAGAACTCACCAGGAAAGCAGAATTCGCGGAGAAGAAACGCGTATCACTTTTATCAGTGCCCTGACTGATTGAAGGTCAGTATCAGAAAACGGCGAACTCTGGTGGGTAGGTTCCTACTGAGTAAATCGTGCTGCCGAACGGCCTTCTAAACCTTCCCTATCCAACACACGAGGCTTTCGAAAGAGGCACTTTCGTACATAGGCTCTTCTGTGTCATATGACACTGCCCGTGTGTGAGAGAGGCAGACCTGTGTCATATGACACATTCCGCGTTGAACCTGTTAATACATGTAATAATAGAAATTCAGAAAGTTTTACATTTGGTATCCAGGTAAACGTTAAATATTATTTTGGTAACTAGGGTGATTGATTATTAATGTCTCTGGAGTTGAGAAGTCTCATCAGCCATGGCGGATACTGTAGACACCACAGCAGAATCGAATTTCGAATGGTATTTGTTACTTCCCCAACTCCCTGAAAGGCTTAAGGGCCCGTTATAGCCAGCTCCCAAAAATGTCAAAACTACCCTAGCGCGGTCGATGTCACAGTTGCGGAAATATAAGAAACCTCTTAGTGCAGCTTTCCTAATTTTGTTATAACTACTCCTTGGAACCACTTATTTCCTTTTGGATGTTAACCCCTGACCATTAGGTACCACATCTCCTACTTGAAACGTTCATACATTCTCATTGTTTCCTTGACGCGTGTTTTTGGGTTCGTGGTCGTTGAACAGCAAGTATAATTTAGTCCGAACGTTGTAAGAGAACATTAACTTATAAGCAGACGTTCCTGTGGCATTCGGTACTCTTCCCAGTTGGGCTTACTTAGCACGTTGCAACCTTATGGTTCACATCTCCTCCATCATTTTTCATGGCTTTCAGTTTACTGCTTGTCCTTTGGTTGCAGGATGGTATGGGGCTGATCGTTTGTGATATACATTATTGAATTGTAAAAACTTCTGAAATTCTTCTGCTGTGAACATACTGGCATTATCCAACACCAGAAAGTATGGTGTCCTCCCAGTTGGCAGCCTGTTTCGCCTTTTTCTTGCTCTTGTCGCCATTATCCTATTTGTTCATGCACTAATCAATGAATACACGCATACTTCGCACCGCAATCAATTATTATTATTCTAACATGAACTATACAAAATATTCAATATTACAAGAATGGTGAGTTTCCCGTTACCAAGTACACAAACAGGGTTATTAGTAACTAGAGACGTGATTTTAGTAGATCCTTGTATCGATATACCTATCACCTATTCACCCCAGGAAGCTGAATATTGATAGGGAGACTCTTTGGGACAATAAGAGACGATTGAAGTTATGGAATCATTACTGCAGAAAACAGACATATCCCTCAGAATGATGTCTTTCCAGTAAGGGAGAAATTTGTGAATTTCTTACAGGTCACTAATTTATAATTTCTTTGTCAACAGGACGAGCCAGGGGGAGCAGTGAAGTTATACAAGAAGATCGAAGAACTCCTGCGTGACTACCCTGAACTTGTTGAAGACTTCATTGGAACGCTAAAACCTCATCAAGCCTTGGAGATCGGAAAATTCATTGAGCTCAAATTCATATATCAATCGCTTTCGTTTTTCAGGAAATTAGAGGTACCTAATTGTAATTTTGATACTTTCATATAAGTAGTTATTAATCACAATTTCTTTTTAAGTTTCGAAGGTTCATGATAGTCCTGGAGCCAGGTCCAAAAATAGGAAGTAATTTGTGGAGAAGGTTTGGGATTAGATTTTGAAAATTTAGTCCGTTCTGAGTGAGAAAATGGGGAGTGAGAAAAAGCAATAAAGACCGTCTTGATTGGAGATGAACTACTGGTTGATGGAAAAAAACTAATCGTTCACTATGGACGAAGTACGTTGGAGGATTCTACTGGGTCAGAAGTGGAGATTAATCTGAATACTCCTCCTCCCTCCCCTCCCAACATTTCCAGAAAACAGGTCAAGAAGAAGATGAAAATCTACAAGAGATAGAACGAACATCAACACCGCTTTGTAAATTTTGGCAATGACTCGGTATTATTATTGAAATTTGGCCGTGGAGTGTAGGCATTATTGATTGTGATTTATATTAACTATGCAGTGCATTTATTATACGTAAATTATGGAGACCTATATAAGTAATTATTTGAAACACCATACGCAAAAGTCTAACATTGTTTGTTGAGGCAGAAATGAAGGCAAGATATCATGTGCTATTTTTTAATATTTATTTAAGGAACTCCTAGTAATACCTACGGGTCTCAAACGTTCAAACTTGATGAAGTACAAAATGGCGGCCTCATAAAGATGGCTTAATTTGCCCATTTTGAAGTTTTTCTCTAATGTTTCCTAAACCGTACATCCTACAGAAATTTTTATACGTAGCAAAGTTGTAGAGAGCATTTACAAAAAAAAAAAAAAAAAAAAAAAACGATTCGACCCCAAAACTCTGGATTATCTCTTAAAATGAGCGAATTAGACACAGTTGAAAATTGGGCTAATTTTGGGCGAGTCCTCTCCTCCCCCCGTCTGACTTTTGCCCTTAAAATCACCTACTGGTCTGATTTCAGTCTGCTAAAGCTAATCCTACTCAAGATTAAATACTTTCCAAAGATCGTATCGAGCATATTTTACCTGAGACCTTTCCCCATTATTGACTTAAGCCGAACTTATCAATTTTATGTCATTTTACACACAAAGTTCGCAAAAACGGCGCCTTGTACTTAGTACTTTAATGGGAAGCGGTCTGAGCAAAAACTTGCTCGAAACGAACTTTGGAAAGTATTTAACCCTGAATCAAATGAGGTTTGGCAGACCTGAATCAGACCAATGTTGAGGTCGCTAGGGGTTTTGAAGGCCAAAAGTCTAGACGTCTTTAGGAGATTATCTGTTAAAGACGTTGCAATTCAAAGTAGATCAACTTCTGAGAAGCAACCCAGTCATTCAGAATTGACTGCAATTTTATGCGTAAAAACATTTTTTGGTGAACAAGGAATTTAATTGGTTTATCAAATCTCTCAGTGGCTCATTCGAGACTTCAGCATAGTCGACTATTAGATACACTCAAATTTGTGTGTTTATCCATCTCCTATTACAGGCCCACTTGCCTAATTGGAGTTCATTAGTGGGGAAACAGAGGTACCATTATTATTATTATTTTAATTCAGGGTCAGTTTAGCTCGTTTAGCTTCGAGTGCTGGGCATTCAAAGAGAAGATTTCTTTCTCCCTCCCACGCTTTCTTCCTCCTCTCCACACATTGTGCACACTGGATCAGCTGTGTAGGCTCCAATCCTGTGCAGATGTTTCCTGAAGCACCCATGCCCAGTCACCATTCCCACCAAGAGTCTTATTTTCCTCCTCGAAAGATTTAGGGCGCCTGTACTCCAAGGATGGCAGGGTGCAACAGAGGTACGACCACAACAAAGATAAATTGTTTTATCTCACTGAGTGCAACCTACCTATTCGTTCACGTTGGTAGGAACTCATTTTGTAGTGCGTTGTTTGTTTGTTTTGTTCCTAAAGAAAATGTAAGATACCGATAATGTTCCACTGCTTACGAATAATATTTGGAGCGCTCCATCTTTGGTTGTTGTTGAACAGAAGGAGCCACTTTGATGATATGTACGAGAGGGAGCTTACATATCATGAGTATCTTAGAAAATGAGACTTTGTTGTATGAATTACGTTTCAATTCTATCTACTTTTCACTAGGTACTACCTCTATTACTTAAGTATCTATTTACAATAGCCGTACGGGTTAGGTGTTGCAATGAACCGTTTCTCATGGGATTAGCAAAGTTAGCCAACGTCGAGCGTGGTGAGTACTTGGATAGGTGACCACCCAGGTAAGGGTCAGACGTCCAAGTAATTTTAATGTTTCTGTACGGTGAACTCCACTCAAGGGGGCGAGGCAGTGAGTAGCTTTAAGCGAAATCATCAGAATAAATTCTGATCCTCCATTTGGAGAACAGCTGATGACATCGGCGACGCCCGAGGCAGTTGGATGAAAAGCCCCTTTCCTGAAATGGTTGTTTACTTTACTTTTTTAAAACGCTATTTTCAATAATAAAGTAAGGTAAAGTAAAGTTAGGAAATCCTGCTGGTGAAGTTTGCTGGTTGCTTATCATATAAACAACAGAAGGTATAACTTGGTTCTCAATGCACTCACTCATCATCACTTTATTTCCACTCTAATGTAAATTTACGTGGTAAATAAAAATATTCGTGTATGTTGTGTTTGTAGAGAAACAAAACTGGTTGTAGAAAACGATATCGAAGAACAAAAATGGCTATGAGGCAACCTATTCCTGTAGGAAGTTTCCACAATATGGCAGTAGGTGCCAGCACTGCCTTATTCGAGAATCAATAGCTAATCACTGATTTAAATTTCCCTCCAAGATCACGTGTGTATTGAAAAACAACGCCTCACTTGCTAATCGACCATTATCGATAATGGACGATTAAATTACCTGACAATGTTATTGATAAACCGGTCCATTGTCTCAGCACGATAAATTTTTCAGATGCAATGCTCCGCAAAAGTGGAAATTAGAGTCATAGTGGTCCTTCTCCATGGCACTCGTTCTTCATTTGCTAATGATTAATATATTTACTTAGTGGGCTTATTAATATCTTATTAATATCTATCTTTTTAGATTACTATTTAGTAATCTTGTTAAATCTATTCCTTCTTATTAATTATTCTTTTAGGGCTTCCAATTGACGAAACTTATACACGCTCTGGAACAGATGTCCACGAATGCCAATCTCACATATGACGAAGTCAAAGCCAACGTGCTGCTTTTGTTTAAAGGTCATGGACCTCTCGCCGAATCGTTTCTCCACCTGTTCCCGAACGAGAAACCTCCAGATCCAAGGTTGGTATTGTACGAACCTAATGTACCATAAAATGATTCCTTGGATAAACCTATACAAGTGGCTAATTTCCTTTGAAGTAATTAAAATAAGGTATCGGGTAAATTGATAATCATTAATTAGTCGCGACAAGCATTGGATTGTAAGGTTAGTTGGGGTCTTGAGGTTCAGTCAGAAAAATTATACCACGGTGCTTCTAGGCCAACGTTTCGGTATATTTTTATACCATCCTTAGGCCTAGAAAGAAATCGAAACCAAAATAATTTTTCTGGCTGAACCTCAAGACCCCAACAAACCTTATTTTGAGCAAAGCAGTTGAAAAACCAAACCTTATTTTTGTAATCATTGGATTGTCACAGATGTTTTAATTTTGGTTTATTATTTTCAATTATGTGTCATGGGCCAAACCAACTAGTGCCCACAACCAGGTGCCTGGGTAGGACAAGAACAACAACAACTGAACGGGGAGTTGATTATAGGTGATAACCGGCTAATTGCTTTGATATCGGAATACGACGAAAATTGGGTCGGTCCCGTGTCGCCGAAAAGTGCAAGGAGACCAAAGTGTGAAGGAAAGAATTTTTAAAAAAGTGGCAATGGTACCTTTTTCTGTTCATTCGTGGGAACGATCAAATAAGAGACGGTTCGACAGACGAAACAGTGAAGTTTCTTTCTTTTAAAACATATTTTCCCCCCAAAGTGTTCTAAGATCGTTCCATATGAACCTTTGCGCTCGACCAAGAACAACATTTTTTCAACGCCCCTCAAAATTTGCTGGTTTACGTCAAGATGTGTAGAATCCAAAAATCTGTCCATCCGCCGTTTGCCATCCAGAGCTTTCTTACCATAAGTGTGTAACTAATGTTAAATGTATGGGTCCTTATACGATTATAAATAATTTTTTTACCATGAATCCTGACATTATCGTAATCCTATCAGTCGCAATTGGAATCGAGGTTTTTTTTTTTTTCTTTCTTTTCTGTAGCTTAATAATGATTGTGTGTTACTACTAATACGCAGTGTGATTCGATTCTTCTGAAAAATTTCAGCTCGATAGTCGAGTATGAAGATGTAACAGAAGCCATGCAAGAAGAAGGCGACGACGGTGGATGGGAAAATGTACGTGTACCTGAACACCAGGAGCGCGGCTGTTTAGTCAATTGTGCATGCCGGTGCCACGCCACCCCCTCACAACCGTTCTGTTTAGCTTGCAACATCAGAGTGAGTTTCAACCTGATATTTTAACTTCAGGCATGCCACTGACGTGTATTTCTAGTCTAGGCATGTCACTGACTGTAATCTAGGCATGTCACTGACGATTGTATATCTAAGTGGGGTAGATATGTTATTGTTTGGTGAAGAAAGGGTTTGTCAAAAAATGGAACCTATTTTCCAGCACCAAAACCAAAACATGGTTTATTAAATTAATTGTAAAGTAGGTTGACAAGTAACTGCATTAATTGTGGCAAAATTACCTACCAGTAAGGAGCTCCTTCTAAACAAAGGTGTAGTTATTAGGTATCTAAACAAGATAATGATTGTCCACAAACTGTGGTAAATGAGAGTTCATGAAATTATGAACAGATGAGAAGAAGATAAAGTTCAAAGAAGACTCCACTTGAAGATGTTAGGTAGCACCCAAGCTGGCTAGCTCCAATGTAGAACAGAATTTAGGTAGGTAAAAAACCACTCACCAGATTCCTGGATATAATAAAGTAGGTAGGCAAATCTACCCCCTGGTATTCTCCTGGAAGAAACCTTCAATAAGGGATGATCAATCCAATATGAGGTTGCACTAGTGACCACTTAGTGGCAAAAAACCCCTGTCTCTCACTTAGAACTTAGCGACATGAGGCTCATCCGGAAAAGTATGTACGATGCCCGGCGAAAATTGCTCCCCGTTCTTCCTAAGTCGCAAGAAGAGGCACTTTTGCAGCTATTCGAACTACCACAGCCGGGAACATACCGATTTTGCTATATGCGATCGGAATCCGACTTGCCAATTTTTACCACACCAGCCAGTATACTGACCATATGTACGAAATATATCGTTTCTAATAACAGCCTACTTATCATTTTTCCCCTTTAAAGGGTGTTCCCAATCGTGACTAATTCACATTGCACCCGTTCCCAATACTGGTTTTCCAGTTCCCCAATAGTGGTGGTGGACAGTTGCCCAATAGTTACTCATTTGCCCAATCCGTGATTCCCCCGATCAATATTAGTTTGGATGGGGTGAAGCAAATGTTGGTGAATTGTGTTGTTCTATAGTTTAGTTAGTCCTCTAATTTTATTATAATCAAATGAGTTAAAGTGTTGAACTAATGCTATACTTTGATACAGCTTACTTACTTACTTAATCAGCTGGAATTCCTGCTCCCAGTCAATAGACTCTTTTGAAAATCTCAGTACGAAAGAAATAAGGTATAAATGGGATTCAAAATGATCATTTATCCTGCTTAAATGCTTCATATATCCCTTTGAACTTTTTCCACAAATTTCTCTTATATATGCTTCATTTATCCCAGTGTACAATATTTTTCTTCTTATTATTTGTTTGACAATAATCGATTTGCTTCTCTCCGTGTTTTCTATCGCATTTAATTTTTTCGGCCATTAGGAGCCAAGTGCCTTTCACTCTTATGAAAATAAAACTGCTCTCACTGATACAGCGTCAGGTTTTGTCAGTTACTGATGATGCCTTGAACACCTAAATTAACTTAGAAAATGGTGGCTCATATTCTTTTTTTTTTTTTTTTTTTTTTTTTTTTTTTTTTTTTTTTTTTTTTTTTTTTAGGATGAGTTTATATAAATGTTTACTAATGTTTCATAAAACCCTAAGTGTATAAGCTCGTATGTGCATACTAAATTATCTTCGAATATTTCTTTCCAGTTCATCAAAGGTCAAGCGTACGTCCAGTATGGCAAAGTCATTCGGTACTGCAAAGTCCATTTTGGTGATATGTCCCACGATGAGGTTCTTCAAAGGTTCAATCCTGCTCTGTACTCTAAGCGCCGGAGGAAGAAAAAGTCAATTGCAAAACCGCCTCCAGCACAAAACGATCTCTTCAAAAGTGGTATGTTTTGAGCATAATCCTTGTATAAGTAGTGTTTGGCCCTACCCAAATTCGTAATTGCCGCTATAAGATAAGAATGGAGTTAGGAACTTAGTTTCTAAAGTTACCGAGACAGCGCTAATGTCGCTTTGAGTAAATTGTCACCTTTGTATACTTCTGAACGGAACCATGAAGGTTTATCATCCCAAATTATTATTCCCCAATATTCCCAAGTGATATTACGATCTGAACTCCCGCAATTATTGTGAAAGGTGATATATTTAATGACAATTCTGTTGAGTAATGCTTCATCATGGTAAGACCGCATGACCACTAACTAGCGCCTTCGCCTTTCAATAAAGTTTATTGACTGTTGGATCCCGTAAAACATTGTTATTTCCCGTATTATTCAAGTAGCTTAAAGCCCATATCACACAACCATCTCTGGTCGTGCAGGCCTGCCAAATGTGAAGAAAATAAAAAACACCTTGCGCCTAAAGGCTATAGAGTGATGAGCATGGAACACGTTTTTTTTTTTTTTTTTTTTTTTCACCTTCATTTCAAACGTCTAACTGGTAACATACAAAGATCAAAAATAGCTATTTTGAGCTACCTAGCTCATACCTACGTACACCTCAGAAAACACAGAGCTCACTATTGTTATCCTATTCATCCAATCGACTTTAGCAGCCTATATACCTAACAGCAAGGTAGGTATGTATTTGGTTGGTCTGAGCATACATAGCCTGTATTGATTCCCAAAGTATAATAGTCAGGATGAGCTGATAGTTGAAGCCGGTTTCGTCGAAGGTCGTGATCTGACAAAATGAATCGCACCTCCTTTATTTTCAGGCCTAAAAACGCGCGGTTGGTCTCATTCGATGCAGAGGAATGTCCTCTACACGGCGCTGATCCAAAAGAATTTTTCCAGCCTAATTTTCTATTCTTAACTCATGGAATGGGCAGAAAAAATTACGAAAAACTGGGATTTTCCTACACTTTTCGCTAGTTATTTTTATTTTTTACAAAATGGGGGGGGGGGTCGGAAGTAGAGCAATGGAAAGATTGACATAGTATTCGGAATCAGTGGGAAAATTTACATAAGTTAGGCATCTTTGGAAGGCATTTAATTGAAAGTGTGTTCAATGAAAAATCCTGAAAAGTTTGTGCACGAAAAAGTGAAAACAAGCTATATTAGGTATTTACATATATATATATATATATATATATATATATATATATATATATATATATATATATATATATATATATATATATATATCTGAATCCGATATATATATATATAGCTGAATCCGAAGTATATATATATATATATATATATATATATATATATATATATATATATATATATATATACTTCGGATTCAGCTTATGAAATAACGTAAGAAACCGACAAGCTCCGGCTGGACCCCTTCTAAATTTTTTGAAGTAGTAATTATTGAAGGAAAACTATGTGACTGAAACAGCTTTACGAATTACAAATTTCATTGGCTTACGAATTCTCTACTTTTTTCTATTGCAGAATTAGTTTTTCAAGACGAGAACGCGGTTATATCCAAAGAAGATATCCAGCCTGTTGCATCATCTTGCCTCGTTAGCGATGAGAAGATCGACGAAGAAGATGATTATATGGAAGAAGATGACGTATCAAGTGGTAAAATGAGACTCTTGATGAATATTTTGACTTAGTGCACGCTTTGTTTACCATCAGAGATTGGGCGTTTGATTAACATTGGTGCGTCAAGCAATAATTACTTTCCTAGCAGAGCCAGTAATACCAACGCAGAAACCGATTCTAGGTGGAAAAAATTATTTCATTAGCTATTCTTTTAGAAAATTCTGAGCAGATTCCGAAAATACCCCATGTCCCTATACCTAAAATAGCTTCTTCGACCCAAGAAATAGATTTTTGACAATTTTTCTCACTTTTTGACCTTTAGAACCTTTTTTTTCTTTTCTAAATTGGAAAAAGTTGTAGAGGAAGAAATTTTGCATCGAATGATACCACCGCCAGCTCTCTAACTCGTTTCTTCGATTTTTGACGATTTGTCGATGTTCTCGTGATCTACTACTCACTGGTTGAGGATTTCCTTGGAAGTGAGTTGTGAGTGGGAGGTCACGAGAACTTTGAAAAATCGCCAAAAATCGGGGAAAAGAGTTTGAGATCTGGCGGTGGTCTCATTCGATACAAAATATCTTCTTCTACAACTTTTAAAAATTCTTTCAACTTCTCTACAAAATAATTTTGTCCGCCTAGAATCGATTTTTTTCTTAAAATTTTGCCTTGCAAATTTCGAGCTATTTAATGATCTGAACCTCTGGGTAGCAATTAGCAGCAACCAATTGTTATAAAATCGTGTCGCATCTGTAAAGAAAGTGTTCTGCGAAATCCTTCTCGAGTCCGCAAGGGCACATAGGTGGGATGTTGCTATCTATAATATTTAGCAATCTGCGGAAATCATGATGTCCGGTAAGGATGCCAATCATAGTTCTAATTGAATTTCTACTATTACTTAGAACCCAATATGCTCGTTTGGGATCAGAAGACGTAACAAACCACTCGAATCTGATGAAGGTGCGCGTTCAAATAATGGGTCATGAACATCACTTAATTTTTTTATTGCACAAAAACGGGCGCAATTCCGCTCTAAAAGCGCAAAATTGTGAAGATATTAAATCACCTTATGTGATACACGATTAAGCATTATTTTTCACACTAAACCACGTAATGATATTTACAACACCAACTTGGTAAAATAGATGAAAATGAGATCGAACAGGGATGATTCCACCTTTCACTTCTGACTAATTACTTGACAGGGACAAGTGTGTTGAGTTCTTTAACGAAAAGCTTATGAGTTTCATTGAGATTGATTCGTTCATACCATTTGAATTACCTAATCATCGGTATTTTCTTTTTCAAGGTGACAAGTCATCGATAGGTGATATGTGTGAAGAGTTGGACAGACATTCAGAAGACACTGAGGACAAGCTGATAGGACAGCTCCAGCATCCACTTTCCCCGTTGGGCTCCACTGTTGACCGGGTACGTCACTCATGTCCTAATATAGCTACGCTTATGTCCTAATAATAGCCTAGGTACACATTCAACATAATGCATTTCTATAAATGCATTCAAGTTCTAGAAACTGACAGGAAGGCAAAGAGGTATGATATAATTGTTTCATTTAAATATCCCTCTGGCGTACCCTTACCTTCTGCACCCCTAGAAAATTTTCTGTCATGCAGCATGATTGTATGATCGAATTTTCTTAAATTGTCGTATTTTTTACCTAACGTTAAAATTGTTTTGAAATTTGACCTTTTTGAGTGCAAAGAAATGATTAGCTATTAATTTTATGAAAGGAAAAAGAAACTTATTCTAAATAAATAATCTGCTATTCAAAAACACATTTAGGATTTTTGGCTTTTTTGAATTTTTTATCGATTTATTAGCACATTGAGTGATGTGAATAAAACCTGAGCATTTCCTTAGATCGGTTTCTAGCTAGCAAAAGCATAAGGTGCCAAGCAAAAGGTTTCTTTGAACTCAATGTGCTTAAATTTCAAAACAATGTAACTATCGGTAATTGAAGAAAATTCGCTTCTAAGATCGTGCGACACGACCGTAACTTTTTTACGTCGATTCCTCGCCGAAGAACGTAGAGCTTCTTCTAAAAGAAAAATTGGCTTGATGTCATTTCCAAAACTGGTACACCGATCCAAATACACTTTCCTCTGACGCAATTGCTCAAATTCGGCCTTACCTAAGTCTTTCAAGGATAACTTAGCCACAGAAGATGAAAATCTTCTAAAAACGCTACAACTCCTACTAACAAGCTGCTTCTGTGTAGAACGAAAAAAGACAAGCAAATGCTTGAAAAAGTAAGCAAAAGGTGAGTTTTATTCACTGATTTCTATTCACTATTTCTAGCATTACCCAAGTTGATTCTAGCAAAAGGTCTTGTGCTAGTTTTCTCTTGAGCATTTGCTTGTATTTGCACACTGCCTACAATCCTTACGGAGTAGACATCAGTCTTTAGCTCAAAACACATCATTAAACGAATTACGTTTATATACATCTGAAGATTCTTCAGTCTGCGTTTCCCATTTCCACTGCGCTGGTTACGTATTACTAGGTAAGGTGCAGATCTAATGTGCAAATCTATAAACGATTCTGAAAAGGCAAGGAAGTTGAAGACAATCACAGTTATCTACACAGAAGGTGAAGCCAATTCAGAAATAGATCTCGTTGTCGAGTCACATTTTCCAATTAGTTCTATGAATCAACTCTATCCATAACCATATGCAGTTCGTCATCTCATCACTCGGTGGGGTTTCAAGAATTGTCTTATAACTCTGTATCTATTTTTTTTTTTAAATCGCTCAAACTTCGTTGGTAGTGATGTATTCACCCAATATTGACTTTATAGATTTCTACTAACATTGAATATCTCTAATAGCCCCTTTGTTTTCCTTGATTCACAGTTCTACTTCCCTAACACTCTGAGCGACGACTCTCTTCTCAGAAGTAGGGACGGGGTGAGTGAAGGCGTTGTCATAGACGTCAGTGACATACGTCCCAATGGTGTTAAACCTCACGTCATCAAGTTCGAGACGCGGGCATCGGATGACCCGTGCATTAAAGCGCCACCATCGCCTTCCGACTCCTTGTCTGCCGATAGCCCTCGCAATGTAATAAGGGACGCCACTGTGGTTTTCGACGACTGTGAAATCCACCCTAAACAAGAATTTGTAAGTTTATAGTTTAGTTTTATAGTTTATGTTTTAAGTTTATTTTTATTGACACGTTGAAAGCTTCGGCAATTTTAAGTATCTTTCCCATTCCCAATTACATGGAATTACACTTGGTAAAAACCAGGGAAAAGGATTCAAAAAAGGCACCAATGCTGGCTTTCAAGAACAACAAACGGGAAAAAAACGTATTCTAGTCATTGTCAGGTGAACTAAAATAATATTACAAGGTTTCATTCGCGTTTTCGATTAATCGTAGTTGCGCCACCGTCGCACAGTAGTGTTTTCACTAATGTGTTTCAGGTGTTGGGGGGGGGGGGGGGGGGGGAGAAACATTTCGAAAATAAAACTACTTCAGCATCCAGGGTGGTAGGTAAAGGTCTCAAATCGAGTAGCTCAATGCCTACATTTAAAAGCCCCAAATAGAAAACTACTGTGCGGAACCCCTAAGGACAGTATTCCCCTGATAATTATTAATATTTAATTTTTCCTCTTCTTCTGGTCATCTTGGTTTGGACTGAAATGACATGAGATGGACATGATAATTCATTTTAAATATTATTTAATGTTTTAAGCAAAATATATATATTTAATTATTTATCACCATTTACACTGATTTGCACTGACACTAGAACTTTACGCACTTGTTAGCTCAACCCAGTTTTACGTCTAGGGTCGAGCTAAAACGTTAGGAACGTGATTCATATCACATCATTATCATTTTCCCATAATCACCGATAAGTGTTTATTACAAAATTCCGGTAATTTTTGAGGAGTGTCAGATTGATTTTACAAAAAGGCCTAGCTGTCTCTATCTATCTCTATCTTTTTTTTTCCGATTTCTCCACAGGAACTGGGGCTTCTTTACGGAGACGAAAATTTAAAATTGTAAAATATCTACTTACTTATAGTTTTCTTTTTGTGATAAAAATCGAGTTTATGAGTTTATGTAAGTCAAATTTAAAATTGTTTAAATTTAATTTGCTAACAATGGTTTTCTGTACGTTTTACCTAGTTCACTAGTGGCGGTAATTATAAATTTAGAGTCCCTCAATCAAATACGAGTAAATTTTGCTCAAGTTTTGAGTGTATTTTTGGAAGTTGTTTGAGTTTGAATTTTTTACCTTAACCATTTCCAGAAATATTCTTTTGTGCAAATTAGATTCTCTTCCTACAATTTTTGAAATGTTCGAAAGATGCCTTAAAGATCTGCAGTGGGCAACCAAAGCGTTTTTTGTATCTTCTTACCGTAAATCCGATTCATGTTTTAAAAAACGACGCCGAATTTGTAGAAATGTCTGATTTATTGTCAGTATTTTCTTTGAATTGATTCATTTACGTGGGATGTTTTGGCTTTCATTCAGAGGTGGGACGACGAATCTCCTGTTCTGATGGACGTGGTGACGTCGGAAATCATCGAAGTCGACCCCTTGAAATGGGACGGTGAAACCGTTGACGACACGAAGTCCGAAGAGCTCAAAGAGTGGACCAGGCAGGAGGACAAGATGATTTTGGAGGCCTTTCAGCGGGAAATTGGCACTGAAGAGACGTTTGCCAGAATCAGGAATTTGATGCCTGCCAGGAGTGTTGATCAGGTAAGATGACTACCTCAAATATTCATTCTGATAATAGATTACTATTCTAAAAACTGATGGCGGAATCTACGGATTAATCCCTGCAGGGGTGTGGGAAGTGAAGAAATGATCCTTTAATTCCTTACTTCCCCTGTAAGGAAGCGTCAATTTATTAAATTATGTAACGGTTTCGGCCTGAACACAGACCCTCTTAAGCAAAAAGTGAAAAACGAGCATCCTAGGAGCAAACAAGACAACAGGCATAAACGTCAACAATAACACGAGAGAGAAAACTTATTATTAAGACTAAAAACTAATATAAGGAACAAACCTACCGTCAGGAAAATCAATGTTTGTGAACACATCCAACAGAGAAGAAAAAACTTGAAACTTATGAGGGAGTGGCAAAGGTGCAGCAAGCCTCACAGTGTCTGGAAACATTGAGGGGCACAAGAACTAACAGAAATGAAAATGCTGGAAAAGAGGCATGCCTCAATTTGAGCCAGGTTCACTCCTGTGATAAACAGATGGATCCGTGATGCATGGCAAGGCAGGCCTGGGGATTAAAGGCCCAAATTTCAGCCTATCCTAACCACTGAGCACTACTACCACCATCTATCAGGCTGAGACCCATGCCATAGAAATATGTGCACAAGAGATCGCCAGGAAACAACTCAAAGGTGCACAAATTTATATGTTATCTGATAGCCAGGCTGCTCTAAAGGCTATATCTGCCTTTTCAATTACATCAAAGCTGACCTGGGACTGTCTCAAGTCTCCCAAGACCGCCGCCCATGGCAACAAACTCACTTTGCTCTGGGTACCTGGTCATGAGGGGATAGTTGGGAATGAGGAAGCCGACCGCCTGGCTAAACAGGGGTCGGAGTCTTACCCTGTTAGCCCGGAACCCCTTTTGGGGATCACCAAAAGCTTTATTACTCTACAGGTAAACAAATAAGAAGACAGCAAAAGAGCTGAATATTGGCAAAACACTCCTAAGCAGAGGCAAGCCAAGCGGCTAATAACCATCTCAAGAAAAAGAGCTACAGCTCTTCTGTCACTGAGGCGTAAAGACCTTCGCATTATTGTCGGTCTCCTCACTGGCCATTGTCCGCTGAGATACCATCTCAACAAGATGGGCAAAGCCAGGACAACAGATTGTCGCCTCTGCTGCGAAGAGGTCGAAACAGCAGAGCATATCCTCTGTGATTGCCCTGCTGTTGCGTCTTTAATACTCCGACACCCCGACCCTCTGGGTACCCTCTCCTCTACCGACATTGCTCAGGAAATGCCCAAAAAGCTCCTCTACTTTGTGAGAGAAGAGGCAACAAAACGGGTTCTTAAATGATAACAGGGACTTTTTGTCACAATAGACCAATAGTGGTCTCCGTGACTAAGGGTTCGCACCCGTCCAAAAAAAACTACAATACTCCTTACCCAATATATAACAGGATGGAGCACAACAGATAACAATAATAAAAGGGCTCTAGGAGAAAAATAATATCACAGTAACAACCAATTCCTACAGAGGAATTTAGTTACTTAAAAAATGTATAAAACCAGGAATTTGATTCAAATTCAACCACGGGGGGGGGGGGGGGGGGGGGGGATTGGCCAACAAAATCCAGGTTGCAACCACATACTAGAAAACTGAGAAACCTAGACACCATGGGAAGAAAGGAAAAACGAGTTGTACCATGGATACACTTTTAAATTTTGTTATAAATTGACGCTCCCTCACAGGGGAAGTAAGGAATCCAACGATCATTTCTTCCCCTGCAGGGAATAATCCGCAGATTCCGCCATCATTTTTTAGAATAGTAATTCTTCACATCTGCGTAATTAGTTTTATGTAAAGTGAAATGATAATAGATTCGTCAGAATAATATATTTATGTCAAATGTCCAACGTTCAGGAGAAATAATGTTGACTTGACTTGATACTCGTAGTTCAAAAAGATGGCGATCGTATAATCTGAACGGCTGAATAGAGTGCATTAAGCCAACTTGGTTGTCTATATATCTGATCTGCTCAGTCTTGATAAAATTAAATGGATTTTCATATGTAGATGCGAACTTCTCGACGTAAATTACAAACCATAGATCAGTAGCAGAATCCACTTTACTCAACATTTACCTACCTAATATGGATGTATCCGAATACACAGAGCATTTCTTAGCGATACATCCAATTTTTTCAAATTCGAGAAAACGGGATTTTGACGAATATATCCTATATAGGGAAGGAGTAATAAATACAAGGTGTTTCATAAAGAATACACTGATTTTGTCTGTCAATCACTATCTGGCAAATAACAGAAAAATACTGTAGATTTTTCCGTTCAAAAACACTGTATAATACCGTAGATTTTAATCATGAACCGTAGAATACTGTAGACGGTTCAAGTCAAAAACATCTTAGCACAGAATATGATGATGCTAAGCCAGAGGGATTGGCACAAAAGACGATGACCGATCCCCATCATTGAAATACTCACCTTACGTGTATACACGTGTGTACACTTAGGGAGTGGGGTGGGAAGGAATCTCTAGAACAAATAATCAGTACCAAAAATAACATTGAAAAAATTAAATTTCGCACAATACACTTGCAAGAAGTGAAGGAACAACTATACATAAAACACTTTGTCAAGACTGACAAATAACTTTCAAAATGAACGTCAATTTTTTTTTTTTTTTTAAAGCCCTAAACGAGTCAGAAGAAAGCGTCTAGCGCCTATAGAAGTGATCAGATCTAAAATCTAATTGAAAAACCTTAGTGTAGAATGAGTGAATTTATTGATTTTATATTTATAAATCAAAATAGATTCGATTCTAATAAATTTGACTTTATCTCCACTCTCCTACAATGAGTAGTTTTCGTTCTATGATTTTTCGTAATTTCCTGCACTGGTGACATCACACTGGGCAAGGTGGCCCAGGCGGGGAGGGGTGCTGTGACTTCACCTAATTACAACTTAAGATAAAGTTGTAATTCGTAAGTACTTAAAATAAAAGAAGGTTTGAGATTAGTGTTACGATGTTCATAATTTTTCAATTTTTCCTTTTCATTAAAAAAAAAACTAGAAAACTTGCAAAATACCGTAGAGTTGTAAAAAAAAAAACATGGAATCATGTTTTAGCTCCTCGCTCTCACTTTATTATAGAAATGATCACAACGATTGAGCTGTTGTGAGATGATGATCTCCTAATAGAAACTCGCAAGTAAACATTCACTTTATTATAGAAATGATCACGACGATTGAGCTCTTGTGAGATGATGATCTCCTAATAGAAACTCGGGAATAAACATTCACTTTATTATAGAAAGAGGCTACATACGAAATTACAGCTTCCTATAGTGTAAAGTATAGAAATTACCTAAATTAATAAATGATTTAACCACCGCGTCACAAATCAAACCGTTCTCGCAATATTCGGATCACCTGCTATGAATCACATAATCGAAACACCAGCTCAATGAAATCATCAGAAATTAACAAGCGGTTGCAATCATGTTCACAATATCAATAATTGAGAATGATCACCTGTGTGTAAACAATTATTCATATAACCATGCTCATAACTCAGCTTGTTGGCCACGCACTTCGCAGTAGTTAATATAGTATGGTTGGATAAATCGAGAGCTTTCGAACGAATGGTCAACGAATTTTGTGGGATGAAAAACGACGAAGTATCATATCCCTAGCAACGACTCGGTTGTAAGCGGAAATCATCACAATTATTGGCGCTACTTTCATCTCACTTTATAGTCTCACTTTTCGGCGGGGGATCCATCGCTAAAACATGATTCCATGTAAAAAATAAATAAAAACTGCGAAGGGTTCAAAATACCGTAGATATATTGGAAATACTGTAGATCTGGCAACCCTGGTTTGCAGTGCCCCGCCGGCGCCGTCTGGTTCATGCTGCTGAGCCCAACCAGTGCTGCACATTCAACCAAAAACCGATTTTCACAAAAATGCTGATTGTGGTTTTGATTTTCAATTTTTTTAAACAGTTAGCCAATACGATTCATACCGTGATAATCAAGCTACCCTATGAAAAAATAAAATATAATAAAATAAATCAATATGAAAAATGCCCTCTGGGATGATTTCCAGAGACTTTTCATTAAAATAAGGTTGAAGGTTCGTCCCACTCTCACCTATCTACCCAACTGGAAGGATTTTTAAGGAATATTGTTGGAATAATATTAGAATTGAATGGTTTGAAATGGTCGTCTAAGATGAGTTTTTCTTTTCTCTCAGATTCAAGGAAGATTCCAAGTCCTGATGAACTTGCTGGAGAAAGTTGCCAGCGGATCTCACGACTCCCTCCCGAACTAGTCCTATTTTCATTGAAGGGTTTTATCTCTTAATGATGATTTATTTTCCGTTATATATTGTTAATTTATGAAGCGAGTGGTTCGAAATAAAAGGTACTACTATTTGAGTAATTGGTATTTATTGTATACATCCTTGTATTTTAAAGTCAATTAAATAAAAAATGACTTGATTATTCTTACAAATTTTGTGATTGTGAAAGTAATTAAATCGTATCGTAACGTATGACAAATCAAACGTCATAAATGACTTGGTGATGTGGCGACTTGCAATTTATGAAGGGTTGTAAGAAATTTCAGTTAGTGGAAAGTCACATAGGTACCATCCCTCAGTGGAACTTTGACGGCTCAGGATCTGGTCTTCCTAATCGATGCCAGTCTTCTTTGCTGCTACCGTGTAGATCAACCTGAAAATTAAAATTAAACGAATCAGTGACCCCTTGTGTACATCAATATTAGTCAGTGGATGATGTAAAAAATAAGTGAAATGATTGTTTAAAAAAAAAAAAAAAACTGTCAAGTTGGACATGGCTTCCTCGTTAACGTATCATGAATGCGTAGATCATTGAAAGTTTCAAATGATTTGAAAAATTCCATAGCGGAAAAGAGTAAATCAAGAAGTAGCGTGAAATGTCATAATTGGATGTCGTTATACAACAATGGACTAACTCACAAAGTTTCGGGGATCGTGGTTTGGTTTTTTGGGTTTCTCAATTTCACTTTGGAAGTACTCAAGACTACCACAGTTGTGCTTCTTTGCAGTTTCTTAAGGTTGCTATAGGGCATATAACCTTTCTGGAGTAAAAACTCAAACATTTTGACTATTGAGGTGAAAATCTATTGTTGCCTAGCTCGTTAGAGACACGTGATCCTAAAGTTTACTATCAAAATGGTCCAAGAGTCACGGTTGCCGATTGTTGCGTATCGACATTCAATAGATCAATTAAGAAACGAAAAAATTATATTTAATGTAATTTACGTTTGTGCAAGCGCCAAATGAACTGTGATGAGTTGAAAACGAAGAAATAGGTACGGGACCATGTACAACCTAAACCGCGCATATCATCAAAATCGGATGATAACTGTGGAAATTAAGGTTAATTAATTAAGGCTGACATGTTCCTATTAGTTGAATTTATTACTAATGAAAAATGTTGCGAGAATTTGTTCCCTATTTCTGTTCCTAATAAAATGTGAAATTGTAGAGATAACAATGACCTATAGGGGGTTTGACACCTTAAGAGGCATTTTGACTTTGACAAGCAATTAAGTTATGTTTTTTCGTTTGTTCAAACTTGAAACTTACATCTTTGCTGCATCAGGATGTCCTCAAAATGCACGGTATTGAAAAGATCACTAATACCACCCACAAAACATCATAAATTAGTTTTTTCGAAATCAATTTTGAGACCCAGTATTTGACAGCCACATTTTTCGTTGTACCTGTGATTGACACAGCAGTTCTTCTGCAATAAATGATTCCTTGTCCTTGACAAAACATTTCATTTCAACATTTTACAAATAAATTGAGCACTTGGACTTATTTTAATTAATCTAAATATAAAACTAATGTGAGTATTCATAAAGACAAAGTTTAAAATACCACCGGATGGTTCATCACAAAATAGGTACAATGTTTTCTTGATACCATAGGCACAATACGATTCTAATGGTAAACTACCAGCTTGTGAGTTGCTATGTATTTATATAAATATAAAAAATAAAGAACGAATAGCGATCCATATTGACAGCACTAATCACTGAGGGGAGCATCAGTTTGGGAGCTAGTAATTGACATTTGCATTTTCACATATTATCTTTGATTATTTCCAAAAAAAACTCGGCGCTCCGCGCCTCGCCAGGGGGCAAGCCCCCTGGACCCCCGGTTACCTCTATTTACATACTTCGGACGAAATTATTGAAACACAGAATGTGTTTGCGTTGTCGCGCAACCAAGTGACAACCAAACAAGCGTCATTGTTTACTATTCATTTATAACATCAATTTATATAGTTATAGTATGAAACTACGAAAAAAAAAAAAAACGAAATAAATTCGTGATAAATCAAGAGCGATTTATCAAGTAAATGTCCTAAAGAGGCTACAAACGAAATTACAGCTTCCTAGAGTGTAAAGTATAGAAATTACCTATTCAAATTATTTAACCTCCGCTTCACAAATCAAACCGTTTTCGTAATACTCAGATCACCTGCTATGAATCAAATCATCGAAACACAAGCTCAATGAAATCATCAGAAATTAACAAGCGGTTGCAATCATGTTCACAATATCAATTATTGAGAATGATCACCTGTGTGTAAACAATTATTTATATAACCATGCTCATAACTCAGTTTGTTGGACACGCACTTCGCAGTAGTTAACATAATATTGTTGGATAAATCGAGAGCTTTCGAACGAATGGTCAACGAATTTTGTGGGATGAAAAACGACGAAGTACCATTTCCCTAGCAACGACTCGGTTGTACGTGAAAATCATCCGTCACACATTTCGTTACCATCCCGCGTTCCATTTTCGGCTAGTTAGTCCATGGCTAAAACACATTCTGTGTTAAAAATGATAGCATAACTATATACACAAAAAAACTTATTGAGAAAAACCATGAAAACAATCGAATTTGAAAATGTGGAGGGCATGGTGAAACAAAATAAAACGCTTACCTCCTTAGCAAAATCACAAGAAACAGCACCAAAGAAATTACAACACGAGGTTTTGTTGGGTAACCGTCTCCAGATTTCACAAAAACCCGCCTGAAACCTTTTCCCGCCTCTTATTTACCTAACCTTTTAAATGCCTTATTATTAAAACTTCTTGGTGAGATGTTAATCACTGGGTTGTTAATGTTAAGAAGTTGCTGTTTCGAAGCTTAGTCATTTCTCGCTCGACTTGGTCTCTGGTACCAGGTCGAGGAGTAGGTTTGAATTTCTCTTCTATGGGTGATATTCTCGAGACTTGGACACTAGCGCATCCTTACATCGAGGCAAGGCGAAATCAAGTTATTTCACCTTGTTGTCATGGTGACGAGTAAACATATGCGAAAATGCGCCATTTGTGAACGAACCTGGACAACAGCGTAACATAGTCTCACCTAGTTCCGAGTCAATATTTTCATTATTTGTAATACGCAAGGTGATAAATTGTATGCAAATTACATCAAGTTATTATCAGGTGTTGACCTCAAACGCTACGAACGCAAGATTTAATCTGTGGGGTAGAGATCCATATGAAATGTGTGTTGGGGAGTTGACATACTAAGTGTTCTAGATGATCCAGACATCAGCCGCAAAGATGTTGTGGATTACCTATCTAGTTTTAGAACTCTTCTTTGAATCAATTGAAACTAAAAATCTTTAGAGTACTGTGAAAGCGGTCTTGTGAAAGGATGCATTATGAGAGCTCTGTTAGGCGGGAATAGTAAGTTGTATCACATGTGGAAAGGTAAGTACCCAACTAGAGGTAAGGTATACCTACGTACTTTCCGTATATTATTACTTGTTCATGTAGGTACTTCATTGATCAAAACGAAAGTAGGTACCTACCTAATTACCTTTTTTGTCCATACAATTTGCGTAACTGCAAAACTCGCGCAATAACTGCACTGCCATTGCCGTCTTTATGAAATCTTACATTCAGAGGAATGCATTTCAAGGTTTTTTCCTTGCAGCTGGTTTTTAATTCATGTTGCATATTCCCTGATTCGATATTTGACAAACTTGCTAATCAGCGGTTGTATTCGTCGGCAAAGCAACGACCCACCTACTTTGTTTAGGCACTTTAAACCAACAGCAAATCTGGTAGGATGTACGTACCTACCTAAGTAGTTTCGTTTCTTGATGTAGCAACCCAAGCCTGGCCTGGCCTTCCCTGCCTTGTTTATTTTGACAAATCTCTCCTTTTATTCATTCAATATAGCAAGTAAAGCTTCCTCAGTTAAGCATAGTACTACGAACTTAAAATAAAACGCTGATGAAGTTACCTGAGCAATGGCTAGGTACCTACACAGCAGTACAGACACCTGAGGAATTTTCAATCATCTTTTCTTTACTATTTTTCAGGTTAATTATTCTTAAAGCCTAAACGAATGAAGTTCTTTAGTTTTCTGACACTGATTAACTACTATAGTTTGTAGGCTCCTAGTCCAAATAAAAACAAGTTCACGTTAGATTGGTATTGTTGACAGCAATCTACAATCAATTATTGCGCTGGCAGGCATGATTATTATAACATTTAGTCAAATTAAAACTTTGTATTGCTACAATACTATACTTTTTCAAAACAAAACTGTTGAAAAATGGCATTATAACCACGAATTATGTTGACGTGAGACGGCAAACTTCTTGTGAGAAATAGGTTGGTTGAGTAGCGATTCATTGACGTAGGGCGGTCTCATGGCCGACATTGGCTGAAACGCGAACCTACTCCAGGAGTGACGTCACGAGAATATGGGCCATATAGAGCCACTCTCTTCTCATGCATGGCCATTCGAGATGTCACCTTGACCGGAACCGCTGGTAGGTAGAACCTTGGGACATGCGGATTGCCATAGCTTATGCTGGAACTGTCTACATAGCGCCCTAACCCTCGAGTCCGTCCTAATTTGTAGAAAAAAGCAGCAATAACGTGTCTTAGGCTGATAATAGTTTGCATTTGTTAGAGCTTAATGTTTGTAATCGTGAACGGTGTCAGTTAGGTGTATATTATTGTAAACTTAAAAGTTATCAATTGCATTTGCATTCGTATGAGTAATTGATTAAGTACCTACTTACTTTTGTAATCGTGAATGTTGAAAAATAGAGGTTAGTAGCGTGAAAAAAATGTCATTAGATAAAAAGGAAAAAAAAAAAAAAAAAAAAAATTTAATCAATGAACTTCGTGAAAACTTAGAACGCAGATCAAAAACGAAACATGTACGGAAGTTGCGGAAACTACAGTTAAGTTATACTAATTTACCTTGTAGACGACTACCTACATTCTTGGTCTTGCACTTCTTCGCTGCTCCCATGTAGATATCGATGGACCTGCAAATAAAAAATAACACTGAATTGACTACTGGGAAATTGAAGTAGGGTACTGGATACAGATAAGTTATACGGATTTACCTTGCAGATGACAACCTACATTCTTGGTCTTGCACTTCTTCGCTGCTCCCATGTAGATATTGATGGACCTGCAAATAAAAAATAACACTGAATTGACCACTGGGAAATTAGAGTAGGGTACTGGATAGAGGTAAGTTATACGGATTTACCTTGTAGTCGACTACCTCATTCTCTGTCTTGAACTTCTTCGCTGCTCCCATGTAGACATCGATGGATCTGCAAATAAAAAATAACACTGAATTGACCACTGGGAAATTAGAGTAGGGTACCGGATAGAGGTAAGTTATACGGATTTACCTCGTAGACGACTACCTCATTCTCTGTCTTGAACTTCTTCGCTGCTCCCATGTAGATATCGATGGACCTGCAAATAAAAAATAACACTGAATTGACTACTGGGAAATTGAAGTAGGGTACTGGATACAGGTAAGTTATTCGGATTTGCCTTGTAGATGACTATCTACATTCTCTTCTCTGTCTTGCACTTCTTCACTGCTCCCATGTAGATATTGATGAACCTGCAAATAAAAAATAACACTGAATTTACTACTGGGAAATTAGAGTAGGGTACTGGATAGAGGTAAGTTATACGGATTTACCTTGTAGACGACTACCTCATTCTCTGTCTTGAACTTCTTCGCTGCTCCCATGTAGACATCGATGGATCTGCAAATAAAAAATAACACTGAATTGACCACTGGGAAATTAGAGTAGGGTACTGGATAGAGGTAAGTTATACGGATTTACCTTGTAGACGACTACCTCATTCTCTGTCTTGAACTTCTTCGCTGCTCCCATGTAGACCTCGATGGATCTGCAAATAAAAAATAACACTGAATTGACCACTGGGAAATTAGAGTAGGGTACTGGATAGAGGTAAGTTATACGGATTTACCTTGTAGACGACTACCTCATTCTCTGTCTTGAACTTCTTCGCTGCTTCCATGTAGATATCGATGGACCTGAAAATAAAAAATAACACTGAATTGACTACTGGGAAATTGAAGTAGGGTACTGGATACAGGTAAGTTATACGGATTTACCTTGTAGATGACTACCTACATTCTTGGTCTTGCACTTCTTCGCTGCTCCCATGTAGATGCCGATGGACCTGCAAATAAAAAATAACACTGAATTGACTACTGGGAAATTAAAGTAGGGTACTGGAATATGAATGAATTACAAAGCCGATTTATCCAAATTTCGGTATAATTGTTAATGATACACTGACGTGGGAAGACTACTTCATCGTGCACATTGCACACCTTTCCATGTACGATTAAGTTTACTCAAATCTCTTCTTTTGCCTCACTTTACATATTGTGTTGTATTTTCATTCAGTTTTTGGATACCTACCTCAGTAATAAAAAAAAGTTCCAATCATGCAGCATGACCGTATGAGAGAATTTTCGTTAGTATCGTATAGGGATGAGTCGATTCCCGATACCGATTCTCGATACCACCGATTCTTAGGCATTGGTATCGGTATCGAGAATCGATCGCCTAAAGCCGATACCGATACCGCCCGGTGATGGGCGTTTTATTACACTACGGTACTATTGCAACCATCTAACAACGAAGATGGTTGTACCGTGTAACCGTTGTGTGAAGTTAGCAGTTGCGAAACATGAATTGTCCAAAACACAACTTACAATTATAACTTTGTTTACAAGTAGGCTTGTGTTATTTTGTTTGTGACAACAGAAGCATTAGACAAAGCTGTTTTCCAAGTATAAAAGCCTAGAGCCAGTCTTATTTGGAAATACCTACCTTACAGTTACCAACGAAAAACTAAAAAACCAAGTCAGTCTGCTTAACTTGTTTTATTCAGAAAGAAATCCATCCTAGGCAATAACAGTTGATACTTGATAGATGACAAAAAAAAAAAAAATCAAATTTTGTATTTGCACAAATCAAATTAACTAAAGCCTTGAATGAAAATATAAATCTGAAATTTAGAATTTGTAATAAGAATTAATCTTTAAAATTTATTTAATTTTAATAAGTAACTAAAGCATTGGAACAAGAACTCCTAATGACAATAAATAGAGATGGAAAATATATTAGCTAATTAGACTAATAACTTCATCTACGGTATCGGTATCGGGAATCGATTTTTTAGGTATCGGTATCGGGAATCGATAAATTTTGGTATCGACTCATCTCTAGTATCGTACTATATTGTTACATTGTTAAGAAATTTGAGCTCTTTGAATCCAAATGAATTGTTAACTACCATTTTTCTGGCTAAAAACGCGTAACAAATACTATTCTGTAGTTAAAAAAATATTTGGGATTCAAAGTTTTTTTTTTATTAGACAGTTTTTATAGATTTTTTCAGAAAATATTAACTATATTTAAGTAAGTATATTTTTCAGCATAATTTTGTTAATAAGTTTTTAATGTCCTAGTTCAACGTTGATAAACTTCTTCGACTAAAATTCTGCTTAATATAAATTTAACCAATTTTAGTGACTTTTTCAGTATATTTTTAGAAATTTTACCATTTTAATGTGCTCAAAAAGTGGTTGACAACGAACCCATCCTATCGTTTGGAAATCTTGATTTTTCGGCGCAAGAACGGAATTTTTATCCCAATCCTGAGGAGAGTTATATTCTGGACAGACACACACATACACGTTTTTTTCATTTCCAGGATCATCTTATCTGGGTTAAGCTTTTTGGTATGAGCTTTAATCTTTTCCCACATGAACGTTGAGGCTGTATGATGAGATTCCAGATTTAAATAATCAGCCAACTTCAGTAAGAGGAAGGGATTGAGGGAATAAATTTAAATTCTACTAGGATCATCCTGTTTTTATAAAAGCGCAAGCATCAATTTATTTTCTGCGATTACTAAATAATTGTATACCTGGCTTAACGAATCGGTGGGCCCCTTTACGGTGATTTTTGTTCAACGGATGGGGGGGCTCTGATTTATCGTTAGGATCATCCTATGTAAAGCTTTTTGGCAAGAGCTTCAAATTTTGACTCTTCGAACATGGAGGCAGTATGATGAGATTCCGGGGTTAAATAATTTGCCGTACTAACTCAAGGACCATAGTAAGGAGATCAATTTATATTACTACTAGAATCATACTATATGGATACACTAAGTGAGCTTAAATTGTCCTGTGTTTCTACACATGATTATATTGCAGGGTTGGCATATTTGTGGGCGTTCGTACGCAGACTTTGGAATTTTTTGGAATGGGGAGTTCAATTTATAGTTATCAATTTATTTATTCAGTTTATTGTTAGAATCATCCAATATACAGTCGTGCGGTAAACAATTCATTTTTGACAATTCAAAAAGAAGCATGAAGACAACAACCAGAAGGTTAGAATTTGAGATGCTATGGCAATTATAATGAGTAGCCAAGAGTCGCGTAGATGAGTGCACGTACAGGGAAGGCAGTGTGGCATAACTTTATTGATGGGATCATCCCATTCAACTGCGTTTCAGGGCGAATTTCAAATTTGATATTTTCTGTATTAGAACAGTGTGACGATGAGATGCCGAGAATCGGCGAACACTTACTGATATGATGATCCTAAATACAGCCTTCCTGAGCCTTCATTTGCAATTTCGTTTATGGCTAGGATCAAACAATGTACATCATTGTCATGGATCCTTCAACTTTTTTTTTTTTTATTTTTATTTTTACCACAAGAAAATGAAGGCAGTAAGACGGAACTGTCAGACCTTATGGGATCAATTAGGTTTACTTCTGGGATCATCTTGTATACAGTGATGTTGCTAAAGCTTCCAATTTAATAATTATTATTCATTTGTGGAAAGGTTGTGCTGGCAGAGGAGATGGAGACTACTGTTTCTAGGATCATCCTATAGACGCTTTGATGTGATGTGAGACCTCCAATAATTTTCCACTGAGAACATGAAGACGGTTATGATGAGATTCCAGATTTAAAAAATCAGCCAGAACCAGTGCGGGGGTGGCGTTGAGGGATCAGTTTTGGTTTCCAGTAAGATCATCGTATGTGTGTGTGTAAAATTTCCAACCAATTCTACATCATGAGATTCGAGGATTAACGAATAGTTAGGCAGGTCTACGGCGATTTTTGTCGGAGGGATCGACGTTGACCATTGCTAGGATCACCCAGAAATATGTGAGCTAGCCATTTTAAGTTTTCTTTGCTAAGATCATCGGATATACTGCTTTGCAGGACGGGTGTCAACTTAAAACGATTCATATTAGAGCATTGTAGATCAAGGAATAATGATGAGATTCTTGGGGTCAGAATCTGTGATTCGACGAACATATAATGAGGTGCCAGGGATTCAAGAGTAGATGAGCGCAAGTACAGGGACGTTGCGTGTTGAACTTTTGTGTACTGTTAAGATCATCCTGTCTACAGCTTTCCGGTGCATTCTAAATTGTTGACCGTTTAATCATTAGGAAAAAACAATGACAACATTCCAGACTTCTAAAAATTTTCTGCGCTCCAAACCAAGGCTTTCGTTCAAAGCTTGGATCACCATATTCAGCGTTTTGGTGATGATGACTTCCTAGAGTGTTGTGTATGCTTCAATTTTTTATTGCTTGTACATTTTAAGCAATTTGATGCTATTCTGGTGTTCAAACATTTGAAAAAAGTCGCAATGGGAAAGGTTGGAGAGGTAGTGGGGATGGGGACAGTACTGTTTCTAGGATCATCCTATAGACGCGTTGATTATGAGACCTCCAATATTGTTTTCACTGAGAACATGGAGACGGTTAAGATGAGATTCCAAATTTAAACAATCAGCCAGAACCAGTACGGGGGCGGAGTTGAGGGATCAGTTTCGGTTTCCAGTAAGATCATCGTATGTGTGTGTAAAATTTTCTACATCATGAGATTTGAGAGTTAACGTATAAGTGTGGGCAGGTCTACGACGATTTTTGTCGGATGGATCGACTTAGACCATTGCTAGGATCACCCAGAGAGATGTGAGCTAGCCATTTACAGAATTCGTTGGTATAATCATCCGATATACTGCTTTGCAGTACGGGCGTCAACTATCGACGACTTAGTAACAAAGTGTGATGAGATTGTAGGATTCTAAAATTGATATCCTGCACCGGCCCTTAGTTTTGATTGGGGAAGGGGTGAGGAGCTAAATACTGTTTATTTCTAAGATCACCATATTTAAAGAATTATGGTGGGAGCTTGGAATTTTGATCCCTCGAACATGAAAGCGATATGATGAGATTCCCGTGTTACAAAATCTGCCAGCGAACAGTGTAACTAGTGAGGAATTCAATTTCCATTTCTGCTAGGATTATCCTAGTGGCATGATTCAGATGCGAGCTTCAACTTTTGATGACTAGTACGTGAGGGATCTTATAATGACTATTTAACTTGTATATAGAGGCAGTATGACGAAGACCTGCAGGCAAATTTTTGACAATTCACCCCCCCCCCCCCCCCCCCCCCCCCCCGCCGGATTAGGAGTCCGTGGCATAGTTCCCTCGGAATAGAATTTATCGTTAGGATCATCCAACCAAATCTTTGTAAGAGTAATAGGGGATCAATTTATAGTACGATCGTCCGATCCTAGCGAATGATGCATTTAGCAAACGGGCTTAAATTTTATACTTTTTCTACATAATGACGATTCAGGGTTAGCAAATTTGTGACCGTTTGTAACGTAACTGGACATGCGGAGATAAATTTCGTATAGGGCAAGGATCATCGTAATCACAACATTGAAGTGCAAGCTTCAACTTTCCTTCACTCGTATGATGACTTGTTACCATTTCATAGAGACAGTAAGACGGTACGTAGTGGCAGTCCTTAAGGGATTTTACGCTTAGGATCATCCTATACAGCGAAAGTCTCAATTTTTCACCGTTTATTCATTAGTGTAGATTGATGAGGATATTCCAGAATTCTAACATTAGAGGAAGAAGAGGAAGGCGGCGGAATTTCTTATAATCTAGGATTATCATGCCTACAGTGTTGGGTGAAAGCTTCAATAATTTGGTATTTTCTACATGGTCACCTATGATGATGAAAAGTCTGGAGTCTACAGAGCTGCGAGCTCAACTTCTAGCATTCTGTACATATATGCAAGATGGAAGCGAGACGTGGAGGGATCAATGTCGTTGACTGCTAGGATCATCCAATTCACAGAGTAGGGGTGAGAGTTTCATTTTTGAAAATATATTCGTTGAAGCTTGAAGGTGAGATTCCGGGTTCAGAAGTTACTATGAATATATATATTGATATGCCAGGACTCAAGATGAGGAAAGTGCACGTATGTAGAGGGACTGTGGCATTACCACTTTTGTTCATTATTAGATCATCCTACCTATACCTTTCAGTGCAAGCTTCAATTTACACTACTAGTAGTTACGATTAGGCAATGTGATGAAATTCCAAGGATCAAAACTTGAACAACGCCAGCTCGGCAATTGATGGTTGAGGAGGACTCAATTCTTTCAATTTCCATATCGCGGATCATCCTATCAAAAGCTTTTAGGTAAGAGCTTCAATTTTCGACAAGTTAGACAAGGACAATCCATTTTATGATATTCCAGAGTTAAATACTCAGCCTATAGTATATGAAGGCAGTAAGTCTGAAATGAGAGACCTTGAGTTATCAATGGTTTACTTCTAGGATCATTCTATATACTGTGATACGTTGAGAGTTTCAATTTTTTACCATTTATTCGGTAGGGTAGACTGATGTCGACATTCCAGAATTCAATCATTAGTCAACGCCCATACGGAGACGAAGGTGGGGGATTTTTGTATTAGCTAGAATCATCATGTCCTCAATGTTTTGGTGAGAACTTCATTGTTGATATTTTCTGCTTGGAAACAGTTCAGTGATGATGAAAAGCCTGGAATCAAATGAGATGAAGTCTAACTTTTAGTATTTAGTAAATATACGCCTGATGGAAGTGACAGACGTGGGGATCAACGCTATTTACTGCTAGGATCATCCAAAATGCACAGGAGGTGAGAGTTTCATTTTTGATCATTTATTCATACTTATATGGGGAATAATGAAATTATATTTATGGAGGCGAGATTAAAACCTTTAGAAATCACGATGAATATTTATGTTATAATTTCAGTATCCAATGATATAACTTTTGTTTATTGTTAGGATCATCCTGATTTTTTATGTGAGAATTTACATTTTTGACTACTTGAACATGGAGTAAGACTGATAAGAATCCAGAGAAATGGTCAGCTGGTACCTGTTCAGGGATCGTAGTATCGGGATCAATTATATTAGTGCTCGGATCATCCTACATCCTACGATCACCCTAAATATATGATGCGGGGAATGCTTCACTTTTTAATAATTAATTCATGAGGACTGATTTATGACGTCATTCCAGTATTCAAACATTAGTCATGCATATAGGGACGGAGGTGGGGAAATTTTGGTATCAGTTTAAATCATCATTTCAAGTGTTTGAGTGAGATCTTCAGTTTTGTCATTTACTGCATGAAAACAATACCTAAGCTGATGAAAAGTCTAGAACCAAAACCATTGCAAGCCTAAATTTTAGCATTTTTTACTTACATATATGCCTGATGTAAGTGAGTCACTTGAAGGGATCAATGTTGGTTATTGCAAGGATCATCCACTGTACAAAGGTGGCGAAAGATCATTTTTGACCATATATTTGTAACAGCACGAAGGTGGGATTACGTTAGGTACCTATGAGCCCGTAGAGAGACTGTAGTGTTATCACTTTTGTTTATTGTTAGATCATCCTACCTACAGCTTACACTGCACGCTTCAATTTACCATCACTAATAACTTACAGCAATGTGATGAGATACCTGGGCTCAAAATTGAACAACGCAAGGACGATGATTGGTGAGGTGGAGGAGGACTCTTTCTTATTTCTAGAATCATCCTACCCTAAGATCTCTGACTACTTGAACATGGAAGCAGTATGATTAGATTTCAGAATTGAATAGTCGGCTGAAATAGAATTTCGGTTTCCAGTAAGATCATCGTATGTGTGTGTAAAATTTTCAACCATTTCTACATCATGAAATTCGAAGGTTAACGAAGAAGTGGTCAGGTCTGCGGCGATTTTTGTCGGAGGGACCGACTTAGACCATTGCTATGATCACCCAGAGAGATGTGAGCTAGCCATTTAAAGAGTTTTCTTTGCTATGACCATCCGATATACTGTTCTGCAGGACGGGCGTTAACTTTCGACGACTTAGATAGTAACAAAATGTGATGAGATTCCAGGGTTCTAAAATTGAAAAAACTCCTGCACATAGTTTTGATTGGGGAAGGGGTGAGGGGCTAAATACGGGTTATTTCTAAGATCATCATATCTAAAGAATTACGGTTGGTGCTTGGAATTTTGATCCCTTGAACGTGAAAGCGATTTGATGAGATTCCCGTGCTACGAAATCAGCTACCAAACGGTGTCGGTAGTGAGGAATTCAATTTAAATTTCTGCTAGGATTATCCTAGTGGCATAATTGAGATAGGAACTTCAGCATTTGATGACTGGTACGTGAGGGATCTTATAATGACTATTTAACTTGTAAATGGAGGCAGTATGACGAAGTGAACGACCTGCAGGAATAATTTTCGACAATTCTACTCTCTCGGAATAGAATTCCCTTTAGTTTTTATTCCATTTTAGTCATTAGTGGTTAGGATCATCCTATCAAATCTTTGCAAGAGTAACAGGGGATCAATTTATACTCGTATTAGGATCTTTCTATTCCTGCGAATGTTACATTTAACAAACGGGCTTAAATTTTATACTTTTTCTACATGATGACGTTTCAGGATTAGCAAATTTGTGACCGTTTGTAAGGTAACGGGACCTGCGGAGATAAATTTCGTTTACTGCAAGGATCATCGTACTCACAACATCGAAGTGCAAGCCTCAGCTTGCCTTCACTCGTACATGAATGCAGTAAACCATTACATGAAGACAGGAAGACGGTAGTTAGTGACAGTCCTTGAGGAATTTTTGAATTACTCCTAGGATCATCCTGAATACAGTGGAGCGGTGAAAATATCAATTGTTTTATCATTCATTTATTAGGGTAGATTAATGACGATATTCCAGAACTCTAACATTAGTCAACGCCAGTAAGAAAACGAAGGCGGCGGAATTTTTCAAAAGCTAGGATCATCATGTCTACAGTGTTAAATGAGAGCTTCAAAATTTGGTATTTACTACATGGTTACCTATGATGATAAAACGTCTGGGATCTACAGCGCTGTCAGCGCAACGTTTAGCATTCTGTACATATATGCAAGATGGAAGTGAGAGAGGGATCAACGTCGTTGACTGCTAGGATCATCCAATTCACAGAGTAGGGGTGGGAGCTTCATTTTTGACCATATATTAGTTAGAGCATGAAGGTGGGATTCTGGGCTTCAGAAATTACGATGAACATATGTTATGCCAGGACTCAAGAAGAGGAAAGTGCACGCAGAGGGACTGTGGCATTACCACTTTTATTGTTAGATCATCCTACCTACACCTTTCAATGCAAGCTTCAATTTACCACTAGAAGTAGGTACGTTAAGGCAATGTGATAAAATTCCAAGGATCAAAACTTGAACAACGCCAGCTCGGCAATTGATGGTTGAGGAGGACTCGATTCTTTTAATTTCCATTTCTCGGATCATCCTATCTAAAGTTTTTTAGTAAGAGCTTCAATTTTTGACAAGTTGGAAAAAGACAGTCCATTTTATGAGATTCTAGAGTTGTAATGCAAATATCAATAAATTAACATCATTACGTGGCTCAGCATGAAAGAAATACTCCAACATCATGTATCACTTGAGGCAATGGAATAGAAAAACTCAGTATCTCGCAATTTTTGAACTTTTAGAGGCGGAATGCGCACATTTAGAGCGGAATCGCGCCTGTTCGTGCGCACTAAAAAATCGATTAATAGGTCATTTCTTCATGACATTCCACGTAGAATTTGAATCTGCAATAAGAAATGGGGGTTATCATTAAACAAAAGAAAAACTAGTTGACGTCGATTGAGCAATGTGCAATTTTGTCATTTTTGAAAACTACCAAAAAATTGCGAAGCGTTCGTCCGATCAATGACTTGTTCGATCCTAGACTGATGAACAAAAGCATCGTTTACATTTGAATCGCAGAAGCGGTTGATACAAATGAAGGACATTCTGGATGTGCTGGAAATAAGGTTTGTATCAATAATGAGACACTTTTTTTTCTCTTTTTTTTGCAATAGATTTACCTTTTCATTTGGGATCATCAGGTTTCTTATCTATACTCAAAGCTACGCAAATTTATATACTTGTTTTACCATGTAAAGCCTGTACTGTCCAAGGAGCGCTTGAAACAAGTATACTTGTCACTCGTCCAGTCGTTGCTACAGTATGACATCCTAGTGTGGGGGTGGTGCATTTCCGAGCCATTTGCGCAAGTTGGCAATTTAGCAGAGGGCCACCCTAAAGGTGATACTTGGCAAACCAAGAAGGCATCCCTAGTGCCCTCCTCTTTCAGGGAGCTATGGTTTCCACAATCCGCCAACTCTGCATTAAATATCTGGTTCTCTTCTACCACCGCACTCCCTCCATAGTCAACAGCCCTTCTGTTCACTCCCACTCCACCCGATTTCAATATTTCCAGAACACCATTAACCCTAGAATTAATTCAACTCTTACATCTAGAAGTCCGCAATCTTGTTCACTTGATTTAAAATTCCTTACCAAGAGATCTCAAACAGCCAGAAAATCATAGTCGATCAGTCTACAAGAGGCTTATTTTCACATGGTTGATTCAAGTAGGACCGAACAACGCTGAAAACATGCTCAGCAGTATTTATGTTTAGTTTATCTAAAGAAGACAGGCTCATCCTACCGACGGGTTATATTAACCAATATTTATTTCTAAGATCATCATATTTAAAGAATTATGGTGGGAGCTTGGAATTTTGATCCCTCGAACATGAAAGCGATATGCTGTGATTCCCGTGTTACAAAATCTGCCAGCGAACAGTGTCGCTAGTGAGGAATTCAATATCCATTTCTGCTAGGATTATCCTAGTGGCATGATTGAGATGCGAGCTTCAACTCTTGATGACTAGTACGTGATCTTATAATGACTATTTAACTTGTATATGGAGGCAGTATGACGAAGACCTGCAGGAAAATTTTTGACGATTCACCCCCCCCCCCCCCCACGCCGGATTAGGAGTCCGTGGCATAGTTCCCTCGGAATAGAATTTATCGTTAGGATCATCCAACCAAATCTTTGTAAGAGTAATAGGGGATCAATTTATAGTAGGATCGTCCGATCCTAGCGAATGATGCATTTAGCAAACGGGTTTAAATTTTGTACTTTTTCTACATAATGACGATTCAGGGTTAGCAAATTTGTGACCGTTTGTAAGGTAACTGGACATGCGGAGATAAATTTCGTATAGTGCAAGGATCATCGTAATCACAACATTGAAGTGCAAGCTTCAACTTTCCTTCACTCGTATGATGACTTGTTACCATTACATGGAGACAGTAAGACGGTAGGTAGTGACAGTCCTTGAGGGATTTTACGCTTAGGATCATCCTATACAGCGAAAGTTTCAATTTTTCACCGTTTATTCATTAGGGTAGATTGATGAGGATATTCCAGAATTCTAACATTAGTCAACGCCAGTAAGAAGACGAAGGTGGCGGAATTTCTTATAATCTAGGATTATCATGTCTACAGTGTTGGGTGAAAGCTTCAATGATTTGGTATTTTATACATGGTCACCTATGATGATGTAAAGTCTGGAGTCTACAGAGCTGCGAGCTCAACTTCTAGCATTCTGTACATATATGCAAGATGGAAGCGAGATGTGGAGGGATCAATGTCGTTGACTGCTAGGATCATCCAATTCACAGAGTATTGGTGAGAGTTTCGTTTTTGAAAATATATTCGTTGAAGCATGATGGTGAGATTCCGGGTTCAGAAGTTACGATGAATATACCTATATATTGATATGCCAGGACTCAAGATGAGTCCCTGCCATATGTAGAGGGACTGTGTCATTACCACTTTTGTTCATTATTAGATCATCCTACCTATACCTTTCAGTGCAAGCTTCAATTTACACTAGTAGTAGTTACGATAAGGCAATGTGATGAAATTCCAAGGATCAAAACTTGAACAACGCCAGCTCGGCAATTGATGGTTGAGGAGGACTCAATTCTTTCAATTTCCATATCGGGGATCATCCTATCAAAAGCTTTTTGGCAAGAGCTTCAATTTTCGACAAGTTAGACAAGGACAATCCATTTTATGAGATTCCAGAGTTAAATACTCAGCCTATAGTATATGAAGGCAGTATATGAAAAGTCTCGAACCAAAACCATTGCAAGCCTAACTTTTAGCATTTTGTACTTACATACATGCCTGATATAAGTGAGTCACTTGAAGGGATCAGTGTTGGTTATTGCAAGGATCATCCACTGTACAAAGGTGGTGAAAGATCATTTTTGAACATTAATTTGTAACAGCATGAAGGTGAGATTACGTTAGGTACCTATGAGCCCGTAGAGAGACTGTAGTGTTATCACTATTGTTTATTGTTAGATCATCCTACCTACAGCTTACAGTGCACGCTTTAATTTACCATCACTAAAAAGTTACAGCAATGTGATGAGATACCTGGGCTCAAAATTGAACAACGCAAGGACGATGATTGGTGAGGTGGAGGAGGACTCTTTCTTATATCTAGAATCATCCTACCCTAAGCTCTCTGACTACTTGACTTAATTTTCGACTACTTGAACATGGAAGCAGTATGATTAGATTTCAGAATTGAATAGTCGGCTGAAATAGAATTTCGATTTCCAGTAAGATCATCGTATGTGTGTGTAAAAGTTTCAACCATTTCTACATCATGAAATTTGAAGGTTAACGAAGAAGTGGGCAGGTCTGCGGCAATTTTTGTCGGAGGGATCGACTTAGACCATTGCTATGATCACCCAGAGAGCTGTGACCTAGCCATTTAAACAGTTTTCTTTGCTATGATCATCCGATATACTGTTCTGCAGGACGGGCGTTAACTTTCGACGACTTAGATAGTAACAAAATGTGATGAGATTCCAGGGTTCTAAAATTGAAAAAACTCCTGCACTTAGTTTTGATTGGGGAAGGGGTGAGGGGCTAAATACGGGTTATTTCTAAGATCATCATATCTAAAGAATTACGGTTGGTGCTTGGAATTTTGATCCCTTGAACGTGAAAGCGATTTGATGAGATTCCCGTGCTACGAAATCAGCTACCAAACGGTGTCGGTAGTGAGGAATTCAATTTAAATTTCTGCTAGGATTATCCTAGTGGCATAATTGAGATAGGAACTTCAGCATTTGATGACTGGTACGTGAGGGATCTTATAATGACTATTTAACTTGTAAATGGAGGCAGTATGACGAAGTGAACGACCTGCAGGAATAATTTTCGACAATTCTACTCTCTCGGAATAGAATTCCCTTTAGTTTTTATTCCATTTTAGTCATTAGTGGTTAGGATCATCCTATCAAATCTTTGCAAGAGTAACAGGGGATCAATTTATAGTCGTACCTATTAGGATCTTTCTATTCTAGCGAATGATACATTTAACAAACGGGCTTAAATTTTATACTTTTTCTACATGATGACGTTTCAGGATTAGCAAATTTGTGACCGTGTTTGTAAGGTAACGGAGATAAATTTCGTTTACTGCAAGGATCATTGTACTCATAACATCGACTCGTACATGAATGCAGTAAGCCATTACATGGAGACAGGAAGACGGTAGTTAGTTCCTTGAGGAATTTTTGAATTACTCCTAGGATCATCCTGAATACAGTGGAGCTGTGAAAATATCAATTTTTTATCATTCATTTATTAGGGTAGATCAATGACGATATTCCAGAACTCTAACATTAGTTAACGCCAGTAAGAAAACGAAGGCGGCGGAATTTTTCAAAAGCTAGGATCATCATGTCTACAGTGTTAAATGAGAGCTTCAAAATTTGGTATTAACTACATGGTTACCTATGATGATAAAAAGTCTGGGATCTACAGCGCTGTCAGCGCAACGTTTAGCATTCTGTACATATATGCAAGATGGAAGTGAGAGAGGGATCAACGTCGTTGACTGCTAGGATCATCCAATTCACGGAGTAGGGGTGGGAGCTTCATTTTTGACCATATATTCGTTAGAGCATGAAGGTGGGATTCTGGGCTTCAGAAATTACGATGAACATATGTTATGCCAGGACTCAAGAAGAGGAAAGTGCACGCAGAGGGACTGTGGCATTACCACTTTTATTGTTAGATCATACTGCCTACACCTTTCAGTGCAAGCTTCAATTTACCACTAGAAGTAGGTACGTTAAGGCAATGTGATAAAATTCCAAGGATCAAAACTTGAACAACGCCAGCTCGGCAATTGATGGTTGAGGAGGACTCTTTTCTTTTAATTTCCATTTCTCGGATCATCCTATCTAAAGTTTTTTAGTAAGAGCTTCAATTTTTGACAAGTTGGAAAAAGACAGTCCATTTTATGAGATTCTAGAGTTGTAATGCAAATATAAATAAATGAACATCATTACGTGGCTCAGCATGAAAGAAATACTCCAACATCATGTATCACTTGAGGCAATGGAATAGAAAAACTCAGTATTTCGCAATTTTTGAACTTTTAGAGGCGGAATGCGCACATTTAGAGCGGAATCGCGCCTGTTCGTGCGCACTAAAAAAGCGATTAATAGGTCATTTCTTCATGACATTCCACATAGAATTTGAATCTGCAATAAGAAATGGGGGTTATCATTAAACAAAAGAAAAACAAGTTGACGTCGATTGAGCAATGTGCAATTTTGTCATTTTTGAAATCTACCAAAAAATTGCGAAGCGTTCGTCCGATCAATGACTTGTTCGATACTAGACTGATGAACAAAAGCATCGTTTACGTTTGAATCGCAGAAGCGGTTGATACAAATGAAGGACAGTCTGGATGTGCTGGAAATAAGGTTTGTATCAATAATGAGACACTTTTTTTTTTCTTTTTTTTGCAATAGATTTACCTTTTCATTTGGGATCGTCAGGTTTCTTATCTATACTCAAGAATAATGACGGGTTATATTAACCAATATGTATTTTTGTTAGGATAATTTTCTTGTATAATATTGAATCTCTTTCTCGCTCTCATAAGTTGCTACAAGTTCCTACACATAGATTAAGTATTTATAATAAGTCTTATTGTGTAAATGCAGTAAGATTATATAATATGTACAATGAATTATTTGATACAAGTTTGCCACTGAAGGCATTTAAGAATAATGTCATGAGAAAATTGAGTGAAAATTATATTTGAAGAACTCAGTTTTGTTTATTTTCTATATTAATTTTCAAGTTGTAATTAATTTAGATTAAGTAAAATGTTGGTATGGGTGATATTCTCGAGACTTGGACACTAGCGCATCCTTACATCGAGGCAAGGCGAAATCAAGTTATTTCACCTTGTTGTCATGGTGACGAGTAAACATATGCGAAAATGCGCCATTTGTAGGCGCAGCTGGACAACAGCATAACATAGTCTCACCTAGTTCCGAGTCAATATTTTCATTATTTGTAATATGCAAGGTGATAAATTGTATGCAAATTACATCAAGTTATTATCAGGTGTTGACCTCAAATGCTACGAACGCAAGATTTAATCTGTCGGGTAGAGATCCATATGAAATGTGTGTTGGGGAGTTGACATACAAGTGTTCTAGATGATCCAGAATCAGCCGCAAAGATGTTGTGGATTCCCTATCTAGTTTTAGAACTGTTCTTTGAATCAATTGAAACTAAAAATCTTTAGAGTACTGTGAAAGTGGTCTAGTGAAAGGATGTGTTATGAGAGCTCTGTTAGGCGGGAATAGTAAGTTGTATCACATGTGGAAAGGTAAGTACCTACCTAGAGGTAAGGTATACCTACATACTTTCCGTATATTATTACTTGTTCATGTAGGTACTTCATTGATCAAAACGAAAGTAGGTACCTACCTAATTACCTTTTTTGTCCATACAATTTGCGTAACTGCAAAACTCGCGCAATAACTGCACTGCCAATGCCGTCTTTATGAAATCTTACCTTCAGAGGAATGCATTTCAAGGTTTTTTCCTAGCAGCTGGTTTTTAATTCATGTTGCATATTCCCTGATTAGATATTGACAAACTTGCTAATCAGCGGTTGTATTCGTCGGCAAAGCAACGACCCACCTACTTTGTTTAGGCACTTTAAACCAACAGCAAATCTGGTAGGACGTACCTACGTACCTACCTAAGTAGTTTCGTTTCTTGGTGTAGCAACCACCTGCCTTGTTTATTTTGACAAACTATCAAATCTCTCCTTTTATTCATTCAATATAACAAGTAAAGCTTCCTCAGTTAAGCAAGTGCTACGAACTTATAATAAAACGCTGATGAAGCTACCTGAGCAATGGCTAGGTACCTACACAGCAGTACAGACACCTGAGGAATTTTCAATCATCTTTTCTTTACTATTTTTCAGGTTAATTATTCTCAAAGCCTAAACGAATGAAGTTCTTTAGTTTTCTGACACTGATTAACTACTATAGTTAGTAGGCTCCTAGTCCAAATAAAAACTCGTTCACGTTAGATTGGTATTGTTGACAGCACTTTACAATCAATTATTGCGCTGGCAGGCATGATTATTATAACATTTAGTCGAATTGAAACTTTGTATTGCTACAATAGTATACTTTTTCAAAACAAAACTGTTGAAAAATGGCCTTATAACCACGAATTATGTTGACGTGAGACGGCAAACTTCTTGTGAGAAATAGGTTGGTTGAGTAGCGATTCATTGACGTAGGGTGGTATCATGGCCGACTTTGGCTGAAACGCGAACCTACTCCAGGCGTGACGTCACGAGAATATGGGCCATAAAGTGAATAGAGAAAGTGTGTAATTCAAGTGAGAAAATATCAAGAAAGACAATTATTATTTTTCTATTTTGATTTATTTAGTTTTAATATTGTAAAACGATTGAACGAGGATATGTACCTAACCCTTTCAGGGTTACTGTAAGAGGGGACCTCATGGTCCTATGTAACCTTGATCAATAAACAAGCAATTCAATCAATCTCTCTCTCTTTGTTATTTCCGATATTGGACTATTGTGCAATTGCATACTGTGATATGAACGGTGAGATGTGTGACAGATTGCAAGTGGCTCAAAATGCATGTCTAAGATTCGTCTTTAACTTCTCAAGATTATGAACATAAATATATTTACCATACTACATTCAAAATCAGTGGTTAAAGATGAAAGAATGGCGTACTTTCCGAATCGGAATAATGCTTTTTAAAATATTAAAATATGAAAAACCAAAATATATGTATGATAAATCAAGAGTTATGTCACAAGTACATAGTTTTAAAACGCGTCAAGCCAATAGTATGTTGCAAATTCCAATTCATAGAACTGAAAAATTTGGTAAATCCTTTCACGTGCAGACTATTCAGTTATTTAATTCAAATCCATCTCTATTCGATATATCCACGTCAATGGTTAATTTTAAAAAGCGTTTGAAGAACTCACTGCTCAAAATTTATGATAATGTACCTTAGATTTGATAATGATTTTTCTAAGATAAGACAAGAAGAAACTCAAGATTTAATTTTCCTAGTTATACGCTAAAGATTTATTTATCCATGTTTTCTAATTTGTGCCAAATAGTAGCACCCATGTTTCCTACGAGATGAGTTGAATCTGACAACCTCATGTATAAATGTAGTATTGTTTAAAATAAGTATGCTTATGTAGTATTGTTTGTTTTTTTCTGTCATAATGTAAGAGAGGACCATCTGGCCCTAATTATGAGCAGATCAATAAATAAAGATTCAATCTCTCTCTCTCTCTCTCTCTCTCTCTCTCTCTCTCTCTCTCTCTCTCTCTCTCTCTCTCTCTCTCTCTCTCTCTCTCTCTCTCTCTCTCTCTCTCTCTCTCTCTCTCTCTCTCTCTCTCTCTCTCTCTCTCTCTCTCTCTCTCTCTCTCTCTCTCTCTCTCTCTCTCTTTATCTCTCACCTTTGCTAGAAATTGTATGGATTTAGTGCAGAAGGTATGTTTGAAACAATATAAACTGTATTCAGAATAGATTATATTTACAATTAATTTTTAATAATTCAAGACTTTTTACAGATGATAGGGAACAAACAGTGGAATGGAGATGGTCGTCCTGCGGCCTGCACTTGTGAACGGACCAAAGTCTGTTGCCCGTGTTCAGCTTTGATGATGTCCGCTCCTTTTTCAGCAATCATGAGAGTCGGAGCGTTCGTGTTCGAACTTGTTATTTGAGGCATAACCGATGCGTCGATTACTCGCAGGTTGCAAATCCCCTTCACTTTAAGATTAGAACCCACAACTGTAGTTGAGTCGTTCAGGGCGCCCATCTTGTTGGAACCCACAGGATGGAATGAGGTGTGCGAGTAGCGGATGATGAGGCACAGGAAATATTCGTCTGACGGGATTTTATAGCCCTGCAACAGAACCCAAAATTAATAACCAAGTTAGGATCTATGTACAATAACATACAGGTTCTTCAAACAACAGCTTAAGGTGGAGGGACCAGTGTTTGACAAGGACCGAGTGATTGACATTTCACCAAAAGTTTTAATAATAAGGCATTTAAAAGTGTTTTACGGGCTTGATCCATTTGAAATTTGAGGCAAAATACCCTCTCAGTGAAGTGAAACGGCGGGAAAAGGTTTCTGGCGGATTTTTGTGAAATCTGGGGAAGGTTATCCAACAAAATCTCGTGTTGTAATTTCTTTGGTGCTGTTTCTTGTGATTTTGCTAACGAGGTAAGTATTTTATATTGCTTCACCATGTCCTCCACATTTTCAAATTTGATTGTACCCATGGTTTTTCCCAATCAGCTTTTTGTGTAGATTGCATTTATACTATCATTTTTTGGAAATAATCAAAGATAACATGTGAAAATGCAAATGTCAATTACTAGTCACCAAACTGATGCTACCCTCAGTGATTGACAGTGCTTTCAATATCGATCTCTATTCGTTCTTGTCATTTATTCTTTGTATTAATATAAATATATAGCAACACACAAGCTGCTAGTTTACCATTAGAAGCGTATTGTACCTACGGTATTGAGAAAACATTGTACCTATTTTGTGATGAAACATCTGGTGATATTTTCAACTTTGTCTTTATAAATACTCATATTAATTTTACATTTAGATAAATAAAACTACGTTTAAATGCTCAATTTATTTGTAAAATGTTGAAATAAATGTTTTTTTGATACACGTAATCATTTATTCCAGAAGAACTGCTGTGTAAATCATAGGGTGTCAATCACAAGTACAACCAAACATTTGGCTTTCAAATACTGGGTAAAAAATTGATTTCGAAAAAACGAATTTATGATGTTTTGCGGCTTAATTTGTGAACCCCTTGCTTCAACTATTCTCCAGGAGTAGAACCGAGCAAATTTTACACGATGACGGGCAGACTGAGGAATGGTTATGGCATGACTAGAAAGTACCAACACAGAATCGGGAGATTTGACTCTACCCTATGTCAGTTTTGCCTTCAAAGTGACGAAACGTCCTAACACCTCATACTAGAAGGCTAGCTGCTCATATCAGCTGGAGAGCCACACCTACAAACTCTAACCACATCTACTACTAACCCCTTCAACCTCGATTCTATCCTTGCCAGAGACAGCTCTGTCACCTATTGCATTCTATACGACTATATATCAAGCTAGAATTTCATTTTGATATTCAAGGTGAATTAATAAATAATTGTTTGATACCCAAGTTGAAATACTTAACATTTTACATAATGTACTTACCTGTGTATACCTTATCAATAATGCACGAGGTTGCATGTTGAGTCAAATCCCCCCCCCCCCCCCCCTCCTCACCAAAAGAGAAAAAGTTCAATAACAATATCATAACGTAGGTTTTCCTTATTTTATTCCAAATGAGCATTTAATTTAAAAGCTTGCCTTGTCAGAACATTCTGGAAAATTGCTTTCAAGGAAACGACTTTTGGTTTCCTTCAATGCAGATGCCTGGGAGATATCATATGCCTTCTTTATCCCAGCTAGCTGAACTTTGATGTCATAGCCATCGGGGTCGCCAAGGTAGTTAGGGTCAATAAGAGGTTTTTCACGTGGATCCGCTGACTTCAACCTCACAGTACCTGGAAAAGCAAAGTTCACAATAAGTGAGTGCTAAAGTTTAAGGGGTATTTATGGTCCAGTAGTTTCTACAGGTTCCAATGCGCATGCTCGTTGTTCTTTACTAGGATTCCATGTACGACATACATTCCATGAATGTATGTACGGATTTCAGCTCAATGGGTCCAGTAGTTTTTACATGATCAAGTAACACAAACATAGACACCATTGGATTTTTATATAGGTACCTATTAGTATAGATTATATCAAAATTGAGAGATGTATGATTATATCGAAATGTTTTCATTTTTAAGAGATAGTATGATTATATCGAAATGTTTTCATTTTTTCAAACTATTTCACGTCTCATGCTTTCCTTGCATTTTAATTACTTCTTTTAAATACAGTTGGTGCGATAAAAGTTTAAATTACCTACCTACTTCATTTTCAACCCTTTCTTCAACATTTTGTGATATAAGAATCAGAACACAGGCTGAAATGTATTCAATAAACTAAAATTTGACCTTCCTGGTTACCAAAATAAGTTATGCAAGGGGACGGGTACTTAGGGTGTTTTGGTTGGAATTCGCTAAAAATAGGATAATTAATTTTAGTTGTTGATTTATTTACTAATTAAATAATAATGAAATGTACAACAGACATGGAAAACCTCAAAAGGCATTTCATTCATTTTTTTGCTCGGCTATGAAGTTTTTTGGGTCTACTGGACAATTTGAAATGAAATGAAATTGTTTAATTGTAAAAGCCTTCCGGCGATACAAAAGTACTGGACAATATTATAAATGGCACTTAGGATTTTTTTGCATATGGCAGTCTTCAAATGTCAAAAAACCCAGAAAACACGCACAACTTACCTCTTGATAACGGCCTCAAAAATGTGCTCTCACAGCCCCACGCTGCGTATTTGTCATCAACACCATTCACGTAGGTATTTATCGTGATGTCAACGTCAGGAAATAAAGGATCAGTGTAGTTAGTTGCTATGGACGCTAGAGCTTCGTTAGCTGTAAAATTATTAAACATGCTAGTTGACGATAGTAGGTAGTTATGGGTGTATATTAACGTATTACATAGCAACTGCACAGTCACAATTGAGCAGAATTTAATTAAGTCGTGTAACACTCCTGAGGTACCTAAACTAGATGACACGACACAGTTGCCAGCTATTTTATTTTACTGTCATGTTAAAAGTGAAGAATGAAGTTGAGGGTGGTTAGCGAGGGTTGGTCATTAATTCAAAAACTCTTCTACGCCGACGTTTCGCTACATATATATAGCATCTTCAGGGCTTAGTAGTGGAGCAGGAAAAATTTTAGGTCCTTATTGCACGTTATAAAATCCTTGCTGGACACATTGTACTTGTACACTATTTTCATACATGCTAACTGGAGACTGTTTATAATAATAGAAACTTGATAATTATGATGAAAATTATTAAAGAGGATACTTTTCTTAACGTGCAATGAGGACCAAACATTTTTCCTGCTCCACTACAGAGCCCTGAAGATGCTAAACAAATATAGCGAAACGTTGGCGTGGAAGAGTTTATGAATTATTGACCAACCCTCGCTAACCCTCAACTCCGTTATTATACAAGTGGTCGAGACAACTAAGAGTTAAAAGTAAAGGCCAAATAAAATAGGAAAATGGTTTATATGAGGCTCGAAATGGGTGATTGGCACGAATTTACCATAATTCAACATTTCATAAAGACAAAAGCGCAGCCTACCTAATCAAAAAAGTGTTGTGGGGAAATCAAGATGGACCAGAGAAGGGGAGCCTCCATGATCCAAATTTATACATGCAGACAAGGCAAATGTTCTCGGACAAAAATGCATGATTAACCAATCTTCAATACCTCGCTTTGCCCCATTAGAATAATTGGCTTCCATGAACTTTATGGCACTGGAAACTCAACCTTTCATGAACCTATAGATTAACTATAACTTTTATGTGTTTTTAAAAACCCAATAAGTAATTATGATGTTGCGTAGAGTCGAAGGTTTTGCTTATAAATATATTAATAAGTTGAATGTAACAGCGCCGAAAATTGAATTTAAATTACATTAATGATAAAAAATTGTATACAATAAGTAGGTACTTACATACCAGTAGGTAGAGTGAGCAGGCCAGTGTTATTTTTCTCGTACTCCAAGATGCTTTCGATGCTTTGCCATTCAGACGTTGTGATTCCGTACCCAGCACTGGAGAAAAGCAAAGGTGAATTAAGGTGGTCTTGGAGATTATCCCTGAAAAAAACAAAACAAAACTTTTAAGCAAAATAAAATTAGCAAACTTGATTGTCATAAACCAAAAGTGCACTCATCTCTATTATTTATAAGAATGAAACTCCGTCTGTTTGTCTGTCTGTCCATGCTATGCACGGCCAAACGGCTGAGTGGGCCGGATCTACGAGTGGGGGGATCTTCTTGGGATTTTCCAAAAGTGGGAGCGAGCGAATTTAAAATTGTTTAATCCCACCCGAACCATGGGCCGTAGGGCGGGAGGGGGGTCGAAGTTCCGGTTAATGTGCGCTTTTTGGACTTCCCCGCTTCCCCTACCCCTCTAAACGGCCGTTGACAATTCCGGAAAAATACGGGTTTCGTAGGTTTTCCTACGAGGAAGACGACGGCGCGATCGGCTCGCGAAAAAAGTATCGGGAAATGCGTCAAAAAAATGCGAGAGTACGGACCCGTTTTCTCGAAAAGTCCGCCGAAAAACTTGGTTTTTTCCCATTAAAATATACCCCATAAAGGTACGTTTTTCGGAACGGTTTTCGCGGGCGAAATACAGCTTTGATCCCGCCGAATCTGAATCCGAAATCGGATATCGAAAAAAGTGACGAGAACTCGGTCAAATTGCGAGCGGAAGCGAGCAAAGCGATTAAAATGATTGTGCCGTGGACGAGAGAAGGCTCAAGAATTGACGTGAAGGGTTCGATGTCACAATGTTGCTAGGCGAGCAGGTATACATGCGAGCGAAGCGAGAGCCATTTCAAATAATAAATACGGACTTTGTCCTACACATATACAGGTATACCTTGCGAGCGAAGCGAGCAACATCCCCGAATAAACTTTTCGTGGTTCCACGTAGTTTTATAAGAATTAATTTGTTTGTAAGAATTTCCAACAGAAAAAAACGTCTGCCAAGTTGGGTGGGCAGTACAACATTCCCTAATAAACTTTTCGTGGTTCCGCGTAGTTTTATAAGAATTAATTTGTTTGTAAGAATTTCCAACTGAAAAAAACGTCTGCCAAGTTGGGTGGGCAGTATAACTTCTTCAAGCGAGTGAAGCGAGCAGCATCACCTACAGAAGTTAAGCCTACCTTTAGAGATCTACCGTTTGCGAGCGAAGCGAGCAACATCCCCTACATGTTTCAATTGTAATACATCGCATGTATACAGCCACACTTTGCGAGCGAAGCGAGCAACATTCCCTACATACCACACTAAACTTTTCGTGGTTCCACGTAGTTTTATAAGATTTAATTTGTTTGTAAGAATTCCCAACTGAAAAAAACGTCTGCCAAGTTGGGTGGGCAGTATAACTTCCTCAAGCGAGTGAAGCGAGCAGCATCCCCTACAGAAGTTAAACCTACCCTTAGAGATCTACCGTTTGCGAGTGAAGCGAGCAACATCCCCTACACACGTTAAACCTACCCTTAGGGATCTACCATTTGCGAGCAAAGCGAGCAACATTCCCTACATGCCACACTTTGCGAGCGAAGCGAGCAAAATTCCCTACATGCCACATTTTGCGAGCGAAGCGAGCAATTTAATGGGGGGTCCGGGGGGCTTGCCCCCCGGCTGGACGTGGAGGCGAGCGTAGCGAGCCGGAGCGGCTAGTATTTTCAATAAATTTATTCAGCCCAACACTTACAATTGACCAATCAATACTTGAAAAAATTGTTTAAAATCTAAAAATGTTTTTGATTTTCACGATATTTCAGTAGTACCTAAGTTTACAGTTTCTGGGCTCAAATTATGGGTGCTCAAATTTTGAACATTTTAACATAAATATAAGAAGGTAAAACCTTGAAATGAAATCTACAGACTGCTTTTACCCAGAAGAGGCTTTATCCCTAATCGCATCATCGCACCCTAAGTTATAAACTAATATTGCCAAGTAACCATAATGAACTAATAATGTGAAAAGAAGCCACCAGGTACATGGTAGGTATACTATTGAGTTGTAGGTCTTGTAAGCAGTAGGTACTAGACTATGGCAATTATTGGGTCTTTTATAATCAGCTGATTGAGCTAAAATCTCTCCTGTTCATCCTAAGAAGTTGAGATTAGATATGGTGACTCTCTGGGACACTAAGAGACGATTGAATTGATTGGGTCTTTTCTGATCAGCTGACTTAGCTAATTTAATTGAGTCATTTTTAACTTGAGACACAAAAAACATATTTCACAGGGGGAAAAATAAGGCATATCCATGTACCGATGTATCTGCATGTTGAGTAGATTTTTCTTTTGTTTCTTTTTGTAGGTGACATCGTCTAGTTATATTTCGATATTGCACCTTGGACTCAGTTTGGAAGGTAATTTTTTTTGGACCAGTGTTCTGCGGTGAAGGGCTATCTAATATAGGTTTACTATGTACGGGGCTTAATAATAATTCATAGATATCATCCCAACGAATCGTAAGAGCCCAGGTAGCCAGGTAGCTGTAACTTCACAGGTTTGCTCCTCTCCCTAAGGGCCAGAACTTTAACAGGGAAAAAATCAACACGGGATGTATTGCACCAGGTGAAACATGGTAAAAATTACGTAATAAACTACTACGATCGTATCAGCTGATATAACTCAAAAGGAATTCAGATTATTATAACTTTTGTCACCTATGAATGGAGCTGCGAATGTGATTTATTTTATATAATTAATTTTCAGTTGGTCTATGCCACTGCAGATATATTTAGATAATTAATAATATACTTCGTTTAATTAAAGTGCTATCTAATACATTAATAATAAACCTTTGTGTAATAATTTGCATCTTTTTTTTCATTTTATTTTTTCAGATTTTTGGATTCTGGTTTGCATAACATTTACTAAATTTATGTCACCAATTGTTGCAAATTATAATATAGATTTGGGCGTAGTTTTTGACAGTGAGCTGAGCCTGTCGAATCACTATCACTTTAAATGGTATCTGGTGCTCTTCGGCAACTTGGATTTTTGTTAAGGACTACAAGGTTATTCCGCAATCCAACCTGTATTAAACAACTTTATGTTGCCCTTGTTAAAAGTATAGAAGTAAGTACGATACACCAGCTTTGCTTGAGCTTTTAAATCAAGGTGCCTTCCTATTCCACTAGGCCAAATGATTCATTAGTGCCTATGCAGTTTCCTGAAAAATTAAAACTGAGTATACTATAGAAAAATTATGAAATTAAAGATACGTTTGGGTTTTACTTACCCAACAGGGAGATCCTTCACAACTTTGATTTTTAGGGACTCCAAGTGACTCCTAGGTCCAACCCCTGACAACATGAGCAGCTGAGGGCTGTTGACGGTGCCGCCAGACACTATTATTTCCTTTCTGGCTCTAACTTCCATCCGTTGACTGCCTTTGGTGATTTCCACAGCTCTAGCAGTATTTTTCTTGATAACAATCTAGCATATAAAATATCTAGTTGAATACGGCTCCATTCGTTGGAACTACATGTAACTTTGCTTCTAAGCCTATTGATAAACAGGAAGCATTGCAACACATTTGAGAGTTGGGAAAAAAGCTCCAGTCATGCAGCACGACCGTATGAGCAAATTTTCTTAAATTACCAATGGTATTATGTTAAATTGTATCGAAATTTGAGCAATTTGAGTACTAAGAAAATGGTTAAAAACCAATTTTATAGCAAAAAACTAATACTAAAAAAAAATTCAGCGATTCAAAAAGATTTAGGGTTTTTAGATTTTTTCAGTTGTTATAGATGTTTCAGCAAATATTAATGAAATTTAAATACCTACCTGCATTTTCCAGCATATTTTTTTTTCAACAATTTGTAACGTCCTACTTAATTATTAATGATTTTGTTTTGACTAAAATTCTGCTAAAAATGATAAATTTAATGATTTTGGGCCGTTTAGCATGTTTAGGGATGTTTTAAAGCACATTTTTTGAAATTTGACCAATTTAATGTGCTCAAAAAGTGCTGGCCAACGAACTCATCCTTACCTGGAAAGCTTAATTTTCTGGCGCAAGAACGGGATTTCTATCTTAATCCTAAGGAGAGTTATCGTCTGGAATGACGCACGCACGTGCGGACCGCGCACATACACACACAATTTTTTTAATTTTTACAAAACCCCTCAAAAGCTGAGGAGGCAGACCATTAAATGATCAAATAAACAAATAAAATAAAAAAGTGGGGAGGACGCCCAGGTTCAGGGAAGGGATAAGGGAAGTTGCAGAACGAGGAGGAAGAATGGGATGAAAAGAAGTGTCCCCATAAAATGACCACCAGTTCAAGTAAGAACCCCTCAGGACGCGGGTGGTGATACCACGGAGTAGCTACTCCTGCCGAGATGCCCAACTCGAGTAACTCCGTGGCGCGTGACACACACACACACACACACACACACACACACACACACACACACACACACATACATGAAAAAGCAAAAACTTCAGGAATTGTTTCAGAATGCCTCTAAACGGATTTCAATTAAGAAACTTTTCAAAAATTTTTAGTTTAACAATTTCCTTGACATTGCAATAGCTTCATTTTCAACGAAAATTCGCCAAAAATTTCTAGAGCACTTCACGTTTTAGGGATTACCATCGCGGAAAATTGCGGTTTTCTGAATGTCCATTGAATTTTCGATCTTTAAAATGTGCTTTACAAAATTACTCTTCAATTTAAATGAAATTTTCCGGGATTGTGCGGGATGGCCACCTGAATTGAATTTTGGATCGGAGGCGCTAATGCTAAATGCCTGCCTCCCAAATTTTTTCCACAATTTTTGAGATATCAAAGTGTAACTTGGAGAGAATTTTTGGGGGTGCCTGACACCAAGTTTTAAGTAAATAAAAACCAGAAAAAATCTGAAGGTTTATGGGCTACCCAAAGGGGGGATTAGGTAGGTACTTGGAAATCGGTTTTTTTTTTTTTTTTTTTTTTTGCCAAGTGACACCTCAATTTGTAGATTTTTTAGTGCTGAACACAATGGTGAAGCCAGAATTGCGATACATTTCTCCTTTCACGCATCGGAGCTCATGAACCATGAAGAAGCGCAATTTTTTAAAATGATAACAAGCCCCCTGGACCCCCGGTTACCTCTATTTACATACTTCGGACGAAATTATTGAAACACAGAATGTGTTTGCGTTGTCGCGCAACCAAGTGACAACCAAACAAGCGTCATTGTTTACTATTCATTTATAACATCAATTTATATAGTTATAGTATGAAACTACGAAAATTGCGTTGTTAAAAAATCAAGCCTGGCTGGGATTCAAACCCACGACCTTCGTCTCACGAGAAAAAAAAAAAAAAAAAAATTTTCAGGCCTGGCCGGGATTCGAACCCACGACCTTCGTCTCACGAGAAAAAAAAAAAAAAATTTTTTTCAGGCCTGGCCGGGATTCGAACCCACGACCTCTCGCTTCCCATCACACATTTCGTTCCCATCCCGCGTTCCATTTTCGGCTAGTTAGTCCATGGCTAAAACACATTCTGTGTTAAGTGTTTTTTACGGTTTATCACCTCCAATCCGAGGACAGAATAAGATATCGCAATCCTGACCTCACCATCGTGTTCAGCACTAAAAAATCTTTAAAACGAGGTGTCTCTCAGCAAAATAAAAGAAAACCAAAACTTTTGGTTTTGTTATCTTTATTTTATTGGCTTAAAACTTAGTAAAAGGCACCCCAAAAATGCTCTCCAAGTTTCACTTTAATACCTCAAAAAATTGTGGGGGGGGGAGGTTACTTTTGGGAAACCCTGTGTACTCAATGGTCATATGTCAATCCAAGTGTTTATCATGATTAAATGTCTTATTTTACTATAATACATATATATACTAATATTTATCGTGGTTAAGGGTTATAAAGTAGTCAAGTCTTACCTATAGTGGTCTGGACGGTTATGAGAGGGGGAGTTGAACCCAGTCGGTTCACTGGGAGTTTTTTGGGACGTTCTGAGTAACAGTTCGTTTGACCAATTTCAATGTTTGGCCCGGAACTGTGACAACAGTATCAACTTAAGCAACCATGGGACATACCTTGTTCGCAACTGTTTTCTTGGTGACATGAAGATTCTTGCGGTTTCTAAAGGGTCGGAGGAACGCTCTGTTGGTCGAAAGGCGCGTGCCATCCTGGGTGAAGCTTTGAAGGCGCATGATCCCCAGAGAGTTGTGTCCGTTGAGGTCTTGCTCGTTGACTCCTGTCTCCTTCGCTGCTGCTATATACAGATCGATGAACCTGAAATGAAAAATTAAATGAGAAGAATTAGTGGGAAATAAATTAATGGGGTCTATTTTATAACTATGCAGTAACAGAAAACAGGAAATCGAAAATGGCAAAGAGAATACAAAAGAGCAGAGAGGAGAGAGAGAGAGAACAGAACGGAAGAGGAACGATAAAGATTGGTACAAGTAGAGAATGACAATCAGATACAGAAGAGAAAGCATAATGAAGATTAGGATAGGAACAAAACAGACAATTTGGAATGGAAGGAGAAATATATGAATGGAACGGATTAGAAAAGAACAACAACAAAGTGGGAAGAAATATTCAGGAAGAATATAAATGAAGAAGGATGACAAATAAAGACATAAGTCAATAAATAATGGGACACAAAACCAAAAGGTTGCTTCAGAAAGTAGAATAAGAAGGAGCATAAACAAGTTTCAGTCATGCAATATTGATCATGATTGCAATACGATCGCATGAGCAAATTTTCGTAAATTATTGTATTATTCTATGACAAATTGTCTTTGAAATTAAGCTATTTGAGCGCAACGAAATCGCTAACTACTACCTACCAATTTTATGGACAGAAAAAAAATTGTTCGGAAAAATATCACGTAATTCAAAAGATTTTGGATTTTTTGATTTTTGGGTGCATTTTCAGCATAATTGTGGGCATGCCTTTTATAATGTACCTACTAATTCATTGTTGATAAACTTTTTTGATTAAATTCTGCGAAGATATAAATTTAACAATCTTTCACCTTTTTAACGATTTTTAGTGATTTATTGAGCACATTTTTTAAATTTGACCTATTTGATGTGATCAAAAAGTGTTGGCCAACGAACACGAAGTATCTATTTGTTTGGGCAGCTTGATTTTTTTGGCGCAAGAACGGAATTTTTATCACAATCCTAAGGAGAGTTATCGTCTAGAATGACACACACACATACACACGCACGCACACTATTCATGAATATGAAAAAGCGTTAAACTCTGGAAAAATAATTAAACTCAGAATCCCCCAAAAGGGATTTTAATGAAGAAAAATTTCGAAAATTCAGGTTTTAAATTTTTTTGGAACCATCGCAATAACTTCATTTTTAACCGAAAATTCGGTTGAATAAATGAGTTTGGACATAATACATTGGTTTGAAGAATTTGGCTAAATGAGAATTCACTGGGGCCTTCTAGTTATTTCAAGCTACCCTTTGGTGGAACGGCTGATATTCACAATACCACACTATATTTCAACGTATATTTTCATGGTGCCTACCTATTTCTTCTTCTGTGCAATGTTAATTATTTGACATGATCAAAGTAGGTACCTATCTAGTAGTCGAGACCTAGCAAGGAAAATTTGCGTTAAGTACAAAACTAAATTATCTTACTCAGTTTTATATGGGAGAGAAGATATCGTCTGCAGGCCTCCATAACCATGGTATTCTTCCTCTGTGAGAGTAACCGCCTTGTTATTTTCGCTGATCTTGAAATAGGGCAATACCTCCTTGAATGACCAACTATCTGCACCCATGGAGGCCCAAATGTCGAAGTCTCTTGGGTTCCCTCTGAAGTAGATCATCGAGTTAATGGCACCACTCCCTCCCATTATTTTGCCTCTGGGCCAATCACATATACCGCCTTTGGCTGCAAATAAAAGCGCTTTTTGATACGTTATTCAATTACAAAGATTTTCCTGAATAGTAGTGGTTGCGTTTTCAGGTTTCCAAACTGTAAGAAGTTACCAACGAGAAATTAACAGAAAATGAGACAGAGATCAAATAAATGTTAATAAGTAAATGAATTCAGATCTCTTTTCACAAGGAAAGCTTTTTTCAGGAGTCCAGCGTCATTTGAAACCCACCAAGCTGAGTGTACAGGAGGGAAAGCGAGAAACATGTTGGCCAACTTAGAATGCTCTGATTGGAGGGGGTGTCGTGTCATAATCTGCAGGATGAATGAAGCAATGGTGTCTTCTGTCTTTGTTGAATGGCGCAGAGGTGTGAACAATAATGTATGTGGAAGTCTTGGAAAATTCCCATTTCATCTAGATAATCTTAAAGCCTCATTTACGTTTAGCCACAGCGAGTGTTAATGTGGTTCTTATAATTCTCACACTTGCTAGGTTCCATTTCGAACTTGGACAATCTCCCCCACCCCTACACATAAACTGCCAGTCCTTTGATTTTTGTCTTAAAAACCACCAGAGGGAGCCCAGGAAGGATAAGTGGCAGAGCAAAGGGCAGGGTAGGTGTTTACATACCCACGCTACCCACAGCCTAACATAATTCCCTGATAACTACTAGGGAAGTGGGCTGATTGTGTGTAATTGATGAACGATAGATGAGCCTGTACTTTGAATCGGCTGGCATTCGCCTCCAAGCTTGCGTGTGTTCCATGCTACTCGCCGCCATTTCGGATCTATCTTGAAATTTTATCTACTTGAAATTTGGAAGGCAGACAGACATCCGGGATTAACTGTACAGTTTTTTGTTACAATCCGACTACGCATAATATTTTTACCATGTGGGGTTAGCTTGCCATGTGTTCAGTTGCTTTCTCATTGGTATTGGTAAATTTATAAAGTTTTGTACTGGTAACTATTAGCAGTCACACCTACATTACACATACAACAGTATTAGAGAACTTTTAAAATTATTTTTGCTACATATAACATAGAACGCTTCGAAAGGGTGTTTAAGCAAATAAGTTAGAATGCACGAATAATGACGGGACATAAAATAACGTATCAGAAACAGCCAGTTATTTTCCTCCCCTCAATCAGTAACAGTGTAGCTGAACGGCTCAAAATGAATAGAGAAAATTAATATAATATAGTGAATCATCTTTTGATTTACGAATTAGGCAAACAACTCCTTACAGCTATTAATGGGAAGTACCAACTTACATAAACACGTTCTTTGCGGAGTTGTCTTATAACTCCAGTTAAACTCAGAGTCTCCCCATAATTTCCAAGTCGGTAAAGGGATTTGTGATTCCACAGTTTCCTCTCCACCGGCCTCAATCAAGAGAATTTTCCATTCAGCGATTTCAGAAAGTCGACTTGCCACCACACATCCTGAAAATATAATTCATAGAACTGTTTAACGGAGCTCGCATTATTAAAATTATTCGAAAATTAAATACGGCCTACCTCAAATTCAGAATAGCAAAGGCTGGATGTTGAATCAGTCTATTTTTAATTTCTTTGTAATTTTAATTGATAAACTTAGCATGTTTTCAAACTCACATTGCCTTTTCCTCCATGTCATACAAAACTGTAGGACTGCAAACGTCCAGTTTTTATTCAATCACAGCAGCTCTAAGCTGATCAATATCATGGGTTTGCAATTAATAATATTTATTCCATCGTGAGGGCTATTTTGGCAACACAAAAGAAAGGATGCGCTTTTTAATGACTGAAAATTGTTTGAAACCTCGACAGAGTTCAAACTCTCGCCTTTACCTTCTTTGGGAGAGAAAGCCTTCAAAGTCACCGTCGCCGACTGCGCTACCCAGGCCAATGTAATCACCTCTTTGATTGGGGGAGTTTTCCCTGAATGTAAAGTTTCTCCAGAGTCCAATTTCAGCCGTCTTGGTAGGATTGGGGTTAGGCGAAATACAGAAAGAAACTGCAGGCTACTGGCTCAGCAGTTGCAGGTTGGAAGAAGTCGCAGTCGATCGACCGGAGTGAAGTTAGCAATAGAAAGCAACTACTACTGCTATAGGCATCATGCAACCACAACCCGATTTTGAAGGTGGCACCGCGCCTCATTCTGTCATTTTCATCAAAAAGAAGATCTAGCAATACAAAATTGGTCCCCCAACCCCGGTGTCCGTACAGACACACAGGTGTTTTTGGACCTTGTCACCTCTTCATAATGCATACATAATACTTACCTTTGAAAAAAAAAAAAATCGAAAAAAAAAAAAAAAAAAATTACTGCCAAAAAGTATTCCTAACGTCTCTTGACAATATTTTCTATTTCTAGAATCTACGGCTATATTTATCGGAGTGAAGTTAGCAATAGAAAGCAACGACTACAAGTATAGTCAGCATGCAATCACAACCCGATTTTGAAGGTGGCACCGCGCCTCATTCTGTCATTTTCATCAAAAAGAAGATCTAGCAATACAAAATTGGTCCCCCAACCCCGCGTCTGTACAGGCGCCCAGATGTTTTTGGACCTCAGAACCTCTTCATACTGCATACATCGAGAAAAAAATAAATAAAATTACTAGGTACCAAAAAGTATTGCTAACGTCTCTTGGCAATATTTTCTATTGCTAGAATCTACTGCTAACTTTAACGGAGTGAAGTTAGCAATAGAAAGCAACTACCTACTACTAAAAATACTGGAAATGTGTAAAACCGCATAAAAGCTTTGGGAAAGTGGTGTGATGCCTCGCACCTGTTTTTGTTTGTTTTTTCGCTCATTTCAATCATGTCCTATGATCTAATTAACGGAAACGAACGAAAGGAATACCTTTCCAAATCCTTTTGTCTGATTACGATCGTACTTTTTCTACCAACAAGTGTTCTTATTCAATTGAAAACAAAGATCGAAACAATAGTGTCCCACATTATTTCCGCTGAAAACCGGATGGGACACAAATATCCCACTTTCACTTGACGATGCCTGACCTGCGCGGGACCTATTTTTCCCAGCAGAAACTGTGAATTCTTTCTTTGATATCTAAGAGGACACCCTATATATAGGTATTTATAAATAATTATTATATAAGGAAATATAATATCTTTGTAAAACTTCTCTGAAGGAAATGTTCACCAAAATGCCGAGGAAAGGTGTGAGCCCAGCAGGTTTTGGATTTATGAACAGTTTTAGCTCTTCCTCAAACGCTGAAGAATAGGTAAATTACCCCTTTCTACAATTAGCTATTCAAATATGGAATTCCTTACCTGCTGTGCCGGCTCCCACAACAATGAAATCATACTCTGGCAAGAGTTCGTTGGCAGGGGTGTCGGGAAAGACATCATTTTCGCTCGGTTTGTGAAAGTAGAAGCTCAAAGCTGACACTACGAGTAAGAAATCTTCATATTTCATAGTTAAAAGTTCTATATTAACTAAGAAAGCTTTAGGTAACACTATTTAACCCCCACCCCTGAAAACAACAATAGCAAATGTCAACTTAGCATTAATCAGACAGATTCAAGTAAAACAATGAACCCGCTGTTCGAATATTTTATATACTAGGATGAGTTGAGCGACAATTTTTCAACGCGTTGCCTTCAACAAATTCCTTTTTATTCTTAAATTCATCTTTAATTCATGAATTTTCTGTGGGTAATAATTATAAGTGCTAGTGGTACTTATCAACTACAGTAATTATGCACCTCGAAGGGTGCCGAGAAATAAGTTTCTCGCTAGGGAAGGCGAGAAATGCGATTACCTAGTGAAACAATGAAAAGGAAAACGGAGAGTGTATTTCACAATCAGTCATAACACTATTAAGAAAATCTAAAAAACCTATTGTTTAAAGTTACTTTGGTGGGGAGATTTCTAGTGACTGATACACAGGTTAAAAAGAAAAATACTTCTAGGATGATAGTACTATAAAACACGATAAAACTCTGAGAATGACCCATATATAAATTTCTCCCTTGAGGGGAAAAATAATAGATCATGGATATGTCAAAGTTGTAGACATTACTTTACACTCTGTTGGGATATTGGGAACGTAAAAATGGACATTACTTTCCACTCTGTTGGGATGTTGAAAAAGTAAAAGTGGACATTACTTTCCACTCTGTTGGCAAAGTAAAAATGGACATCACTTTCCACTCTGTTGGGATGTTGGGAAAGTAAAAAATCCCGCTGTTCCATGCAAAAAAAAAAATTATATATATATATATATATATATATATATATATATATATATATATATAACCTGGTGTTTAACGCAGGAGTTAATCATCAGTTGTCCATGCATATTTTGTAGAAGTACATTGTGGTAGTAGGTACCTCATTGATTTCTACCTAGCCTTCACTTTTCGAGTTAGGCTGGCTTCACACGAGGCGGTTTTGAGATTACACAATGTGAACGGGCGGGTGCAAGGAGTGTAGCTCTGTGGAAAGTGAATGGGAGTTGCCCGAACCCCTTCACAAGCGGTAAACTCGTCCGCCCCGTACACGTGGGAGCCCGGCACAGTGCCTGCACCGTTCTCATCCCCACTAGTTGGTTCTACTCAAAGGACACCAGCGCCAATGAGCGTCTTCACACGAGTCAACTTCGAGCTTCGAGCCACCATAGAAGGCATAGCTCTGCGAGGTTTGAATATAGAAAATTTTATAGAATCTATTCGGAATTGTCCCGCGATATGGGACATGAGGTGTAGCGATTATGGGGACAAAATTAAAAAAAGTGAGGCGTGGAGGGAAGTGGCCCAAAAGTGTCATGATGGATTTGATGATTTGGAGCCAACACAACAGAGTGGAATCAGTAAGAACATTTCATCAAAATTATTTGAATTATTTAAGTACCTAATTATTAAATTAGGAATTTTACCTATATTACCAAATGTCAACAACCAAGACCTATTACGAAGTATCCCGGAAGTATAATGGAAATTTTGTTACGCAAAGAAAAAAACGAAGGTACCTAGGTGTTGTTATGATTGTGTATACTAGCTTTTCCTCGTGTGAAAGTAGCTGAGGATGCAGCACCGAAAAAGCGCCCATTTCCCGATTTTGTGAAATTGGATGAACCCACATTGTTCGACGTGGTCTCCTCCTTTTTTCACTTTCTTCGTGCAAAAGAGCAAGCACAAGAAGTGCTCCAGCTTCCTCGGGTTCTAACATCGTACTAAACGTCCCCTTGGGAAATAAAGTTGATTCCATGTGATAAAGTTGCCTCGTCTGAAGGGAGCGTTCACACGGCGGTCAACTTTGTGCCAAGGGTAGGCAACTTAGTGCCTCGTGTCCTGTCAATCTAAAGTGCCGGAGCGTTGCATTTTGTGTGGAGAAAAAAACAAATTCCTTGACCCCCAGCCAAAAGACATATCCATGTCAAAAAGACACTGAGACATTTTGTCTTTACTTTCCAGTCTAATAGTGGTTGAAATCATGTTTACAAAATTAACTGAGAATGATCACCTGTATGTTAACGATAAATTATTCAGACATAACCACGCACATGCCTCACATTGCTGGCCACGCACTGCTCAGTGGTTAACATAATACGGTTAAGTAAATCGAGAGCTACGATTGTCCAACGTTTTTGTGCTTTGATTAATTCACAAGATACAGTTCCTTAGCAAGGATTCAGTTGTAAACGATAATCATCAGAAAATCAAAAGTAGGTAATTTAACGTGACACTTTTCGATTCTATGTGCCAAAGTAAAGACATTTTAAAATTTCAATAAATATACAGGCACTTAACACTTGCGGACCTCCTCAACTCCGTTATAATAACAGATTTATACTTTATGAACTAGTTGCATTCTTAAAAAGGCATACACTTGGGCATAAGTACCAAATAAACTAAAAATGTGTGAGTTACAATATATGGTATATATGGCTATACTTAATGGTAATGGGGAGATCTTCAAGTGCTACAATTCGATTCAACGTGAAAAACGCGTAGAAACCGACCCTAACACGTCATTTTTGAAGAAAATCCATGATTTCATTTTAAAAATCCACGTTTTTCAACTTAAAAATATAATTTTCTCCCCCGTTTAGCATAGTAAATGTAAAATGTAGTAATAAAACCCATACATACAGGTGTAAGGGATCCAAGGAGCGCTAGTCGAAGAGCTGCGTGCATTAGCAAAATGCAATAAATACGAAGATAATCCACCTTTTTAAGTGGGAAAAGCTGTGACCCTGACTCTAAATATGTTGAAATTGTTCTCCATACAAATCAATAAACTGAATTATGAATTTTTTGTGATTATCGACCTTTATAGAGTCACGTTTTCCCCCACCTTTATCGAATTTCAAACAATACTATCAAATTAAAAAAAAAAAAAAAAAAAATATATATATATATATCCATTTTTTGGACCTTTCCCAAGAAAATGCGATTAATGGACATTCTGGTTTTGAAAGATAAGATTCGAAAGATAGAAACATATTGAAAAGAAGAATTATGACTGGGGGACAATGCAATCAATACCAAATAATGTAAACCTGTAGGTACGCCATTATTTTGGCAATGGGGAAAACAAAAATTAATATTGAGTCATCAAAGTTACAGAAAGAACGTATAATTCATTTTGTACAATTGTAGAAGTAACCTCATATGATTATCGTTAGGCACCTATTGTTGTTGGGGATGCAGATAGAGTGTTTTTGATACCTCAGCCATAGGTATGTTGGAGAGTGGGGGAACGCTCGTGGGTCCATAGAGAGGCGCAATGTGCGGGAACTCTTGCTGTTCATCCAGGTCGCGGTTGCACATGAGGTTGAGCCCCGGGTAGATGACGAACCCAGTGAGAGCCAAAGTCACGAGGAAGTGAACGGGAAGCGCCACAGCCCAGTAGATCTGGGGGGAAAAGAGTTAAGTTAGGTTAATCGTGGAGTTGGCTTAGTGTTATCATGGAAGGATTTATTCGAACATTCCCCAAGTAATGGAATATTCAAGTATTGAATCTTTTCACCTCTAACAAGCAGGAAAATGCAGACATTTTCTTGGAGAAAACTAGCATTAGTACAGTAAACATTAGTAACCACCACAGAGGGCTGAAGGGGAGTTAATCCTGAGTCAGGATTATAACAAAACAGCAGTAAGGCAACTGGATTAATTCGTGATCCTCCATGGTGAAGTGTAACAGCTTAATAATAAGTATGTAGGTACATGGCATGATGTGTACAATTTGAGTAACTAGATGGAATTATTCACTTCGGGGAGTGAATGGGAAGCGCCACAGCCCAGTAGATCTGGGGAGTTAGGTTAGGTTAATCGTGGAGTTGGCTTAGTGTTATCATGGAAGGATTTAGACAAGCAGGAAAATGCGGACATTTTCTTGAAGAAAACTAGCATTACAATAAATATTAGTAACCACCACAGAGGGCTGAAGGGGAGTTAATCCAGAGTCGGGATTATAACTTAAAACAGCAGTAAGGTAACTGGATTAACTCTGGATTAATTCGTGATCCTCCATAGTGAAGTGAAGCTTAATAATAAGTATGTAGGTACATGGCGTGATGTGTACAAGTTGAGCGGACTGGATGGAATTATTTACTTCGGGTCTACATTAGTTTTTATTTTGGTTTACTATTTTCGATGCTAGACCAGAAGTTCTGATTTAAGGTTAAAGGATTTCATCCGAAAGGGAATTTCCTATAAGTTACTGAGAAGCTGAGCAAAACACAACACAAACACATTGGGTGGGCAGGAAGCAAACACATTTAGAATTATTGGTGTGAATAAAATGAATGCACCACAGGATTACACGGCCACACATTCACAGATGAAGACTCAAATACCCCCTACCCTGGCCATAGTTTAAGGGTTGTGTGAAGTTGATGTATAACAGTACTATAACATCCCAATTTGATTGGATTTGAGGTACACCTAAAATTCTCTTGGTTCCGGCTAATTTTTAAGTTGCAGTTGAATTCGCTATCGATCAATAAGAAGCACGAAAATGAATAAAAACTTAACTTATTATTTTCTGAAAACAGCTTTTTGAGATTTATAAGTTGTTACCTATATTTTCAAAACCGTCCATCGATTTTGTTAAGGACATTAATGTTTCATCCGGAATGATGTGGTTCGGTTTTCGACGATGACGAAGGTGGTGTACAGGGAAAAGGAATGGTAAACGAAAAAGAAGGACAAGAAGGAGAAACAACTTCTGTCCGATACGATGGTTCAATTGTATGCAAAATGTACGCAAAGATTGCGTACCTAAGATTCTCCAAATTAAAACTGTATTGAGTGTGCAACGGCCGAAAAATATTTGATACCTCGATATGGGCTTGAACTTGGTCCTCACAACTACGGGAAATTTCCCCTTAGTTGCAACACTTCAACGATCTGAGCTATGAGGCCGGTGTGATCAAACCTCTCCGATTGTGAGAGTTGTTTTCCTGGAGCGTAACATTTCCCTGGAGTCAAATACAAGCTGTCTCGGATAGTTTGGGGTCGGACGAATGACGAAGTGAAACTGCAGGCCGCTGGCACAGCAGAAGCTCGCTGGACGAAGTCAGCAGTCTAGCGAGGTCATTGTCACAGTGTGTTTTGACTCAAGTGAGTGAGGAAGTGGAAGGTGCAATGACAGGGAATGTGATGTATCCAGTTTTCTGGCTCTAGAGGGATTTAATTAATCATTGTTTCGTATTATTTTGGGTCCTACCGCCGACTGGGGCACTGTCACAGCCCAAAAATATTTGACTGGGGTGATCAAACCATAAGTAGGTTTTTCTGGAGAAATAGTCCAGAATCAGATTAGAATCGAACCAGAACCAATGTAACTGAAAAGGGGAGGGGATAGCGGTGTTCAGGGGGGGGGGGGGGGGGTGTTATATAACATTATTTCGATGGTAAAACTTTTTCAAAGTGGAGATACGCCGCCATCTTTGCCTGGGAGAACTTCTCCAGGTGTTCTGTTAGACAGCTATCCTTCTCCACTCAGGAAAAGTTTTCACCACCTTCATAGGTGATCATAAGATTTAAAAGATGAGGTTAAGTGCATTTATACTGTGATTTCAGTATTTCCTCATCCTATATTACTCTGTAATTTGCTTTATATTTTTTATTATTCATGTTTGGAATATAAATTTAATCCTCGAGTTTGATGGTCCTCAATGTTGAAGTGAAAAAGAAAGATATTTGCCGCCAAAAGAGTTGAATCTTAGCGGTTCTGACGGTAATGCCTGAAACTAACTTGGTTAGTTTGCTACTGTTGTTTTCCCAGCATTTTGCCTGTTCACGGAAAATTATTTCAATGGAAAACTAGTCCACTGTGGGTCATTTCTCGAAAAGTTACAGACCACGCCTCCAGGACTGTTAGTAACTAATTCCAGCAGTCCGAACGGTTTTTGGACTAGGTACTTCGCGGGAGTCTTAAATTTCTAATCTGTGATAAGCGTGGAAACGTCTACTGCACATGTCTTGAACTAAAAGTTCCGGTAAAAATCTCGAACCACTTGAACTAGTTCTCAACGGTTCTAGACTCCTTCTCCGGACAACGAACTAGAGGTTCCAGAACTCCTCAGAATTGGTTCCAAGTTCTGAACGGCCAAAACTGGGCGTTGTCAGTCCCTAACGGATCGGGATTGGTTCTCCGGAAAAAAAAAAAAAAAAAAAAAAAAAAAAAAAAAAAAAAAAAAAAAAAAAAAAAAAAAAAACTGAGTGAAACTTGCCTGGGGGAGATACGTGATCCCGAGCTTGCTGAGCATAACATTATCCATATCAACTGCCCAGCAACAATAGGCGATGAACCCGGAGGACATGGCAAGATAAAGTGCGAACCCGTAGTTCGCTCTGCTGGCCGTTGGCGATGGGCTGTTTTGTGGAAAGTCGTGACTCATAGTGAGAATTCTTTGATCGTGTCAACGACCAGGGTCGATAGATCAAAGAATGATGTAGCGGCAACTCGGAGTTTCCTCAGCTCTTCTGACTTCAGTGTGCTAAAAAATAAGGATAAATATCATAAATTGAAGTAATTTTGGCGAATTTTTGCAGAAAATTAAGGTATTGCAATGGCTCAAAAAAATTTAAAATCAAAATTTTTGAAAAATTTCGTCATTGAAATCCGTTTTGAGGCATTCTGAAACGAATCCTAGAGTTTAACGCTTTATATATATATATATATATATATATATATATATATATATATATATATATATATATATATATATAAGTAGTATCCGAATACCAATCCTGGACCACCGACTTCAATCTCTGTTGAAAATGCTTTTCTGTTAAATCTCTGATAAAAATGATTCCGACTTCAATCTCTGTTAAAACTGATTTTTGTGCTAAACCCTGTTAAAAATGATTTTCTGTTAAATCCTGTTAAAAATGCTTTTCTGTTAGATCCTTGATAAAATTTTTCATCACAAAACATCAGAACACATTTTTTATCACAAAACATCAGAACCAGTGACTTTTGGGGGGTATGTTAAAAGAATAACTTTTATAATAAAAATGGCATCGATCGAAATTTATAAAAAAGCAGCCAAAAAAACTAACTACTCGTCGTTTAAAGATTTGGATAAGGGGGCTTACGATCTCTTATCAAATTGTATACAAAATACGGAATATGGTGAAACTGTTGTTGTTACTATTAATACTGAAAATGGTGAATTAAATTTATTTTTACCCAAGACAATTTCTGGTCGACTTCTTGAACATGTTAGAAACGACCCGAAAAATCACCCCAAAAAACTTATTTATAAAGGAATTGATAAAAAGACAAAGGCTTTTCTGATTGACTTTGAGTAAATATTATAATTTCTTTATCGTTTATATAAAGAAAATCTTTATATAAATAACCCTTTCCCTCCAATCACCACAAATTCATAAAAAAATCATTTTTCTATCCTAAAAAATGTCATAAAAAATCATTTTTCTATCCTAAAAAATGTCATAAAAAATCATTTTTCTATCCTAAAAAATGTCATAAAAAATCATTTTTCTATCCTAAAAAAATGCCATAAAAAAATACTATGTTTACATAGTATTTTTTCAGAAAGAGAATTGTAAAGTTTCCTTAAGAACTTTTTAATGAACACAGCTCATTAAAAATAAAATCTCCTTTATACCCCCAAGCATTCTGAGCTTTAGCAAGCGTAAAAATTATCCTCAAACTGCTTCTTCAGTATAGCTTTATACACAATATAAGCCACTTTTCTAAGTTGATGTTCAGTGGCATTTTTAGGAACCTTAATATTTTTTTTATTAAGGAATGCCTTTACTTCCTCCTTTGTACGGAGTGGTGGTTTACCATCGACACCAAATAAACCTTCTGTAAGCATCAATTTACTAAATCTATACTCCTTCAATTCATGTAAAATATTCTCTAGTGCGTAAACGTTTTTTTCATAAAATTGAAATTTAGGTGTCTTTACAAACTTCCAGAAACCTCCATGTTCTTTACATAAATCTAATGCTTCGTCGTCTAAACCCATATCTCTTTATTTATTATAGAAAATATTTTTTTTCCGGGACCCGTCGATCTTCATTAAAACATATTGAACAAGGTTGTTCTGAGAGGATGAGTCGATCTCTCTTTAAAATAGTAGTAGTGCGCAATCTATCGTTTGAGGGGTCAGTTAATACGGGAGGCGACGAATTCTTATCTGGAACCGGTTTCATCGCCCCGAGCCTGGTCCCCTCACTGACCTCATTCGTCCTCGGAATTTATTATTCAAGATAGCGGAGCGTGTTTATCATCTCAACTGGTCGCTTTTGGTGTGGTGGGTAACAATCCCGCTTCATAATGCAGAGGTTGTGAGATCGATGCTCGCCTCAAACCGAGAAATTTTTTTTTCCTATATAATGAGGATACACTCTCGACGAGGTTTTAGAATCGTTATTAGCTGATGGGCCCTTTAAGCTAATAATTAATCTAATCCCACCTCGACGGGAGTGAGAGTCGACCTTATCGTCAAAATCTCCTTCCTTAACTGTTCTGCTCTTAATTTCTACTTAAAAACAGCAAAAACCGAAACTCCAACGTAACTGAAAAAGCCAAGTTGGAATGACTCATGGACTTGAAACTCCATCGAAGTCGTGCAAGGTTGCGCCATTCAAAGATCCCCTCTTATAAACAGAGGTAGAGATCGTTCAGGAATGGATGCTGTGTAGAAATTAAGAAGCCAGAGAATGTGCGGTTAAGTTGGGACATTTTGCTGAAATTTCCTTTGATTTTTTTATGGGAATTCATTTAATATCACTTAGGCAAAATATTTTTAAAATCTGCTCTGAAGCTCCTTCTGTGATTGATTCCAGTTTCATGTGTAATGTAGATGAAAACTAGAGTCATTAAAAATATTATAATTACGAATATCTTATCGATAAACAATGAAAGATTCAAACAGTCCATATTTATCATAAAAAAAATTTAAAATTTCGTGAGTTGTAATTCCTCAGAATAAAAACTTCCTTGAATTTCCTCTCCATTTAAATCTCTTATTCTATAAGTAACAGGGTTCGTTCCTAAAATCTCAGCTATTTCAAAAATTTCTTTTGTCCAATTTGCTTCATATTTATTTGCAAAAGTTTTCTTCGATTTCGTAATTCTTACACGATTTCCAATTTTAAATTTCTTTTTTCCATTTTTTCCACTCTTTTTAAATAAATATCTCAGGATTTCATTTTCATTTTTCGCGTCAACTTGAGCAGGTGTCATCCCAATAGAACGATGAACATCCTGTTTGTTATACTCATTAACTAATTCCTGTAGAATATCGATCCAATTTTTATTTCCATTCACCTCGAAACGAATTTTCATTTTCTGATTCAAAGTTCTGTTAAATCTTTCTATAATTGCGGATTTTTCTAAACTTTCCGTGTGATACATTTTTATGTTATACTCGTCTAAAAGTTCTTTGAAAAGTCTATTTTCAAATTCTAAACCTTTGTCCGTGTGAAGGAGTTTAGGGGTAGAATGGTTATGAAATTTCACATTTTCCAAAACGTCTTTGAAAGCTTTTGAAACTGCTATTCCGTTTTTCTTTTTCAATGGAATTGACCAAACGTACTTTGAAAAAGTATCAATGATATTCAACATGTAACCGAACCCCTTGTTTTCATTCTCGTATTGTTTCATTATAATCAAGTCCGCAGCCCAAAGATCATCTTTTCCATGAGTAACAATTTTTCTTTTCTGAAATCTTTTTCTAACGGGTTTATGTAACTCTTTCGCAAATTCTAACTTTTCGTTTTCAGGTAAATTTATAACTTCAGTTTCAGGAATTACGTTAGTTTCCTCATTCGGATTTTTTATAAATTTACTTTTGTTAGTCTCACATTTATCACATTTAGCTGAAATTCTCCACCTTCCGTTCACAGTTTGTACAATTTCCGCGTTTATATTTTTTGTTCTTTTCTTACACTTATGGCAATAAATTTCATCCTCCATGTTTTATTTAAGTCTAATACGATTTTTTTAATGTGTCCGGTACCTTACCTTCTATAGCCCAATCAAAAATGGCACGAATTGGTGCTTTTTCTCCGTTAGGATCTTGAATGAATTTGCTCTTATGAGTTCTGCATTTAACACATTTAGCTGAAATTCTCCACCTTCCGTTCACAGTTTGTACAATTTTCACGTTTATATTTTTCGTTTTTTTCTTACACTTACAGCAATAAATTTCGTTGTACATTATTTATTTAAGTTTAATACGATTTTTTTTTAATGGAGATCACTCCATTAAAAATATATAGCTTATAAAATAATTATAAAATTTCCTGTTTAATCATATTTTTAGCCGGGTCGTACACAAAATTCGATCCACTTACAATAATAGCGTAACACGTAGTACCTACTGCGCTACTTGTTGCTGCTGTTACAAATGTATTGAAATCAACATGGAGAATCAAATTATTGCTTTTACCACCAGATAGACTCTGAGGTTGATCAGACAAATCGATGCTAAAAATTGGATATTCTTTTTTGAAAAAATGAGGCATGATGTATGGAATAGATTGTTTAGAACTTATAGTCTTTTTGAACTCTAAAAATGCATCGTAAGCCAAACCATATCTATTTTTATTGAAATCTAAATCCTGCGTTTCCTCAGGATACCTTCTACCTCCTAATTCAAGCCAATAATTTTTCACATCTTTATGATGGAATTCAGAATTGTTTTTTGTCTGATCGTTCAAAACATCAGTTTGAAATACCACGAAGCACCATAATGGATTATTAACGTTTCTGTAAACGCTAGATAAATCGAACTGTAACGAGTTTCCAGTAACGTTCCTAACTATGCATTGCCAACTTTTAAATTGGAGTTGATACGGAATGTTTCTCAAATCTGTGATCAAATTAATTTTTGCTTCATTCTTGTATTCAATCACCGGAACTCTCAAAACAAAAGAGGTAATTTCTACAACACCTTCATTAGGAATAGGAGATTCTCTATCTTTTTTCCATCTAAAAATAATATTATTATCGCTGTTTCTCACAAAAGTTATTTCAAAACCTCCCTTGAAAATTGGAACTGTTAAATCTTTGAAAAAACCCAAACCTAAGTCACCAAGGTAACCAACAGCATTGAAATTCCCTCCTCTGATAACTATTGAGTTGAATCCTGAATTCATACCTTGTCCGTTATAATCTTTTGGACATTCTTGAGTAGCAAAACCTTCCACCAAGCCACAAATGCCCGGATTTTCAATTTCATCTACTATCACATTGTGTTTTTTCACTTCTATACTCGAAAACATATGACCTACGAAATTATCTACCAACTTAACAGTATCTAAACCTGAATACTCCTTGGTTGGATCTTTTGACTTTAGAACTCCCTCCACGTTATATTGTATATCTTTAGACAGAAAATCGTCGCTTAAATCTATTTTGAAAATTGTTCTTTTATTCTCTGCATTTAAATTCTGAGTTGAAGTTGGATTAAAGGTACGAAATTGCTTTCGCACAATAAAGTCTTGATATTTATCAAATACCTTTTTAGTTTGATGCATACTTTATTATAGTAAATATAATTTTTTTTTTTTTAGACCCGGTAATTTACCGGGTCTAAAAGTTTTAAAAATTTCTTTTAACGTGAACAGTATAATTTTTATTTACTATGAAAAAATTAATTACTTTTCAGCAACAAGTAAGCTTTAATATCGTTGAATCGAATGGGTTCGTTATTTCCCGTGGTCGTTGACAATTTTATCATATTTATTTCTTTCAGTCCTTTTCTTAGTGGAATGAAAACTACTTTCTTTGGTTTTTCCGTGTAAATAGTATTAGGTGACAGTGGTTTCTCTATGAAAGAAACGTGTAATAACTCATGTTCAACGTGCAAAAGTGGGTGTTTCTCGTGATTAGTAAAGCTGTATTCCGTAATGTTGCAATGCCATTCGATTATTTTGCTCGAAAATACGAGTTGAGTAGCATTGTTATTTGACACGTAGTTGGTGTTCTTTTTGAATGAATTATCGGAACAAGTTCTCAATTGGAATATGTCACAAAAGTTACCTTCATTTATAATTTTCATATCCATGGGGAAGTTAGCAGCAATTCTGTAACTATCGTCAGTTAGGTGTTCGAGATTGAATTTCAAATTATTCGGATTAACTTTCTGTATATCTTTCTGTATATCTTTCTGTATATCTTTTTGTGTATCTTTTTGTGTATCTTTTTGTTTATCTTTTGATATTTCTACCGTCTGGTTTTCGAGCTTTTTCAAAGTATCTATTTTCGCTAACAAAATACTTTGAAAACTAGTCAAATGACTAATCAACTCGGATTTGAACGAACTCATTGTGTATTCACCATTAAGTTCATGCACATCATCGTAAGTTTCATCGGGGAAAGGAAATGTGAATGAAAACTTGAAGTTTTTTATCTCAAACGTTTTCCTAGTTGTAAACATCAATGCTGACATGCCCAACTGATACTCTTTATTCGGATCGAGTGGAATCGGTTCCTCAAACCATATTGTATCTCCTGAAATTTTTATAAACATTATTTATTATATAATATATAATAAATAAAATGAGTCATGAATACAATATTGATCCTCATCCATTTGAATCAAACAAAGTTCATAATGGATTACTACCGCTTCCTCTTCGATGTTTAATAGTTGGAACAAGCGGATGTGGAAAAACCACTCTATTGTACAACCTGATTACTAAACCATGGGGAATTCCCCATGACAATCTCTACATATGTTCCACAACTTTAGAACAAGAATTTTATAAAGGCTTGAGAAAAAATAGTGAAAAAATAGAGGCTAAATTTGAAATGAAAATAGTGCATTTTTACGATAGTTGCGACGAACTAATTGTACTAGATGAATGCCTACCAAACAGTCTTGTAGTTTTCGATGATTGTGTTAATGTTGAACATCAACGAGTTATAAAAGATTATTACGCGAAAGGGCGTCACAGGAATATTTCTTGCATTTATCTAACTCAATCATTCACTAAAGTTGATAGACAGTTGATTAGAGGCAATCTGAATTTCCTGTGTATTTTCAAGCAAGATCCAGATTACATGAAAGTGATTTACGATAAGTATGCTGGAACAGATTTTACTTTCAAACGATTCAAAGAAATATACAACGAATGTTGGGACGATGATTTTGGATTTCTAACGATAAACCTAACAAAACAATTAAAAGACGGTCGATACATGAAAAAGTTTGAGAAAACGTTTCTCGAGTCGGTGAATAAACGGTCAAAAACACCGTTAAACGATCAAAATAACCGTTAAAATAACCGTTAAAATAACCGTTAAAATAACCGTTAAAATAACCGTTAAAATAACCGTTAAATTTGGATTTAAATATTCGACAAAAAAAAATTTTTTTTTACTATAATAAATGTCTACTGAAAAACATTTAGAAAAATTTTTGTTGAAAAAATGTAAGGAAATTAAAAAAAAGATTGAAACTCGTGATGATTCAGAAACTAGTAATCAACCTGATGATTCAGAACCAGAAAATAGAATTTTCCTGAAAAAACCTAAAAAAGAAATGACTGTCAAGGAAGCTAACGAAATTCAAAAACAAGAACAAGAGTTGAGACGTGCTTTCCGAGAAGCTAGAGTAGATAAGTTTAACGAAAGAGAAACTCGTAATCAACCTGATGATTCAGAACCAGAAAATAGAATTTTCCTGAAAAAACCTAAAAAAGAAATGACTGTCAAGGAAGCTAACGAAATTCAAAAACAAGAACAAGAGTTGAGACGTGCTTTCCGAGAAGCTAGAGTAGATAAGTTTAACGAAAGAGAAACTCAAGAAAAGATGTTTGCACCCATCACTGAAAAAGTAGTTGAAGTAATAAATGCTGTGAAACAAGCGGATGAAGATCTAAAGAAACTAGAAATTGTTCCCTACAAGCAAACTAGTTCTCCTAGAAAGAAAGTTGTAACTTTTGGACCAACTAATACTTTTGACATTAATCCAAACGAAGGAGCTTCTGCACTAGTTGATACTGTGCCAGATGATACCGTAGTAAACACGAGAAGTAGCTTATCAAGCATCATGGATATGGTTGATCGGAATGAAACCCCATCGAATAGCGTTGGTCCGAAAGGAATTGGCCCTATTGCGAGACTTTACATCAGACAGGATGATAAACAATTTGGTATATGGGGAAAAGAGGACAAAATTTACATCGGAGACCAACAAATTCAAGTAAATGGAGATGCAATCGTTATTCAAAATGAAACTTACAAAGGAACTCACGGATTATGGCGTTTGTTAACTGATCCTCTAGGACCTGATCCTGATAAATACACTAAAGAGGATTTGAAAGTTTACAAGAAAATTCTCATTCAAACGAACTCTCTATACCAAAAGAACGATCCAACTACCAATAAAGTAAAGTCTAGTACGGGGAAAAAATGGAAAGATTTGATCGCACCTATTTGGAAAGAAATCAAAGCAAGTAAAGTTGGTTCGGGTTTGATAGAATATTCTGAAAATCCAGTGGAATTTAAATACATTGACAACCTCCAACAGCTGCTACAGCGTTTGTTCTATTTGCACGCACAAGAACGAGCTGGTAATAACAATTTTCACAATGAAAAATTAGGAATTGTAAAGTTTATAAGCGATCAGTTGGAAAAAAACATAGATAATCCCAAAGGAATAGAATATCTGATGAAAGTTGTAAACAGTTTGCCGAAAGGAATTATTAAAAGTGGATCCGGAGTTTTAAATACTTTGCTGAATAAACTAGATGGTTTCGTACCTGAAATGCATTTACCCGGATACAACTATTGTGGCCCATTTACAAAACTAGATGAACGATTGAAAAGAGGAGATCCTGGAATTAATAAATTGGACGAAGGTTGTAAGCTACATGATATATATTACAGAGATCACACAGGCACGAAAGAAAGACACATAGCGGATAAAGCACTGGAAAAAGTGGCAAAAGAAAGAATGTACGCTAGTGATGCAAGTTGGAAAGAAAAAACAGCTGCAGCTGTAGTGAGAGGTGCAATGAAAGGTAAACAGGCTTTTGGTATGGGAGTTGAAGGTATGGGAGTTGAAATGAGTAAACAATCCTTTGGTGAGGAAGTTACAATGAGTAAACGATCCTTTGGTATGAGAGTTCGTTATTAAAAAAATTTACTATAATAAATAACTATGATTACGAAAAAAATAGATTTAACCGAAAATCAACTAACCAAAATGCGAGCCGCTTACAAGAAGCGCAGAAGTGTTACAATTCTTTTGACAGCGAAACAAATTTCAGGAAACGGAAAACATAAAATCAAACTGTGGGAAACTCAATCAAAAGCATTTGAAAAAGCGAGAGGAGAAAAGAAAGGAATTACGTTAACTTTGGATTACGAACAACTACAATTGAATCACACGGGCGGATTCTTACCATTGTTGTTTGCAGGAATTGGTGCTCTTGGGGCATTATTGGGTGGTGGAGCTGCAGTAGCTTCTAGCGTTATTGATTCTAAGCATAAATCTGCTGAAGAAGCAGAAATCAAACGCCATAACTTGGAAATGGAGAGATTAGCACAAAATGCAAAAAGTTTAAGTATTGGGTCCGGTTTAAAAAAACGAAAAAAACGGAAAACTACCAACCTTTGAGTAATTTAGATTTACATCGTTTCGCGAAAAATTTTAAAATAAAACATTTCCGAGGTATTTTCATGAAAGATGAACTTCCTGATCGACCTAAATCCGTTGAATGTGGAATTATTAATTTGGAAAATTCTTATCAAAATGGTAGTCACTGGACTTGTTATTTTAAAAAATCCGAAAAAGAAAAATATTATTTCGATTCCTATGGAAACGCACCACCTCCTAAAGAGTTGGTAAAATACTTGGAAAATAAACATATTTTTTACAATTCCGAACAAATTCAAAAGTATAATGATCCTCCAATTTGTGGACATCTGTCTTTGATAGTGTTAAAAGAACTTTCAAACGGAAAAGATTATGAAACTGTTTTAAAAACATGCAGAGGGAAATTGAATTCTGAAAAAATCTTAGTATAATATTGTTGTTTTAATGGAAAATTTCCATTAAAACGTTTTTATTAAACAAACTTGATGTTATACATGTCTCTCCCATTTATTGATTTGGTGATTCCATGGTACACTAAGCAAACACCGTACTCAACTAGAGTTTGGAGTTCATTTTTATCAAATTTTTGAATACATCTTTCTGGTATGAACACTCTAAATTCTCCTAGATTGGCTATAACAGCCTCCCACGAGTATTTCGTTGACACAAATTCAAAGTTTATGATTTTGTAAGGTTTTCCGATTTCTAGTTCGGAAAGTTTGTTTGTGTTGTTTTCAAAATTAATTTTTTTCAATAGCTGCTCCCTATTCATTTCCATTTTATTATAGAATATATTCTTTTAAAACACAATTCCTTAAAGTGGGGGGGGTCCGATTTGGACCCACCCCCTTTAACGTTAAAGTCGAATACAAGTCGAGAATACTTAGAAATTTCTTTTAAAACTCTTAAAGAGGGGTCGCGAATCGCGACCCCTCTTTAACGTTAAAGTCGAATACAAGTCAATTGACTAAAAAAGCCGCGGCTCACATGTGAGCCGCGGCTTTTTCATTTCATACGAAATTTTATGGCTCACATGTGAGCTGCAAAATTTGATCTCGGTTAACAATAACGAAACTACCACAAACTTGATGTTATGCATGTATTTTTTCATTTTTTGATTTGGTGATTCCATGGTAAACTAAACAACCACCGTGCTAGTTAAAAGGATCTCTACTATAATAGACAAAAGAAAAAGGTGAGGGCGATTCGCCCTCACCTTTAAGAATTCAAAAAAAAAAAATGAGGGGCTAGTTAAAAGAATATATTCTATAATAAAATGTATGATGCGAGAAGACATTGTGAAAAGTGCGATGTTAGCACTACTTATAAAAATTGGGCTAGACACCTAAAGTCTAAGCGCCATGAAAAAAACGACCCGGACCGGACAATGACTATCAGAAAACCTAGGAAAGCGAAACCTGTATTTGTAAATCCGAGGAAATTACACAAAGTATTTAATTTTAGTGAAAAAATATTTGAAAAAGTATTTGAAAAAAGCAAAGAATCTAGGAAAGCGAAACCTGTATTTGTAAATCCGAGGAAATTGCACAAAGTATTTAATTTTAGTGAAAAAATATTTGAAAAAAGCAAAGAACCGAGAACTGAAGTTGGAGAAAAGGAAACTGCATTTAAATCTAGATTAGTAACTTACGATATTAAAAATACGAAAGGATTTAAAGATGCTTACAAATTTCTTGACAGTATTAAAAAAATCGTAACTGGTTTAATCAACATGAAACTTAGAGAAATGAAACTAAAAGTTAATGTAGTTTTAATCGCAGAATTTAAAAAAGGGACTAACGAAAATAATATGGAGTATCATGAACTCAATTTCAAAACTAAAAACGTAATAATATTGCAGTCAGCAGAAGTACCAAATTGTTACGAGGAAATGAAACAGAAAATTCTAAATGAAATGGAAACGTTCGAAATAAAAGGATCTCAATGGCAACTTCACAAAATCAAGCATTTAGAACTGAACGTTAACAAGTACACTCCTTTGAGAGGATCGTCTTACATCCCACTCCCTAATTTTCTACAATATAGGAAAGCAATTATAAATGTGAAAAATGACGATAATAAATGTTTCCTTTGGTCTGTTCTGTCTGCACTTCATCCAGCTGACCACCATTCTGATAGAATAGGAAATTACATAACATGGGAACATGAGTTTGATGAAGCGTTGAAAGATATCAGTTTTCCTATGAAACTTACGAGTATAAAATTGTTTGAGAAAAGAACTGGGATTTCCATAAACGTTTACTGTCTGGATGAAAAAAATATTATAGTACCCTTGGAAATAACGAAAGAGGAAAAGGAAAGGCACATTGACTTGTTTTACTTGAAAAACGAGGAAACTGAACATTATTGTTGGATCAAGGACTTATGGAAACTTGTTGGTCATAGTCAGCTAACAAAGGATGGCCACAAACGATTTTTATGTAAAATGTGCTTGAATAGCTTTGGAACTCAGTTCAAATTAAACGAACATAAAGAATATTGTGGAGCTCATAAAGCTGTTAAAGTAGAACTACCAGAACCTTACGATAATGTTTTACAATTTGAAAATTATAAACGCTCCATGAAAGTACCATTCGTTATCTACTCGGACTTTGAAAGTTTTCTAAGCAAACTTCAAACTTGTCAACCTGATGAAACTAATGCGTTCACTAATAAAATTCAAAAACACGAAGCTAGCAGTTTTTCATATTACATAAAGTATTCCAACGGATATTATAAACCTCCAGTCGAATATTCTGGTCCAGATTGTCCAAAAGTATTTTATCAGAAACTGAAAGAGGAAGTTTTACACATTGCTAAGGAATATTACGATAAAATTGTACCCATGAAACCATTGACAAACGAACAGGAACAGGAATTCAAAAATGCTAAATCTTGTCACATTTGTGATAGAGGTTTTAACGAATTGCCTCCAATGTTAGAAAAGAAACTTGATGTAATGAGAAAAACAATTCAACACTTTATTGATAAAAAGAATGACAATCAAGCAGATATATATATTGAAGAATTAGAAGTTTTTAAGTCAAATATACCTGATAATTGTATAAAAGTAAAAGATCATGATCATTTGTCAGGAGAATTTAGAGGTACCGCCCATTCTCTGTGTAATTTGGAGAGTACCAATGTCCGAGATTCGTACCTGTATTTTTCCACAACCTGGCTGGGTACGATGCCCACTTATTTATAAAACAACTCGGAGAGGATGAAGGGGAAATACGATTGATTCCAAATACTGAGGAAAAGTACATTTCGTTTTCAAAGATTCTTAGGTACGACTCTGGAAAATTTAATGAGAAAGGAAACAAAGTAATGAATAAAATTGAAATAAGGTTCGTGGATTCGTACAAATTTCTAGCAAGCTCTTTGGAAAAACTAGTGGGAAATTTAACGAAAGATCAATTTAAGGAACTGGTAAAACATTTTGGAACAGAGAACTTGGAGTTGATGACAAGGAAACTAGCTTACCCATATGTGTACATGGATAGTTCGGAAAGGTACGATGAAACCTGTTTGCCACCTATAGAGAAATTTTACAGCCATCTAAATAAACAAAATGTAAAAGAAAACGAATATAAAAATGCACAAGAAGTTTGGGAAAAATTCGGTATTAAAAACATGTGGGAATTCACCGCGCTTTACAACAAAAGTGACATCTTACTGCTTGCAGATGTGATGGAAAATTTCAGAGATATTTCCCTGAAAACGTACAAACTAGATCCTGCATGGTACTACACAACACCTGGATTCTCATGGGATTGTATGTTGAAAATGACAAAAGTTAAATTGGAACTGTTGACCGATTATAATAAAATTTTAATGATAGAAAAAGGAATTCGCGGTGGAATATCTCAATGTAGTAACAGGTACGCGAAAGCAAACAATAAGTACATGGGTGAACAATATGACCCATCTAAACCTTCGAGTTACATAGCGTACGTAGACGCTAACAACCTTTATGGATGGGCAATGTCCAAATACTTACCATCTGGTGGTTTTAAATGGGTAGAGAACTTGTACAATTTAGATATGGATAATTTAGATGTTGAAAATATAAGTGATGAGTCTCCCAAAGGTTATTTTCTGGAAGTTGACTTGGAATATCCTAAAGAACTACACGATTTACACTCGGATCTACCACTTGCACCGGAAAACAGGATTGGAAATACAAAATTACCTAAACTGATGACAACTTTGTACAACAAAGATAGATACGTTTTGCACTACAGGAATTTGAAACAGTGTCTGAGCATGGGGATGAAACTAAAGAAAATACACAAAGTTCTGGAGTTTGATCAATCGGATTGGTTGAAAGTGTACATTGACTTCAACACGGAACTGAGAACGAAAGCGAAAAATGATTTTGAAAAGGAATTTTTCAAATTGATGAACAACAGTGTATTCGGAAAAACGATGGAAAATATCAGGCAAAGAATCGATATCAAATTATGCTCAAACGGAAAGAAACTGGAATTATTGATAGCAAAACCTACTTTTGATCGTAGAACGATATTCACTGAAAATTTAGCAGCAGTTCACATGAAAAAGACCAAAATTCTTTTCAATAAACCAATCTACATTGGAATGAGTATTTTGGACATTTCAAAAACTCTAATGTACGATTTTTATTACAACACGATAAAGAAACAATACGGAGAAAATGTCAAATTGATGTACTGTGACACGGACAGTCTGATCATGGATATAAAGACTGAAGACTTTTACTCGAATATTAAAAACAACATGATTGATCAGTTTGATACATCCGATTATCCGAAAGAAAATGTCTACGGTATACCTCAAGTGAACAAGAAAGTACTTGGAAAATTCAAGGATGAAATGAGCGGAAAAGTAATGGAGGAATTTGTCGGACTAAGATCGAAACTTTACGCACACAAAACGTTCGAGAATCAAAAAGAAACAAAGAAAGCGAAAGGGATCAAGAAAAACGTTATTGAACAGGACATTAAATTCAATGATTTCAAAGAATGTCTGTTGATCAAGAAACCGATCTACAAAACGCAAATGATGTTCAGAACAAACAAGCACGATATTTATACCATTAAACAGAACAAGAAAGCGCTCAGTGCCTACGATGATAAAAGACATATTCTGGAAAATGGTATGGATACTCTTGCTTGGGGACATCATAAAATTGGAATAGGAAAAGAAAATTTCGTAGATCATCTGAAGGAGCTTATGAAAACACAAAACGAGAAAGAAAATGGAATTATAGGTAGGATTAAAGTAAATACTAAATTATAATTTTTATAAGGGATTCTTATAAAAACCTAATATTTTTCCATCTCCTTTTCCATCTCTCCTCTTACTACAGATTCTCTTACAAATGTAAATATACTGTGCACACTCTTTAGCATATTTTGATTATCCTCTTCGATGCATTCAAAACAAATATCACCATTTAGTACTCTAACACCACAATTTTTGCAAACGTTAATATTTTTGAAAGGAGTAAAATTTAGAATGTTTTCAGTTAGTTTATTTTTTCCATTGAGAAAGTTACGTTTCACAGTTGCTAAATCCAAAAACTTATGATACTTCCTCACGAAATAATCAGTCAGTTCTCCAGATTTAGATACTGCCTGCCACTCGCTCTTGGAAAGACAATTTCCATCTTCGAGTTCTCTTAACGCTTTAAAGTATTCCATTTTATTTATAGTAGAGATCCTTTTAACTTACCCCTCAGAATACTACGAACTGACGGAGTTGCAAAAGGTGAATACGAAATCAAGGTAATATTATATCGATAATATTACCATCGTCCACAATTATATTTTTATCTGGGATCATCTTTAAAAAAATCTTTACGTTCAACTCTTGTAGAAATTTCTTATCTCGATTATTACGAATAACGTAATTCTCCAACATATTTTCTTTGATTTTTTTCCTTTTATATTTCACGCCTTTTTTCGGAGATACTGGTATTGTTTTCTTAACGGTATTTACGAATTTTTCAACCCCTACATTTTTAAACTGTGTTTTAAAATTTGCAATTTTATCAGCTGAGATTTCTCCGTATACTAGTTGCTCAATAAACCTGTATACTTTCATATCTCTATCTCTATCGATATACGCGAAACATTCAATGAATTCGATATGCTTAAGTGAAAATTGTAAAAATGGATGAGACATTTTTATTTTTATTGGAGAGATCCTTTTAACATACCCCCCCAAAAGTCACTGGTTCTGATGTTTTGTGATAAAAAATGTGTTCTGATGTTTTGTGATGAAAAATTTTATCAAGGGTCTAACAGAAAAGCATTTTTAACAGGATTTAACAGAAAATCATTTTTAACAGGGTTTAGCACAAAAATCAGTTTTAACAGAGATTGAAGTCGGAATCATTTTTATCAGAGATTTAACAGAAAAGCATTTTCAACAGAGATTGAAGTCGGTGGTCCAGGATTGGTATTCGGATACTACTTATATATATATATATATATATGTAAGTGTGTGTGTATGAGTGTGTGTGTTGTGATTCGTGACGATAATCCCGTTCTTGCGCCGAAAAATCAAGCTTTCCAAATAGAAGGATAAGTTCGTTGGCCACACTTTTTGAGCACATTAAATTGGTCAAATTTCAAAGTGTGCTAAAAAAGACTAAATATCGTGAAATTGATATTTTTTAGCAGAATTTCAGTCAAAACAAAATTATACTGAAAAACGTTTACAGTATTATTTTCTACGCGCAAATTCGGTTTGGCCGAAATTAGGGGCATGTCTGAAATTGGATAATTTTACGTAGCTACACAACAGCTGTAGAGAATGACTCTCACCGAAGCGATGTAATTTGGCTCATCCCTTGAACATATTAAAGAATTTCAATTAAAATGTCTACATATCATGGTAATGTTTTTTTTTCAGCTTCAGTAGTTAATACCTACCTACACATTTTGTATTGATAATATGGACATGGTTATTGACTATGGAAACTTACCTACCTAAACACAGTTTACAAATCTTTTATGCAAGTTATCATGATATGAAGTTCTAAGAAATTTTAGCTAGAGATGGGGTAAAATTGTACATGAAGTTGGAGGGGATGGGAAGGAGGGAATACACTTTAGGATAGCGATGTGCACTGTGATGAGTTAGCAATATCAAGGGTTTTTTACTAGTAGAGATGGACATCATAGATCTAGGGTTGCATCCAGCTAAAAGAGTTGGTATTCCAGTTAGACTGCCACCAAGCAATATCTGTGATGTGAACCCATGGGTGTGCAGGATGACTCCGGCAAGGTAAGTTGGATATTTCACGTCAACTCTCTATCTATGAAGTCAACTGCAGGGTAGCCTCCAAGTGGAAAATTTGAAATTCCCTGACCAAACTTTAGATTTCCCTATTAAAAAAAAAAAAAATAATAAAAAAAAATAAAATAAAATAAAATATATATATATATATCAAAGTCAATTTTTTTTCTCGTCATTGTAGCGAATTTTCGTCCTACAGCAAACAATGTCACGCTTTTTTCACCCACAACCAGTCGTTTCCAGAGATAATATAACTACCTCATTTCCCGCCCCACAAAAATAGTTCGTTGGAAAGCTGTGAATTTGTTACGCATGACTCCAAATTTCAATGGGCCAATTTCTCCTTAACGCTCCAGCTCTTAGCAGCTTATGAATACATACAAGTTGTTGGGACTCACTGGATCAGGAACTCACTCTACTGGGTTTGCTCCCTCCCTAGTTCGAAACTTTGATCATTTTTCTCACATAACTTATGATTTACACTAGGTGATGTAGTATAGTAACAAGGGGAGCCAATGACATATCCATACACAATGTATCTGGGTGTAGCGTTGTTTCTCTTTGAACAGTTTAACCACCACACTTGATAATTATTTTTGACATTCGTATAACCTGCCAATGAAATAAGACGCCTAAGATAAAGTAAGCTGTTGAAATTTGATTGTTTGAGAGGTAGAATATACCTAAAAACGCTGCGATAAATTACAAAGTTTTCATTAAAAAATTCCCTTGACAGTTGGTGGTGTTTGCGAAATTCCCCGACTTTCCCAGTTAGGGGCTACCCTACAACTGATATGTAGAGTTTGAAAGCATTATGATTGATTTTGGCAAACATTTTTTTTGTTATGTCCCCTATAATTCATCTACCAGAGCATAAGATAGAGCAGAAAAGTGGGTAAATGAAGACAAATCCCAAAACCGATTTTGATTTTAGAAAAAGTTTAAGGCATGCAGCATGATCGTATGAGCGAATTTTCGTAAATTTTCAAATTATATTATGTTACACAGTTTTAACTTTAAGCTGTTTGAGTGCAAATAAACTGTTAACTACTAGTTTTAAAACATAAAACTAGGTAGTTCTACTAAATAATATTACTAAGAAAAAAAAAAAAAAAAAAAACGATTTTTCGAAGTTTTCAACGACTTTACGGCAAAATAAATGACATTTAAACCCATTTTTCAGCATAATTTTGAGAAAATGTAGCCGTTTATATATATATATATATATATATATATAATAGATGTAATAGGATTAGGAATTAGATATAATATAATTAGGAATTAGATATAATAGGATTTGTTTCAGAATGCCTCAAAACGAATTCTAATGAAAGAATTTTTTATTTTAAAAATTTGGAGCCTTTGCGATAGTTTCATTTTCTACGGAAATTTGCTAAAAGTATGTACAAACAAAATTATGAAAAAATCCTAGAAAAATTTGCTCAAAATTTCTCATAAATTCGATTTTTTTTCTAAAAGTGCAGAAAATTCGAGAAATGATCCAAAATCTGCTTCCAATTTATTAGGTACATAATTTTCCTAAAAACTAATTTTGCCAATTTGTGATTCGGAGAAAAGTGTGCGTAGGTACAATCATTCGTTTTTCATATTCCTTGAAATGTGAACCGACTAACTTAGAGGGAGTTGGAATTTTGTTGCATTACATAGGTACCAACGATAAACATGATCCGTTCAATGAAACGATCGAATAATGAACCGAAGTGAGGGGGAATAGGTATTATATTAGTCATTGAACAGTAGTAGGGTATTTGGCTATAGTTGATGTATATAAAGAGGATATGCAATAAAGAGGATTTGGTATATTCAGCATCAACAGTGTGCAGGCCAAGGAACCGGCCGTTGCACGGTTGTCATACGAGCCCTTTCCAAGGGGATGCAACTGCTGTGCTGAGCGTTTGATTTCACCAAGTCTCGACGGCTCTGCTGATGACTACGAAGAGCCTAAAAAATCAAGAAGGAGATGGTCACTCACAGGAGGGAAAAAGAAAGTCAAGCAACAAGTTAAAAAGAAAAAGAAGAAACTGAAAAAGTAAGTCCGACTATATGAATTACTTCCATAAGAAACCATTTCCATTAATCTTGATAGTCCAGGATCCCAGGCCGAAAATAGGTAGTAATTTAATTTAAGGAGGTTTGTTCGAGATTAGATTTTGAAAATATAGTCCATTCCTAGTGAAAAAATCGTTGTCTGCCACCTTAAAAGTGGGGGAATACAAAATGGCGGCCTCATAAAGATCACTCAATTTCCCCATTTAAAAGTTGTTCTCTAACTCTCGGATTCGTTTCAGAATGCCTCAAAACGGATTTCAATTAAGACATTTTTTACAAAAATTCGCTAAAAAGAAATACGTGGGTAACGCTCATTTCTACACCAATCATCCTACTGAAATTTTTGTACGCAGCAAAGTTATAGAGCTTAAAAATGCAAGGCGATACGACCAAAAACTATGAATTCTCCCAAAATAAGGTAATTACAACAATTGCCGTTACTGCTAACTTTATGTGCAAAATGAAATAAAATTCATGAGTTCTGCTGTAAGTCAATGGGGAAAGGTCTCAGCTAAAACTTGCTCGATATGAACTTTTGAAAGTATTTAACCCTGTATCTAATGAAGTTTGTCAGACCTAAATCAGATGAAAATTAAGGCCGCTAGGTGATTTAAAGGACAGAAGTCTAGACGGGGGGAAGTGAGGGCAGACCCAAAATCAGCCCGATTTTCAATCGTTTGAAATTCGCTTATTTCGGGAGAAAATTCATAGTTTTTTGGTCAAATCGCTTTGTATTTGTATCCTCTACAACTTTGCGTCGTATTAAAATTTCTGTAGGATGAATGGTTTAGGTATCATTAGAGGAAAACTTTAAAATGCGCGAATTAAGCCATATTTATACGGCCGCCATTTTGTATTCCACAAATTGCAGGATGACAGTCTTTCTCGGCCAGAACGTTCTACAGTTCCGAAATCTAATATCAAACTTACTCCTGAAATTCCTAGGTACCTACCTACATATTTTCGGCCTTGGGTACTGGACTATGAATAACAACATCCATTTGCCACCTACTTTTTTTGTTTTGTTTGCCTTACTTTGCTAAAATTTGCAGTTTGATTTTACAACAGGCAACTTCTCGAGATTTCATCTGTAGATTACGATACGTTATTTCCCAATAACTATAATATTACATTAATTTTAACTCTTTTACTTAAGAACAGACCTTACATGATAAATTCCAAGAATAAAACAATAGGCAGCACACTAAAGTATAATCCCAACTATTTTATAAACTAAGAATATTAATTTTGATTTATAGGGAGCTAATGGATGAAGTCACAGAAAAAATTAAAGGTCGAGACGATTCGGAAAGGATCAGATTGTTAAGAGAGAAGAAACGGAGATGCGACTTTGTGACTGCGTGAGTATCCAATATACGAATTTGAATTAACGGATTAAATGAACGGAAAATCATGTAAGTTTCTATAATTCAATCAATTGAGTTAAGCTGAGTGACATGTTCAAGACTGCTGAGTGCAGTAAGCAAAATTATCACTATTGACAGAATAAACTATTCAGGTTTTATAAACAATATATAGATAGGTAAATCGTTCATGGTCATCAATTTGTCAGGTGCTGCCAGGGCCTCATGCTGACGCCTTGTGGGTCAGCCGATTCATGTGCTACTGACATGATGGAGGAAAAAGAGCAGGCCAATTTCTTCATACATACGGATTGTGCGCCCAAAGTCGATGAATGTGTCACAGCAAAACCTGCACGTGCAAGGAAACAGCGAGCTGACTTCCCATGTTCGTGTAGGTAATGCCATAGCATTTTCTTGCTGAGAAAATTAAAATGATCTAATGCCAATGTACACTAAGCACATCTAATGTTTCAGAACCTGCAAATATGTTGGACATGCGGTTGATTCCAAAACAGGATGTCAAACAATTGACAACAGAGAAAAGACAGTGTGCTATTGCAATGATGGAGAAAGAAATGTCACAGACTGCGAAGAAAATCTATCACAACCATCACCATGCAGAACACGAACCTCCATTACAAACCGTCCTGCAACTGTTAACTGTGTTCCGGAATGTACACCAGCAGGCGGCAAAGTGCTTTTCACAGCAGCACTTACTCAAGAAATGCTGATCCAGCTAGCTCGTCATGGTATAGATACAGCAAACTGCATTCCTACGAACACTCAGTATCTCCTTGACTGCTGCAGAAGACAACCATGCATTCCTTGCCCCCAACCATGCACTCCTTGCCCCCAACCCTGTAACCAAATAGTGACAAACTGTGAAACGGTAAACCCTTGCCAACCTGAACCAAGCTGTAGAGTCTACAATTGTCAGCCAGTGCAGTCACCACAATGTACTCCAATGCCAGATTGCAATGCCACAACAAATTGCAACAATTCAATACAATGTACTAAAGTTGCAGAAATCGACTGTCCAGATGTTAAATGCAATGTGTACAACTGTGAGCAACCTCAACCTAAGATTAAATGTACAACCCTGCCAGACTGCACGACAATTTACGATCTTGACTGCCAACCAGATGTTACACACAACCTGAATAACTGCGAGCAACCATGCTCACCCAGACAAATAACAGTGTGTGAACCAGTTTGTCAACAACCGATTATATGCCGTCCATTAAATTGTGACCGCCCATCGTCAATGCCATATTGTTCAAATTCAAGGAATTGCCCATGTTACCAAGATTCCTCCTATCATAGCTATTCAAATTCTCGTGATACCAAAGCATCAGGTTATATATGCATTCCAAAAAGAGCAATTCCTGGTAGTGCAGGGGACATGTGTAGATCCAAATTGTTGGTCCCACTAACATTTCACCACCGAAAGGAGCCATTCAATTCACGAAGCTATAACCGCAGAAACAGATCACGACATAGACGCCGGGAGAGGGTGAGTTCAATTCATGAAATATGCTCTTCCAGAATGAGACGAAGTAGTTTGTCCTATGAAAGAACCAGTGACTCCAGGAATTTCATAAAGAGTTACGAGACACAATACACGAAACGGTCATCCCCAAATATTTCGCCAAGAAATAGCACGGGGCATTATGATAACAGTGCTGAGGGAGAAATGATAATGAACGAAAGACAGAGAGTGAAAAACCAGAGGATAGTCAAATCGGGCAACCAAGACAAACCAGAGAAGATACGTAAAGAAGTCGTCAGAAGGTGGCAAAATGAACCAACGCAGAGTAAAAAAGAACGGCCTAGATCGAGAAGTCCATCGCCAACGAACGTCAATAGGTCAGGAGTAGACGACAAAAGTAGAAATGAAGCCAATAGAAAGACGAACAAAGAGAAATCAGGACTCAAATCCTCAAGTCCACCTCATTTTGAGGATGTGGAACCAACGCGTAGACCGAGCAAAGGACGGGACAGCTATGAAGCTGATTTGATTCGAGCTATGGACAAAGTTAGAAGGAGATATATGGAACAAAATAAGCACGACACAACTTCCAGCGATCTCAGGTCGCTCGGTAAGTGCTTTTCTAATAAACAGTTATAGTGGACAATAACAGTTTCTGAATCAAGTACCTCGGGAAACCGAATAAAAACCAATGTGCAGAAATATAATTAAATTTTCAACGCTCATAATTATGAGGAACAAATATTCTTTTGAAACACTTATCGATTTTTCGGGTACAATAGGTATGTGATGTCTAACAAACTCATCTTTTCTTTTGAAATAACTTTAAAATATCTAGTCATGCAGCATGATCATATTTATGAGCGAATTTTCGTAACTTATCTTACTATATTATGTTAGATTGTTTTGAAAATTAAGGACTTTGAGGGAAAAGAAATTTTTTTTTTTTTTTAATCTTTTTATTTTTTATTTTATTTTTTTATTAAGGTTTAAGCAGCATCTCAACCAGAAGGGTCATTAGCGGCATTGAACAAGGTAAGGTGGCTGGAGAAGTGGCACGATTCTAAGGGGAGCCATGTTGCCATCCTTGACTAAAAAGGACCATCATGGACTCCACTGGCAACTCGGAGGGGAAAAAAAATGAGAGGTACAGTGATGAGCGGTGTTTGGCCCCCAAAGTGGATTTGAAAAAAAAAACCCAAAAATAAAATAATACAACTAAGACTAGATGTAAGATAGAAAAGAAATTGCTAACTACCAATGTTATGGCAAAAAAACTCTTTCTAAATAATATTTTGCGATTCAAAAGAGATTTTCGATTTCCAACGTTTTTGCAGTATTTATCGATTTTTTAGATACATTTAAAATACATTTTTCAGCCTAATTTTGTACATACGTTTTTTGATGTTCTATTTTATAGTTAATAAACTTAATTTGAGCAATATTCTGCTAAAAAAAATATAAATTTAACGATTTTTAGCCGTTTTTTTGCTTATTTTAGTGATTTCTTAAGCACTTTTTTGAAATTTGACAAATTCAAATGCGCTCAAAAAATGTTGGTCAACGAACTCGTCCCATCGTTTGAAAAGCTTGATGTTTCTGGTACAAGAACGGAATTTTTATCGCAATTTTAAGGAGAGTTATCGTCTGAAAGGACAAACACACACATAAATATGTATATATGTCAAAAGGGATTTCAAAAAAGAACATGTTCGAAATTGTTGGAGCCATTGCAACAGTTTGAAATCCTTCAAAACAGATTTTGACTAAAACAATTAATAGAAATTGATTTTTTCTAATATGTTGAAGCCATTGCCAATATCTCAATTTTTCGCGTTGCATCATTGGAACTTTATACTTTACCCTCAATTGCACAATCATACAATACGATAAATTTGTCATCTTCAATAATTTAAATTATAAAAATATTAGTGTAGAACTAAAATTGTAGGTTTGAAATTATCATCAGTGAGTAGGTTAGGAGTATTAGGATGTTTGTAGGTTACAGAGTTACCACAACATCACAGTGCGTTTGTGTGTTTTGCAGCAACTACAGGGACAGAACCTTGTCTGACTCCAACTTACCATGAACTCACAACCTTGACAGAGCAAATCAAGTGCTTGAGGAGGGACCTAAGAAAATTCTGCGACGCTGACTGTGGTTAGAAGAAAGAAAGTTTAGCTTTTGAATATCCGAATAAATAATTTTAATATTTGGGTACTGAGCACGAGGCTCAATTTGTATCAAGATGGGACTTCTTCAGTAATCTTCCAAAAGTTAATAGAGAGTTCCTAAAGCTCTAAGGAGATAGAGATGAGCGCCTTATCGTGAACGGAAAACGTTACTGCGCATGTGCGGGGAGATGAGGCGCCTCATCTCCAAAAATACAAGATTTATTCCACCCTATACATAAGACGCTTTATCCCGAACCTGCCTACCTCATCTCTTCCTCCCTATCGCAAAGTAACCTTAGACACAGATAACAGTGATATTAATTTCTTGTTGGTATTCATGAAAATTATATTCATTTTCAAAATCTGCCATTGCAAAACCTTTTCATGAATAAGAAAAGAACTAGGAAACTGAACACACGGGATAGGCGGGAAAATCCTCTTGGTGTCTCAGCGTTACTTTACTATAAGTAGCGTCACCTTAAGACAAAACAGTAATTCGACCCCTTGACATTATGAGGTTAGCCTTTGCTGTGGCTCGCTCCAGATTATAAAAACCCCAAGCACCTTAACCCCATTTACTTATCGTACAGGAACTCTCTCTAATGCCAGGTCGGAGAATGTGTTATCTTTTTCAGTTAGCTCCAGAAATTGAACACTTAGTTGTTCTGTAGTTGAACGAATGTGAATAGATATGATTTAGGGCATTGATATTAGAGAGCTCCTAAACGATATGTCAATTGGGATAAGGTGCTTGGGGATTTTATCATCTGGGACGAGCCACAGCGTATGCTAACCTGATAAAGTCAAGAGGGTCGAATTGAAGTTTTATCTTAAAGTGACTACTTATCTTCAAGTAATGCTGAACCACTAAGGAGATTTTCCCGTTCCTATCCCGTGAGTTCAGTTTCCAGCATTTCTACGTTTCCTAGTTCTTTTCTTATTCACAAAAAGGTTTTGCAATGGCAGATTTTGAAAATTTATGAACAAGAAAATGAAAGTAACTTTCATGAATCCCAACAAGAAATGAAGATCACTGTTATCGGTGTGTAAGGTTACCTTGTGATAGGGAGGAAGAGATGAGATTGGTTGGTTCGGGATAAAGCATCTTATGTTTAGATGAAATAAATTTGTCTTATTGGAGATGAGGCGCCTCTTCTCTATCTCCCTATCGCTATAGGAACTCTCCAATCTCTATCTCAGCTAGTGCCATCCAACCTTGAGACATTACAGAGATCAAAGGTGTAGAACCTCGAAGCTCCCCTTGCAAAGCTTCCTTTTGTGTCTACGATGACCTCCATACGGATGGTGGTTTCTTGATTGTTGATAATGATACTCCGTAGTTTGAAGTGAATAGATACACCATGAGGCATGAATAGTATTTCAGTATCTCGGTGAAACCTTTCGTGATCATTTTATTTGCAAATAGAAAAGTTAGAATTTAGTGAAAATGTATGAAATCAACATTTTTACCATATGATTTAGAAAAATAACACATCTGGTAGTGGTCTGTGCCAAATGAGGTATATAAAAGTGGTAGAAAATCCAAGTTTTTCCAGTGGAATCTCTTTCAGAAGCATGAAATACTAGTTTTATCCAGTTTAAACGAATTTTAATCCTATACAGAAAACAGAGAATAATCAACAGGGTTTGAGAATAACCAACGTTTCAATATTTGGTACTTGAACTTCAAATAGTAGTATAAAGGATTGCCACCATGTATGCTACTGTCAAACCTATGGATTTTAGCGTCCAAGGGCTGGATTCAATATTACACGGGACCACCCTGACTGTATTAGCAGACACCAGACATCTTGGCCCAGGTAAGTCCTACTGTGCATATCAATTATTTCTCATTTATATCAAGTGTTCGTTTCACGGATGTAGGTATAAGAATAAAGTTGAGACTATATTATTTTGTTTTGGTAGTTTGGTCGGCCGTAAGTACTTATTGTTTTGTACGAATTAGTCGGGATGCGGCCCAGGGAAAAAATTCCCTTTCCTTTCTTTATTTATTTTTTTCATTTAAATAATAACTATCCATCCATTCTTTTATTGCTTTCTGGACATTTTGTTTACTTGGTAACCTCTATGTTTCTGACAAATCCGTTATTCGGATGTTTATACATTTTTTCCTGGTCACACCAAAATCTAAAGATGTCCTCAGTTAGAGGACGAAACGTCATCAAATAAAATAATGAATTTTTTTTTTTTTCCAAAGCGTTTTATTTGTATATAACAACTAGTTACATGATATAGACATTATTATGTAAGTAACTATCTAGCTATTTAGTTCGCATAATTACACTTTCTTTCACTGTGGTTTTAGTCCAGTGACTACTACCACCACACTTGTTCAAGTTCAGCACCAAAGCTGGAGATCAGCATCCAAGATCGAAGGGTTTATTCCTCTTCAAACGCCGGATTTGCTGCGAGTTTTCCAGTAGCTGGAGAGCCTCTGGGTTCGTGTGATTGAGCAGCCTTTGCTCATACCTCATAGCGTATTTTTTAATGATGTCATTCACGGTCTCCATCTGCACGTCTCTATGAAGATCGTCATTTCTTACGTACCAAGGTGCATTAACGATCGCCCGTAGTACTTTGTTCTGGAAAGTTTGGATTATCTTGATGTTTGTTTTTGCTGTGCACCCCCATAGTTGGATTCCATAGGTCCAAATGGGCATCAGCACGGTCTTGTACAGCAGCACTTTATTATAAATGTTAAGTTGCGAGTATCGGCCCATTAGCCAATACATGTTCCTAAATTTGATTGAGAGTTCTTCCTTTTTCTTCTTCACGTGCTCCTTCCACCTTAGCTTGGCGTCCAGAGTCATCCCTAGGTATTTAGCAGAATTTGAATACGGTACGTTGGTTCCATTTAATGTGAGTGGTGCAGTTGAAATTCTTTTGTTAGTGAAGTTAACATGAGTGGATTTAGTTTCATTGAGCTTCAGTCGCCAGTTTTTGACCCATTCATTAACTGCAGTTGTTGCTTCCTGTAACTTCTCTGTTGAGTCCTCTACCGAGTCTGCAACAGCTAAGATAGCCGTATCATCTGCAAATGTTGCGATTGTAGTTCCTTCTATGTGAGGTACGTCTTGTGTGAACAGCAAATACAAAAGGGGGCCCAAAACGCTACCCTGAGGTACCCCTGCGTTGATGTTTTCAAGGTTGGAGTACTCATCCTCCACTTTTACTCTAAAAAATCTGTTTGTTAGGTAGGAACGGAGTATTTCACAATATTGATGAGGTAACATCCCTTGCAACTTGTTGAGTAGACCTTCATGCCAAACCTTATCGAAGGCTTGGGATACGTCCAGAAATACTGCACTACAGACCTTTTTTCGCTCCAATGCATCTTCGATTACGTTAGTTAACCTGTGCACTTGTTCAATTGTAGAATGCTTTGCCCTAAAGCCAAATTGATGCTCAGGTAAGAGGTTCTTTTCTTCTATCATCCTAATCAGTCTTTTCTTGAGGAGCTTCTCAAATAACTTTGAAATCACTGGTAGCAATGAGATTGGTCTATAGGAATTCACATCAGTTGGCTCCTTCCCAGGTTTAGGGATCATTATGACCTCAGCTACCTTCCATTGAAGAGGAACATATTTTAGACGAAATGCTGCGTTAATTAGGTATAGGAGCTTCCGTTTACCTATTTCAGGAAGTTCCTTAATAGTTTGCCCAGTTATAAGGTCGTATCCTGGAGCTTTTTTTGTTTTTAACTCCTTTATGCAATCATTGAGTTCTGGAAACTTTACTGGTTTGATTGGAGTGCTGTCAGTAAATCTTGATTGGTTTAGAGCTTCTCCATGCGATTGCTGCGGAAGTGGAGAGAAAGTTTGTCCAAGGTGATGAGCAAAGAGATGAGCTTTATCAAGCGCACTTCTTGCCCACTCCCCCCCATCTTTCCTGATTGGTGGATTTTGCGCTACTGGTCTATTGGCCCCTTTGGCGGCTTTATACAGAGAGTAGTCAGTAGTTCGGTCAGCTGTTAGGGCTTGGATGTTCCTAGTGAGGGTTTCTTGTCTATTTATTTTGATCAGAGTGGTTAGTTTTTCCGTCAGCCGATTCAGCACCGCCTTGTCTTGGGGAAATCGAGTCATTTTCCACCTTCTTCTAGCTCTACGCTTCTTTCCTAGCAGTTCTCGAACAGCAACAGGATAGGAGACCTTATCCATTGGGGTTACAACATTAGGAGTAGACAACCATGCGGCTTCTTGTATTAGTTCCGTAATTTCTTCTACTTCTGTATCTAATTGGTCAGTGGTTCTGAGCGGTTTATTTAAGTCAATATTTGCTGTGATGTGTTCCCTGAAACTGTCCCAATTCGTCTGCTGGTTTACTAGTCTTGGAACTTGTTCCCAGTTCACGACGTTTTCACTTATGGTCAAAATGATGGCAGAGTGATCCCCTGTCAAATGGTCGCTATCACTCACATGAGCATAGTTTGTAGTAATCCCCTTGCAGATGAAAAAATCAATCAAGTCGGGCGTTTTCCTTGTATCAGTAGGCCAGTAAGTGGGCTTTCCTGACGTCATAAATTCACAGCGGGTTTTCTGTCCTGCTGAAAACAGTTCTCGTCCTTTTGTTGTTGTCAGCCTAGAACCCCAGAAGGTATGTTTTGCATTAAAGTCACCGCCAATGATAAAAATATTGCCAAACTGTGAGAACAAGTTGGTGTATTGTGCCTCTTTCAGGTTATACCTAGGGGGGGCAGTAAATTGCAGATATTTTACAGTCTTTGCCTTTCAACGAGATATTGACTGTGGACACCTGCATAGTTTCATCTTCAATTTTGGAATATTCATAGTGCTTGATGGCATTTTTTACCAGCACGGCTGAACCACCTCTGGCTTTATTTGAAGGATGTAAGGCAGAATAGACTCTGTATCCTGTGATGCGCAGAAAGGTTTCTTTGGTGAAATGGGTTTCTGAAATTAGGCAAATATCAATTTTTTCAGTGGATAGGAATGCTTCCAGTTGCTGGGCATTTTTGGTTAGCCCATTAGCATTCCAGGCTGCTATACGGAGTGTGGGGTAATCCATCATATATTAATTATTTTTGTGTGTGGTTTTTTCGAGCTTTCTCACTCGCTCTAAGAGAGCGTTAGTAGTAGAGTTCTGTTTATCCATGAACTCCATCAGTTTCGAAAGAACATCCTCGAGCTTGGGGTGTTCATCTATTTTGATACTCTCACGCCTCTTGCCTGCCACTATACTGGCATAGGACACTGACGATCGTCTACCCTGAGGTTGCGAAGCACCTTGTCGTTTCGTCTGACTCTCAGGACCTGCATTCGATTTGTTAGGCTTATGTCGAAGTTTTTGGAGCTCTTTTGCAACTTCACACCCTCTATAATTGGCTGGATGTTGTTTTCCACAGTTGACAGATTTTGGGGGTTCTTCTTTTGATAATTCGCAAGAAGACACGTCATGTTTGCCCGCACATCTGACACATCGTGGCTCTTTTTGGCAATAAGACTTTGTATGAAAAAATTGCTGACATTTTTTGCATTGTGGTATAAGCCGCCCAGTTTTCCTGAGTGGCTCAATGCGTACCACCAAGTTCAGAATAGTTTTGATGCCATATATTTTTTCGACATCTTCGTTGTTATCGAATGATAGCATGTATAAGGGTAAGTTCTGCATTTCAAACTTCCCTGGTTCATTTACTGACCTAACTCTCTTCATTAGGTTAGTTGCGTCAGTCGCTTTGAATCCTTGGCTTTGTAGATCATCAAGGATCTCCTCAGGCTTACAGGACGGATGCAAGCCTCTAGCCACCACCTTGATCGGCCGTGTATTCTTATTTTCGTAGCTGAACCACTGCATGTTCTTTGACTTCAATTTGGCAGTCAGCAATCTGTATGTTTCCCCATCCGGGACATTCACTTTCCACTGATCACTGTTTAAAGAAGTTACTTTACACCTTTTTTCGGTGGTCTCCCTTAGTGTGGTTAGCAGAATTGAATAATCTTTAATCCCAGTTACTGTTACTGGGGGTGGAGGGAACTCTTTCTTTGTTACCTCTTTAACAACATTGTTTTCCGTTTTTTGGGGGGCCTTTTTCAGCTGATCTTCGGGAGAGCAACTGTCAATTTTCTTCCTCTTTCTTTTACTCACCCTTTGCCTAATCCACTGAGTTTCCCCAGCGAGGTCCGAATCAGTATCAAGTTCCGCTTGACTATCAACTTTCGATCCATGAGCTCTATTAATTTTTATTTTGTCCTGGAGACGTTGGAATTCCTCCTCGCTTTGTAGGATTCCTTTTGATTGAGCCTGGACATTTTTTAGGTCGGTGAATTTCTTCACCGCTCGCTCCAACAAGTCACACAAGTATGACACACAAGTCCTATAAGAAGAAACTTCAGCTTTCAACTGCTCATCAGCAGGAACTAGATAGTTATTTGAAAGCCCCTCACGGGCATTAAATATAGCTTCTTTAAATAATTCAATTTCATTCTCACCTTCGCCGTCTGTTTCCATATTTCAGCGATGGATGCCACCTCAACGTCCCGTTTCGCAGAAGGAAAACTCGCGGTTTTGTTACGTAACTCGCCCGAGATCGGGGTCGTGTTTACACTTTGTCGATTGTCAGTCACTGAGATGTTTATTGCTCGGAGGTTCGCGCACAACTGAAAATAATGAATGAAGTAATTTCATTCATTTTTTCCCTGGGCCGCATCCCGACTAATTCGCACAAAACTATATTATTTTGTGAACCCATGTGACAAGGGTCGAAAAACTTGTGCTATAATGCACCAAGATTCTCTATATTACTCCAATATGAAGGAGCAAGGAGAAAATAATAGGTACACAGGTTCAAAGGCAATGGTTGCACAATTTATTCAAGGAACCAAATATGTATTTGCTCGAGAAGAAGTCTAAGGGATTTTGATTAGACTGGAAAGCAGTTATGTTTTATATTAACTCTTCAATACTAATACAGAGACACCGCAAAGGGGAAGGTTAGATGGGATCAGTCTGAGTAGTAATCAGGATCAGGTATGATATCAGGAGTCAATCAACTAATATCAAGATCGTTAATTGTGGGACTGAGATAGAGGACTTACAGAGATAGAGTCTTACAGGCTGATATGAAGTCAGGCAACGTAAGGAATCTAATTACAAGGTGCTCAGCGACAGAAGTAACTCCTACCGACAATTCTGAGGATGAAAGAATATTCATTCATTCCAAAATATAACCAAACGCCAAAATGTAACCATAAGCTCAACAGATTAAAAAAAAAAAAAAAAAAAAAAAAAAAAAAAAAAAAAAAAAAAAAAAAAAAAAAAAACATCTGCCTACTTAATTTACTCCTACTCAATCATAACTGCAAGTGTTTCCTAATGTTTTCTTCTAAGGTGGATTACAAATAACAAATATGTAGGGTAGTAGAAAGATCATTCCATCATTTTAAATAATAAGTGCTTACTCCCATATTTTGCGTATTTTATTAATTTTAAAAATAAAATTAAACCCCCCCCTACCTTCAACAACATCCTAAAAGGTACAGCAGCAACCAGTATACAACAGAAACAAGAGGATGGGTCCCCCTAATCATTGATATGAATAAAAAGACTTATATAGAGACTATACAATTACAAAACATGCAAACTACCGAATGGAAATTGTACCACTAAGCAACCCCCATATATAAAACTAAGCTCTGACGAGGCCATTAAGGCGAGAACGCTTAGCGAATAAACAAATACGAGAAGCCGATATATTTCTCACCCTCAACAACCGTAGAATAACAAATAAGGACAGAAGGTCAGAGCAATCAAAACTAACAAAAGCTTTTTAGAAAAACAAATTTATTCAACTTTTAAAAAAATTAGATTCCAAATACCCTTCAAAATCTTACCAGAAAAATAAAATGACAGAACTATAATGTATAATTACACTTTGTTTGAAATTAAAATCGATTATAGTCTCTGGGATAAGGGAGGAACACTGCTTATGTTCGGAGAACTGGGGGAGTGAAGAGTAGTTCCACATGGTGCAGTTGGTTGGTTTTCCAGAAAAAAATTCCCTTCATTGTGTGGCTTTCGTCTTCGGCTTAGCCTTCTTCACTTTCTTCAGGCCGTCCATGTTTCCTCGTAGAAGGCTGCAGTAGGCAAGTTGGAACTTGTTCACATCTTTCGGGTGAACCTGAAACAGAAGGAATACAGCTGTTATTAAAATTGGGAAACAAGATTTAAACCAGGTTTATGAATTTAGGAAGATTAACCACCAGTTCCAGTCTTGGTTAAAAGATTTTTATTGACGACGTTTCGGCCTCCGACTGTAGGCACAATTCATGCCAAATTATTTGCACAGATACTACACAGGTATCTGTCAGCCAGAAAAATGGCTACCCAACAGATGAGATTCCTACTACGAGTATATATACCTGTGTAGTATCTGTGCAAATAATGTGGCAAGCATAGGGTCTACAGACAGAGGCCGATACGACACCAGTAAAAAACTTTTAACCAAGACTGGAACTGGTTGCTTAATCTTCCTATCGTTTACATCCTGCCATGGAGACACAAAATCCGCCCACCTCTACCAGGTTTATGAATGCCAATAATTTCATTAATCTGAAAATGATAAGAAATGCCATAAAAAATATGATTACGCCTAAAATAATGACAAACTTAATGCATGAACGAATGTCCGCACGATCTGAAAGACTAACTGGCAATCTCTCTGCCTTCATGTGATAAACTATACAAGTACATAAATTTATCTTATTGGGGTACGTTCCGCTATCCATTTCTTTCATGTTGAAATACGGTTTCGTACATAGAAACAAGCTATACTGCTGAAAAATTAATTATCACAAATAAAAAATGAGGGAAAATTTTGCTACTATTTCTTATATTATTTTTTACTAGGTATACGATTTTCATTCATTCATTAACTTGAATTATTGAACTTCATCGCTGAATGAACTATCCAATATTTTTGAATTTGATAGCCAGAAAGACATGTTTGCCACATAACACTAAGAGACCTCGATCTTGCAATAGCAAACAAAAATCATATCATTTCTAGCCCAAAGCACAAGCAGAGGAAGACTCGACAAAGGAAGTATATTTTAGCTTTCAGTTTAGATATGTAAACGAATAATGGCAATAATGGAATAAATAAGAGTTTTCACTCAATTGTAAATGAAAAATGCAGATTTTTAAAAATATTTCAATGTTTCAATATTACCCTTTGGGGTTGATCAAAATTGATACGATTTAGGATGATTTTTCAAAAAGTTTGATGGAGTAGATTGGTAGGAAAGGTACACGCAGGTTACATCGGACGGACGACTTTTTGGCATTAATATGTCTTATTTGTTTACTTGTACAGATACAGGCGTAGCCCAATTAAATATGCATGACAAAAAAATAGATGTATATAACAAAACAGAAAAGTTCATGACATGGATGCTGGAGTTCATGAAATTTCCTAAACTTAACCAAAATTACAAGGTACACGAATTTCAATGAAGAAGGTCACTTGACATGAGAAGGCAAAACCGAACTTATTATTAAATTAGGGACAAAACCTGCTTCCTGAAGTAACTAAGACCGGAGGTGAACAGATCTAAATCTTCGGACAATGAAGCTAAATAATTTATGTCTCTGAATTCTAGTTACAGGGCTATTTAATAAATAATTAGTGTGGGTGTGAGGAATAGAAAAAAATGAAATGGTGGCGCATGTTGTAGCTGGGGACATTTAAATTAAATAAGGATAAGAGTGAGGGACAGTCGTTTCCACCATTGAACAGCTAGACAACGAATGCTGCATCTATCGACCTTCGTCTTGTCTCTAGCAGAGTCAGACAAGCTCATCATCGTATCATGTAACGAGTCACCACTGATCGGCACTCCCACTCTAAATGGTAAAAATCTTAGAAATTTATTCTGGATCTTCTCCAATCTAACTCTAGCTTATTTTAAAAAGAGACCAAACCATAGCGCAATATTCAATCGTGGATCGGACAAGTATAGAAGAGACAGGGCCATGGCACTGGTAAAATCTGATGTCGTTCTCTTCACCCCTCGTCGTTCATCCTCATTACCTTATTGTATATGAAATCGATAAGATTCGAAAACCTCAGCTGAACATCAAATAGTACACCCAGGTCCCGCATCACCATCTGACGATCAAGAACGTGTCCATCGATATAAGAACTGTAAAGGTTCGTGCCGGGAGAACGTCAAAGTGTGACACTTAGGGATGTTCAATGTCAAACCATTTGCTGAACTCCAAACCACTAAATCTGTCCAGATTGGTTGGTGTCATGTCCGACTTTATAGTCAATATTATTTCCCTCCAATAATATAAGTAGCGGACGGCGCTCAGTGTAGGGAGCTAGAAAAGTACATTATGGCCTGATCCGAAGAGGGTAAGGTAATGGTTGAGGAGTACGTAGTGTTGGCGTCTCCTATAACCCAGCACCCTGTCATAGAGATGTGCCAACACCCGATCTTTGTGATAACTGTTACAACCTGCTCCAGTTCCGCTCGTGGAACGGTTTCAAATTTCCGATCCAGTTCGGCTTACCAATCCCAACTCTGATGGTTTTTACACCCGAGACTTCCCTGATCTCTATCAACATTCAAGGCCTTTCCCGTCTCCAGTAGCAATATTGTTGTAAGTACCTACCAATAATCTTTGGAATTTGATTATGTAATCTCTAATCCTCCGCATGTGTAGTAGCAGAATTCCCTGAAATTATGTCACACAACAAAAGGGCTGAAAGGAAACGGAGTTTATCAGTTCCAATGATAGGAACAGAACGATAAGGAGAGAAAACACAAGTTGAGAACAGATTTGAGATCGAATTTTAATGAATTATTTATCGTATTATATTTGTATTCTATTGTACTTGGCTACTTTCTTAAGGACACGTAAAACAGAACAACATGTGCGGAACCTTTTCATAATCGACCTACGATGCTGGAATTTGTAATGGGGCCTCTCTAAGACAAATAGGTAGTGAATATACACATATTGCGATCCAACCATGCATAATATATGTTTTTGACTCCCGAGTACTCATCACAGTGTCAGTCTTCACGATTTTCCTCTTGATGTTAAGAAGCAGATGGTCCAATCTTTACTTCTCCCACTCATGGATTACGCTAGTTTGGCATACATAGACATGACAGGCGAAAACATAGAATGCCTTCAGCGAGCACAGAATGCCTGCATTCGTTTTATATTTAAGATCCACAAATGGGATCATGTTACCTTGAACTACAAAAGAATAGGGTAGCTGAAAATCAAGGAGTGGAGAGCGTATAGATTAGGAGTAACATTATTTAAAGTTTTAAAATTTGAAAACCCTTCGTACATCAGGGAAAAGTTCGTGTACAATTATGAAGTTAATGAGCGTGAGTCGAGGGAGTGTCGCCTCATTATTCCGTATCATAAAACATTCTACGACCAATACAAATATGTATTTCAGCAGGATATTAGTGTTCACTCTTTTATGAAAATATTTAAGGAAGAATTATTAAAGTAATATTGAATTGTTTGTCACATGTAAAATAGTAGAAGTAATTTTAGTTTATGGCAAGCTCACACAACTTATTTTATTGTTCATTTTTCACCAACTGAGAAGAAGGAAGCAATAATTGTAAATTTGTTATTATGTTTTCTGCCATCATGGCCATCTATAAATAAATCAGTCACAGTCACAGTCTTGTGAATGAGAAAAGAACATTAGAATAAATATGATGGTATGCCCGTATAGATAAAAGAGAAGACTACTTTTTATGAAACCAACTGTTCATAATGAAAATGTTAAGTTAGCACTAGTATGTGTTTTTCGAGTTCATCTTTCTTATCACTATACTATGAAATAAATTCAACATCTCACTATATTATATTGATCAGAAAGATGTTTTATTCAAAAAAAAATTATATTATCTAGATTTTCTGGGTGGATCATCATATTCTGGAATTTGGAAGAGGAAACACAGACTGCTTTCAGTTGTTTGCGAATGCTTTCGGGAGATACGATGGCCCCTTCCTCAGGATAACAATCAACAAGCTATCTCTTCTGCCTCTCTATCCCTTCCATGCTTGCAGTATTGAGTTGTATGATAGAAGGGATAGAGAGGCAGAAGAGATAGCTTGTTGATTAGCTATTAGCCTGAGGATATGGGCATCGTATCTCCCGAAAGCGCTCGCAAAAAACTGACAGCAGTCTGTGTTTCCTCTTTCAAATTCCAGAATATGAAAAAATTATCCTAGTGCTAACTTAACCTTTTCATTATGAACAGTTGCTTTCAGAAAAAGTAGTATTCTCCATTATCTTTCAATGTTTTACAATGTTTTTTACTAGTGTCCTCTAAAGGACACATAGAAATGGATATCGACTTGCTGAACTACCCTGATCAGTCGAGTGATCTCTGACGCCAATTTCTCTCCTAATCTCCTCATTAAGCTAAAATGTGAGTGATTTGAAAAATATTTCTCGGTTAATGTTAAGTATAGTTTCATATTAATATAGGATGAAATCAGAAACGGAATTTGAAAAGAAATTAAATAGGGTAGACTAGGAATAATATAGTAGGTATCACAATCGTTCGAGTACTAGAGGATATTTTTTGATGTAGAATTGATTGATTAATAATAAGGATTAAGTAAAGAGTCGAAATATAGCTTACCACAGTGGAAATCTTCTTTTTGTTGGTAGAAGCCCGGAGCAAGCACAAATACTCAGAAGGTTCTGGAATTTTCTTCGTTTTGTCCCTGGGAGCAGGTTTTACGTGACCGTCATCTGAAACAGAAAAATGATTATTAAACATAATAATGAGACAAACAAGAATAATACAATTTTAAAATGAATAAAGTTGAACGTAATAACAAAAAATGTGATTTTAATTTTAAACATATTCTTGAGTAATGCATGCATTACAGGGACGTCCCTATATTTGGTCTGTAGCGAGGTAATCCTACAAGAATCCCAAACGGAAATTTTTAACTTCCCTGACCGAACTTCAGATTTATCTGACAAAAATATCAAATTCAAATTCCAAATTTTTTGCTTGTTGTCTCGTCATTTTAATGTACCTTTAATGCTTCTAACACAGAAATCGTATAATTAAAAAAAGACTACTTTATATTTAACAATTTCATTGCCCTCGAAGTGCTCAAATATCGTAACTTAACATAAATATAATACGATAATTTACGGAAATTCACCCATACGATCATGCTGCATGACTTTCTGTTTAATATTTTATTGTATCTCAATTTGTGATCTGAAGCTATTTGTTGAAGTGAATTTTTCCTTACATGGATTTCTTAGCTCTGGGGATAATTCAAAATTTTCGTCCAACAGCAACAAATATCACTTTTTCGCCTACTACCAATTGTTGCCAGAGAGAGTATAACTTCCTGATTTCCATTCCTACAAAAATCGTTCGTTGGAAAATTGCTCTGTGAATTTATAACACACGACTCCACATTTCAATGGGCCAATTTCCCCCTGAGAATTCCTAGCATATGTATACAAACTAGTTTCTGGACTCTTACTGGATCAATCCACTACTCTGCTGGGTTTTTTCTCCCTAGTTCAATACTCTGTTAATTTTTCTCACAATTGGTTCATTAGGTGTGCATTACAGGGACGTCCCTATATTTGGTCAGCAGCAATGTAATCCTACTAGATTAAGTTTAGTAATTTTATGATAATGTACGAATGGATGGTAATTTACGGTGGCATACGAAGACATATCTGAGGAATTTCCTTTCAATGAATGCATTACTCATACTGGCGTTAGAGGCATGGACAGGGTGGCCATTTTATTGTACTTTTAATACTTCTAATAGTAACAGTCATGCATCATGATCGTATGAGCGAATTTTCATAAATGGTCGTATTACATTTATGTTAAATTCTGTTGAAGTTGAGCACTTTGGGGACAAATAAAAATTTTATTATACATTTTATAGCAAACTAACTGTTGGTCAGTAATATTCCAAAGAACAAACGATTTTGTGGATTTTTACAATTTTTTCAAGTGTTCCTATCGATTTTTAGCTTATTTTAATGAAATTTAAGTACATTTTTCAGTACAATTTTGTGCTTAAATTTTTGAATGTCCTAGTTCATGTTTGATTAATTTTTTTCGATTAGCATTCTACTAAAAAAATAGAAATTTGTTAATTTTTAGCGGGTTTTGCCTTTTTTAGTGAGTTTTTAAGTACATTTTTTGAAATTTGACCAATTTAATGTGCTCAAAAAGTGTTGTCCAACGAACTCATCCTTTCTTTTGAAATGCTTGATTTTTTGGCGAAAGAACGAAGTTTTTATCTCAATTCTATCGAGAGTTATCATCTGGAATGACACATACATATATATACTTATATATATACATATAAAAAAGCGTTAAAATCCAGGAATCATTTCAGAATGCCTCAAAATAGATTTCGATGAAGAAAATTGTTGAAAATTTTAATTTTAAAAATTTTGGAGCAATTGCAATAGCTTTATTTTCTAAGAAAATTCGCTAAAACGGAAATCGTATAATTTGAAGAAGAAAAACAGACTACATATATAGTCTACTTGTACTTCACAAATTCATTGCCCTCGAAGTGCTCAAATATCATAATAATTTAACCTGAATGTAATACGATAATTTACCAAAATTCACCCATACGATCATGCTGCATGACTTTTTATTTAATATTTTATGGTAACTCAATTTGCGATCCGAAGCTATTGGTTGAAGTACATTTTTCCTTATATGGATTTACTTAGCTCTGGGGATAATTCAAAATTTTCGTCCGACAACAAAACAAAAAAATTTTACGCTTTTTTTTCATCTACTACCATGCCAGAGTGAGTATAACTTACTGATTTCCCATCTCACAAAAATCGTTCGTTGGAAAGTTGCTCTGTAAATTTATAACACAAAACTCCAAATTCCAAAGGGCCAATTTCCCCCTCCTTAACTAGTTTCTGGACTCTTACTGGCAATCCATTACTCTGCATGGTTTTTTTCTCCCTAGTTCGATACTCTGTTAATTTTTCTCACAATTGGTTCATTAGGTGATGTAGTTACCTGGGAAGCCAATGGCATACCCACTTTCCTGCCAAAAAATATCAAAGTAAAATATGTTTTTTGTTTTCTGTTTATTTTAATCATTTAATTTAAAAAAGAAATTTGTTAATTCGAATAAAAAACAAGTAGTTACGAACATTTTTAGCACTTTAAATTGGTTACATTTCAAAAAAAGGAGCTTAAAAAGCACCAAAAATGGCAAAACGGTTAAAAATCGATAGCGTGTTCAGTGGACCATTATTCAAATAAAGTTTATCAACCATAAATAAGAACATCAAAACATTCACGCACAAAATTGCACTGAAAATGTCCTTGAATTTCGTTAATATGTGCAAAAATATCAATAAAAACTGCCGAAAAAGCTAAAAATCCGAAATAATTGTTCGATTAACAAACCATTATTTAGCATAATTTTTTGCCATATAATTTATATTTAAAAATTTCATTGCCCTCAAAGTGCTCAAATTTCAAAACAATTAACCCTAAGAATGTAGTACGATAATTCGCCCGTACGATCGAGCTGCATGAACTTTTATTCAATATTTTACGTTCTCTGAATACGTGACCATCTGAGGCGATTTGTTGAAATTTTGATGTAAATTAAAATGCGCTCAAATTTCTGACGATTATCGCTTACAGCCAAATCGTTGCTGCGGAACTGTATCATAGGCATTTATCATCGTACAAAAACCGTTTGCCAGTCGTGGAAAGGTCTCGATTTACCTAACCGTATTATGTTAACCACTGGCGCAGTGTGTGTCCAACAATCTGAGGTATGAGTGTGGTTGTCTGAATAATTGTGTCGTCTGGTTGTAAAACCGGCCAACTCCTCAATTTTCGGAAAATCGCTGTTTTTGTTGTATTAAGTTCTTTACTAACATTCCCACCCATTGGCAACGAGAACCATAGCAAAACCGGTTAAATCCGTGCGTTTTGGGGGTTAGAAAACTCCAATGAGTTGCAAAATCGGCCACATCCACTCGCCAATGTTTTTCAAAACCGGTCATCTCCAAATTCACCAGGTAGCGCTAGCGTTCCCGCTTATCTTATCAAGTCTTCACGACAGGTTCAAATGAAAAGAAATCGCTTCCGCATTATTCCACAGGCTATGTAATACAGATTTTAACGGGATAACGGTCCTCAGATGTGAGGCAGACGGCTGTGGGGGCCAAAATAAAAATACAACGATGATATTTATGCTTCAATATTGGTTGACACGGTATGCCCCTAAGAACCTGAAGAAGATTGAGGTAATTATTCCCATTCCTGGACATTCATTCATCCCTCAGGTTGAAGAGAATAGAGACTCTCGTTGATCCTGCAGCTCATGAAAGCATTTTAGCTGACATTGGAACAGTTTTTAAGCCTGGAAGAGACTACACCGACCACGATTGGAAGAAGGCCAGCAATATATTCATCAAACCACCTGCACAATGGCATTTCAAATTCGCCCCAACGAAAAGATTTTTTATAACAAAAGACAAGGATAAACCGTTAGTGCAAGGAGAGGTCTTCTACAGAAATGAGCTTGGAGCCAGAAATTTGGTGGAGAAGAGTAGGATGAATATTACGTGCAGCAGGCTGATGACGTAGCTACAGGTACTGTGATAAAGCCCCTAAAACTTCGTGATGTGAGAAACTTACTGACGAAACATTACGGACCAGATTAGGAAAAAGACGACAGATTGATTTTTTACCAAAACATTTTGGCTGACTTGGGTGGTAACGAGGAAGTCTACGAGGAAACAGATGACGAAAAATTGTTCGTTGGAAAGCCGTGAATTTATTACACATGATTTCACATTTCGCTGGGCCAATTTCCCACTCCGAATCCTAGCTGAGTCCTAATTTATAAGTTCAATCCAGTACGCTGCTGGCCTAACTTTATAAGTTCAATCCAGTACGCTGCTGGCCTAATTTTATAAGTTCAATCCAGTACGCTGCTGGCCTAATTTTATAAGTTCAATCCAGTACGCTGCTGGCCCAATTTTATAAGTTCAATCCAGTACGCTGCTGGGCTTGCTCCCTAGTTTAATACTCTGTTGATTTTTCTTACATACGGTTTTCTACAAGGTGATGAAGTAACCATGTCACAGGGGAGCCAAAGAAATATCCATGTCACAATGTATCTGAATGTAGTTCTGTTACTCTTTGAACAGTTTAACCACCACTCTCGACAATTCTTTTTGGCAATCTTAAAACCCACCTATAAAATAATGAGTAATATGATAAAGTACGCAGTTGAAGTTTGATCGTTTAGGAGTTACAATATCCCTAGAAAAGCTGAAAATTATTAGACAAAGTTTTCATGAACGAAATTCCTTGACATTTAGTGGTTTCTGCTAAATTCCCTGACTTGTCCACTTGGGGGCCACCCTGTCTCATCTATGCATGATCTGGAATTGTTGAATCAAATAACTGGGCTGAGTGTTAACAAGATTGTGTCTTCTCACCCATTGAATGAGATTCCGTATTTCAATATTAGCTAAGAAGCCTCAGCCCCCCCCCCCCCCTCCTTTTTGACGTCAGCAGAGCAAGAAACTTTAAAAACCCAGTAGAAAGAAAACTACTCATCGTAGCAGGGCGCATGTGGCGGCAAATTTCTTAAAATGGAATCTATTTTCATAGTAAAATATAAGATAAATAATGGTTATCAATCATAATAAATAAGAAAGTAAATTAATTCTTTCGAATATTCGTAACAGTACACGCTTCAGTAAAAGGTAGCTGATGATCAAATCAAAGAAACTAATAAGGCGAGTCAAATCACAAACAGAAACAGGTCGAATGTATTTTTTGAGGGTTTCGCAATTCATTTTCATTGTAATTTTTGTGTGTAGGCATACCATTAATTGTATCTGAATGTATTCTAAAGCTCGACATAAAAGGGTGTTTCGAAATGCACAGGGTAGCAGCTTGACTATCTGCTATGAAGTTACAGCCATGCAGCAAGATCGTATGAGCGAATAACCATATATATTATATTATTATTAGTTTACTATTATATTTACATATCTGAGTGTAAATTTAACCATAAATTTTATGGCAAAACAACTTGTATTAAATAATATTTCGCTAAGGAGTATCTAAATACCATACAAACAATGTGCGAGACAGGGACAAAATTCCCTGACATCTGGTGGTTTTTGCTAAATTTCCTGACAATTCCAAGTTTTCCCTGACTTTTCCAGTTGGGGGCCATCCTGTCTCATCTATGCATGATCTGGAATTGTTGAATCAAATAACTGGGCTGAGTGTTAACAAGATTGTGTCTTCTCACCCATTGAATGGGATTCCGTATTTCAATATTAGCTAAGAAGCTTCAGACCCCCCCCCCCCCCTTTGTGACGTCACCAGAGCAAGAAACTTTAAAAACCCAGTAGAAAGAAAACTACTCATCGTAGCAGGGCGCATGTGGCGGCAAATTTCTTAAAATGGAATCTATTTTCATTGTAAAATATACGATAAATTATGGTTATCAATCATAATAAATAAGAAAGTAAATTAATTCTTTCGAATATTCGTAACAGTACACGCTTCAGTAAAAGGTAGCTGATGATCAAATCAAAGGAAATAATAAGGCGAGTCAAATCACAAACAGAAACAGGTCGAATGTATTTTTTGAGGGTTTCGCAATTCATTTTCATTATCATTTTTGTGTGTAGGCATACCATTAATTGTATCTGAATGTATTCTAAAGCTCGACATGCCCTGTTTCGAAATGCACAGGGTAGCAGCTTGACTATCTGCTATGAAGTTACAGCCATGCAGCAAGATCGTATGAGCGAATAACCATATATATTATATTATTATTAGTTTACTATTATATCCGAGTGTAAATTTAACCATAAATTTTATGGCAAAACAACTTGTATTAAATAATATTTCGCTAAGGAGTATCTAAATACCATACAAACAATGTGCGAGACAGGGGACAGAATTCCCTGACATCTGGTGATTTTTGCTAAATTCCCTGACAATTCAAAGTTTTCCCTGAATTTTCCAGTTGGGGGCCATCCTGTCTCATCTATGCATGATCTGGAATTGTTGAATCAAATAACTGGGCTGAGTGTTAACAAGATTGTGTCTTCTCACCCATTGAATGAGATTCCGTATTTCAATATTAGCTAAGAAGCCTCAGCCCCCCCCCCCCCCCCTCCTTTTTGACGTCAGCAGAGCAAGAAACTTTAAAAACCCAGTAGAAAGAAAACTACTCATCGTAGCAGGGCGCATGTGGCGGCAAATTTCTTAAAATGGAATCTATTTTCATTGTAAAATATACTATAAATTATGGTTATCAATCATTATAAATAAGGAAGTAAATTAATTCTTTCGAATATTTCGTAACAGTACACGCTTCAGTAAAAGGTAGCTCATACAAAACACATAAGGCGAGTCAAATCACAAACAGAAACAGGTCGAATGTATTTTTGAGGGTTTCGCAATTTATTTTCATTATTATTTCTGTGTGTTAGCATACCATTAATTGTATCTGAATGTATTCTAAAACTCGTCATAAAAGGCTGTTTTGAAATGCATAGGGTAGCAGCATGACTATCTGCTATGAAGTTATAGCCATGCAGCATGATCGTATGAGCGAATTACCATATGTATTATATTATTATTATTTCACTATTAAATTTACATATCCGAGGGTAAATTTAACCATACATTTTATGGCAAAACAACTTGTATTAAATAATATTTCGCTACAGGGTATTTTGGCAATGGGAATGGACAGTATGCAGCATAGAAACAATATGCGAGACAGGAATAATCCAACTAAACATAATCGACCAGTGTTCAAATTCAAAAAATTTGGTAAATTTTATAGTTTATTGTTATTAATCAATCAAGAAATAAAAGGCCTGACAAAAATGTCCTGTTTTTTTTTTTTTTTTTTGTCAAATACAGTATTGCGGTTACTTAATAGGGTGGCCGCTAATTAACATTTCAAAATTCCCTGCCTGACGAAAATTACGCATTCCTTAGGAATATGAAAAATCCACGATATTAATTCTAACCGGTCTTCAATTTTATAAATTTGTTCATTATGTAATAACACATAATTATGACTTATACTCGTAATAAATTATCGGATTTGGTATCAACAAAAACCGACGAAAAAAATTCCAAGACTAGTAGGTAAATCACAAAATTGGAAAAAACTCGACCCTTCGGGCCTCGCAAGGCCCCCCTGGACCCCTCAGTTGCTTTCCGCTTTGAGCCTTCGGCTAAAATGCTACAATATAGAACATGCTTTCTTCCCGCTAATTCGTAAATGTAAATGAATTTAAAACTACGACAAAAATGTTTTACTAATCGAAATTACAACAGAGTACCTAGGTAGGTAATTTTCTGTTATGGTGCGCGTCCACAATTACTATAACCAAGATTAACTTCTCAATCAAGTGACAACAAAACAAGCGGCATCTTTTACTATATCCATTTATAACATGATTAAATATAAAACTACGACAAGAATAGAAGAAGAAGTACGAAAGAAATGCGTGATAAATCGGGAGCTTTCCAACGAGCGGAGAACGATTTTCGTCCGGTAAAAACTAAAGAAGTTTCATTTCCCCAGCAACGGCTAGGTTGTACGTGAAAATCAAAAGAAATAATTTCGTGACACATCCGCCTAACGTTTTTCGCTAGTTAGTCCAAGGGTAAAGCATGTTCCATGCTAAAAAAATCTGTAACCTCTGGGCATGGAAGAAGTTGTAAACCAGCATTTCATGAGATTCCTGCACATGAAATTCTTCCTTTCATCCTAAGCGACCAAAATTCCTTTTTCTCTTTCACGTTTTCCTGTACCAAATATACATTTTAACTGAAGAAGATTCAAACATTCTTTTAGCACTCAAGGCAGATTGCTGATGAGTACGGAATATGGTTCGGAAACTGAATGCGGAATGTGATGCGGAAACACTGAATGCGAAAAACTAGCTCATTGGATGTCACCAGCTGGGCAGCACGCGGGAGCTTAACAGCGGGATTTCAGACTACGTATTCCGCACCACTTATCAGATCATGCGATTTCCCAGACAAAATATAAAATTCAAATTTTATTATCATTTTTTCTCTCGTCATCTTAGCGAATTTTCCACGGAAAAATGAGCTATTTCATTAGAAAGGAATAGTTTGTTGGACAGCACATTTTGAGCACTTTAAATTGGTCAAATCTAGAAAAAAGGAGCAAGCTTGATAAGCGCCAAAATAGCAAAAACGGTTAAAAATCGTTAAATATTTTTAGCAGAATATTACTCAAAGTCTATCAACAATAAATTGGAACATTCAAAAATTTATGCAGAAAAATTATACTGAAAAAATTTCCTTGAATTTCATTACCTACTATGAAAAAAAAAAAAAAAAAAAAAAAAAAAAGAATAATTTTTAGAATAACAGACCATTATTTAGAATAAGTTTTTTCCCATACCATTAATGCATTGTCATAACAAATCGTAAAATTACCTAAGCAGTCGTATTTCAAAACAATTAACTTAAATGTAATACTAATTTACGTCAATTCGCTCGTACGATCAAAAGCTGCTCGACTTTAAATTTAGTATTTTACGGTCGCTCAATTTGCGATCTTGAGCGGTTTGTTGAAGTTCAAATTTAAATACTGTCAGTTGGATTTTTTTTTAAACAGAATGTGTTTTTGCGATCACCAACCGCTTAAAAACCGAAACGAAAAAACATTACAGCAAACCTTCGATTATAATTAACAACAGTTGCTGTGCGTAGGATTACTAGACTCCATGTGATTTCTTTCACATTATTATGATGCGTAGGTTAGTTCATGGATACAAGCTTCCATGAGTTACCTAGTTATTAATAAAATAGAATTAGGTAAAATATTAACATTAAAAACGCAAACACACGTTCTGCGTTTTGGTAATTTCATAAGGGGTGTGGAAAAAGAATCAATCAACAGGGGGTGAAGGGGAGCGGAGGTTTTTTAATCATTTAATAATGATTAACAAGACGTTTCCATTTGTTTTCGTTAAGTCACGGTGGGGTTTTCTATTGATTTTCACGTACAACCAATGCGTTACCAGAGAAGTGTAACTCCCTTAGTTTTCATAGCAGGAAAATCGTTAGCCACCTTTTGGAATGCTCTCATTTTATCACAGCATCTCATAATCCCTAATCCTCTGTAGTGTCAAGGAAAGCTGATTTATTACGCTCAGTTATAAACTAATATTGCTAAGTAACCATAATGAACTAATAATAATGTGTAAAATTAACCATTAAATGATCTGACTGTAGAACCGTGGGTCTACCGTCCGTTTTTTTACAGGGATATTCCTTAGCTCTGAGGGTACGTAGTTCCAAATTTTCGTCCGACAGCAAACAATGTCACGTTTTTTCACCCACAACAAGTCGTTTCCAGAGAAAAACATAACTACCTACCTGATTTCCCTATCCACAAAAATAGTTTGTTGGAAAGCTGTGAATTTATTACACATGACTCCACATTTCAATGGGTTTGCTCCCTAGTTCAATACTTTGATGATTTTTCTCACACAACTTACGATTTACACTGGTGATGTAGAAACAAGGGGAGCCAATGACATATCCATACACAATGTATCTCGCGTAGCGTTTTTACTCTTTGAACAGTTTAACCACCACTTTTGATAATTATTTTTGACATTCGTATAACCCGCCTATGCAATAATACGCCTAAGATAAAGTACGCTGTTGAAATTAGATTGATTGAGAGGTAGAATATACCTAAAAACGCTGCGAATAATTACACATGTTTTCATTAACAAATTCCCTGACATTTGGTGGTTTTTGCTAAATTCCATGACAATTCCAGTTGGGGGCCACCCTGGAATCCAGCTCTACAGGTGTGCAATATAGTAGCAGAGGCTGAGTTCAAGAAGAAAAATGAGGCTGAGAGAGGCTGACAACCAGCAATCTGTCTCTTTCGGACGTAATCCGAAAAAGGCTCAATGAAGTGCCGAATAATATTTATTTAAACCAATTTCGCTACAGGATAGGCTCAGAAGTGCGGAAAATGAGGATTCAATGAATACGTACGGAAACGCAAAACCATGACAGTAGTACCTTATGAGGGATTTTGGTTAGGAAGGCTGACTACTTTTCCCTGACATGCGGCCACCCAGCTAAGTAGGTAGGAATAGCTGAACATTTGATGTTCGAAAGGATGACAGCGAACTATTGCTACCTAACGAAATATTATGAAGAACTTAAATTAACAAAATGGAGTAAAAGGACGTTCAGAATGAATGTTATCGAAACGGAGAAAAAGTTTGTTTTCATTCACTGGGCACCGGCCCTGATTCGTGAATTATGTAGGGTAAGCAAATTTGAACACATTTATCTAGTAACACTATTCGAATCAATATGAGGCAAATAGGTATATGTACTTACAGCGTTTCATGCATAATCGAACAGATCCCACAGTCCGGACATCGTGAAACATGATCGTCAATTGTGTCAAAAACTGTGAAATAGACAAGATATTTTATTGATAATACACTTTGAATTATCAACATACACTGAGAACTTATTTTGTGATAGTTTTTCGCAGGAAGCTAAGAATAAAAGAAGATAAACTTACGGCGTCGTTATCGAGAAGAACCATATTTGCTGACACGAACGTTGTTGGGTTACTTGAAGAGACGCCGACAAAGTTGATCTCCAGATAGTCACTACATAAGGCTCATCAGAATAACAATCGTATCATCACTAATGAGAGTAATTCCTACTTATTCACTGAGGAAAATCAATACTTTGCCCGTATTAATTGAAGTAAAACTAGGCATGAGGCAGAACGATCGGGAATGTAGAACCGAAGGGGTGTCAGGTTAGGATGAACACGTAATGCAATGACGGGAGGTTTCGAAGTGCTGCCAACATTCACGAGCGAAACTTCCGTAGAGCTAAATGATTGAGAAATCCGTGCTTACTGACCAAAAACTTTCGTAATTTCGGTTGATGTTTCTTTATTGCACATTTGAAGGAATTTGAGCATAACCTTTTATATAATTTAAGTAAATGTGAGACCGAAAATTAATTAATAGATTAACACGTTCAACCGGAATGTGTCATATGACACAGTCTGCTTCTTCTCTCACACGGGCAGTGACATATGACACAGAGCCTATGTACGATAGTAAGCCTCTTTCGAAAGCTTCGTGTGTTGGATAGAAAAGGTTTAGGCGGGGCTTACACCTGACGGATGCGGGCCCGGCCGCCTTGCAGCGAGTCCGCATTTTTAGAGAACCCGAATGAATGAAAGATTTATTCCAGCGTAAGACAAAATAAACAAGAATGAACATTGTGGCGTGTACAAAATAAATGCGTTCAATAATCTAAGTGGAGGATGTACGGAATTACCCCAACACCAAGAGACAGGCTCTGTGCGGTGTGGGGGAGTAGACATTTTAAAAAGTAGTAAATACACAATCCAATACGCGAACACGCAAATAATTCAAATTCACACAATAAATTCAATAACAATATGTGGTGAAAACCACCCCCTCTTGTCAACAGCCCTTTTCAGGGCTACCAAAAAGAGGTAGACACAACACAAAAATATTTATAAGACGTCGAGTTATAACTCCGTCAAACAAAATATTTCACCAGAGAGAAAATACGAAATTCTCTCTCAAAAGTGAAATATTAACTAATAACATACAAGGCGACCTCCCTAGACACTTACTGGGCGAGAGAGACGCGACAAGTATCTCGAACCAAGTCGCCTTGAATGAGAAAACTCAAACAGAAAATCAAACGTCCTCTAAAACTAACAAGGACAATTCAAACAAGCCTACTCGCCAATCAGAAACACTGATTACACGAGAGACAATAGGCGAACCAACCAGGAGGCGGCAAGCAACCACCTCTGGTCCAGCAGCCACCTCGGGGACCCCGTCTGAACAACGGACGCAGGGAAACCACCCGAGGTCCCCGTCTAAACTCAAGGTCGTCGGCTCCGCGACGGACGCTCGTAAGCCACCCCCGGGGACCCCGTCGCAACGACGGACGTGGGGAAACCACCCCGGAGGACCAGCTCAGCTATCATACTCGCAGATACTGAGAAAACAATGTGCGAGCCAATGAGATTACACAGTCGAATTAACGAAATTAAGCGGACCAATCAGGAGGCGGCAGGAGGCGGCCACCTCCCTATAAATACCCCGCTCGGAGCCCTCCGAAATTGATTCTACTCTCCGCTCTCGACGACTACACCTCGAAGTACGAAGATTTCTACACGCTCTACGCTGACGAACCTTCTGCTCCCGAGTTCATCTCAAGAACGGCTTCCTACTGCTTTCTACAAGGCCTACCTTCTCTCCACACAGATCTCGCATTGGCATCTACGAGTCCAGTGATTATTCATCCTGCTCATTGCCCAACGTAGTTCTTCTGTCAGGACGCCACCCGGTACATCTATTGATATTCTCATTAGATCGTACGCCCGCTGGGACGTTCCTAGTCGTGTCGCCCGGGTTTCGTAGCACTAGGCTCGTCACCGACCGCTGTGGGCACGCCGGTAAATTACTCAGCTCATACGCTCTAATTTACCGTCCAAGGAAGTCTTTTTCAAGACTACAAGGTAGGACCCTGAAATCCGAGCAAAGGAAAGAAGCTCTGTCAAGCGAGTCCACCTTCCAAACCCTCTATTTCTATACATAGAGGTATCGAAAACGAGTTAATAAACTCGGATATTTCGATGGAGCGTCGGCCGTCCTATTTCCTCATGCAAGGGGAGGCGGAACTCGGCGCGGCCGGGCCTCTTAGCCCACGCAGCGCTACCTACCCGCTGCTCGGCCAGTCCGCTGTTCCTAGCGACGGCTCAAGGCTCGATCCTCACGACGAGATCGCCTTCTCACCTAACGTATTCACGAAGGAAACGTTAGATCAAGCCTCACCTACACAAAAGTTCGAGGATACCTTTCAGACCCGCTCTGAAGTCAATCATTATGATTCGACAAAGATTTCCGAATATCCACGATATTCTATACAAGGCTACCCGGCCGATCCGAGTGTCAAATACACTCCAAATGTACAAAAAACAAAGGATACTTTTCAGTACCTCGACCAAGCTCAACATATTCCTCCTACAGATATAAATCTTAGGCCGGAATATTACAAAACGGCTCAGTACCAAACTGATCGAACCCAGCACCCACTATGCGAGCCCAGTGCTCCACGCGGCTGCAACACGAACTATCCCTCAGTTCATCCCGCCAAGCAAGCTGACCTTGGCGATTTCGCTCACATTCCTCACAGGAATACCTCAGGGACTAACCCGCATAATCAGAATATAAATGTCCCACTTGGTCTACCTACACCAAGTAAAACATATCTAAATCCACTACACAATACATATGCATACAAATAAAGATCGTAAAACTTACAAAACCTAAATTACTCCTTATGTATAGACACTGCACATAATGTTTTTGCAAGTGTCTGGCCCCAATGAAAAGCTGGCCAAGAGAAAATTTTTTTCTTATAGTTTAAGCGAGAGTGCTCTCCCGGTTTCTGGAGATAATTGGGTAAAACTCTAAGAATGTAGGGGAAACCATAATAAACATGACGAGATGTGGACCATTAGCGGGTGGGAGAGACCGGTATGGTGGCTTGAGTAGTTGGGCGAGTGATATATGCCGAAGTACGAGGGTAGTTGAAAAAATAAGGGTGCTTATGAAAGAAGCAGAGTGCAGATTTTAGGTATAATTGGTTAATGGTGAAAACCGGGAGCAATTTGAAGAGTTCTTGGGAAGCGAAACGACGAGGCTTTCGGGCTATCGTTTTCAGAATAGATTTCTGTATTATAGCAATGGGGGTAGACCAGTGTGGGACGGGCAGAGCCCCAGAACAGAAGCTAAATACGCTCTGAACTATGGCCTTGTAGATCCGGATTAGATTATTTTGTGACAGGCAATTCTGCATGAGATAAAATATGTGGATAAATTTACGAGTTCTCGAAGTAAGTGCTGCAATATGGGCTTTTCATGATAGATCCTCGTCAATCACGACCCCAAGGTATCTCGTGGATTGAACGCGTTCAAGTGACGGGCATGAGCATGAAGATAGAGGGTTCGGACTGCACATATTTATCTTTAGCTTGTAGTTCTCTAGGCTGTTTCGGGTGGGTGATTAGGAGAACACCAGGTATTTGGTTTTTTCAATATTCAAACTCAATGAGTTCATACAGAGCCACCGAAAGACGTTATTGGCGTCGATGTTGGCGTTTTCAAAGACCTCGTCCCACGAATCGCCTTCGCTCAGGATGGCTGTATCGTCAGCAAAGAGATATAGACGTCCCTTTAGATTTAATTCGTTACTTACTCTACCAAAAGCCTAAGAATGGTTGGATCAGTCGCTTGGAAGTACGACTTTCCAAAACGTGTGGCATAATCCCCAAAACCTACTCCAAGGTGAAAGTCTGTGATATGTATTCTAAATAAATATGGTCATTAAGTTCCTGTTGAATGGAAATTCAGGTCACCATTAAGTAGGCATTACGTAACTACATTTAACCTTTCAATTGGAGTCGTTGTGAAAATAAACATCGCAACTTTCAGAATAGTGCTAATACATAAGAGTCATCCGGTCGTTCACGCGGTTTAACCAGCATGTATCTCAGGGTAAGAAACAAGGTGAACTTACACGATCAACTGCGATCCGTCCAACTCGAGCTGCTTCTCGACTGCTGATCTTTTGGGCTCTTCGTCAACAGTGAGGGTTTTGTGAGCGATTTTGGCCTCTTCTTCAGTCGGAAACGGGATTGTGATGCATCTTCAATCAATGAGTCAAGGCTTCATGGAAGGTTGATAAATTTTAGAGAAAGAGATTATCGACCCACAATATGTATGTTGTCAAAAACTAGAGGCTAAAATTGAAAAAGGGCGCATACGCGAAGCTCCCCATCGACGAGTTTTTATACGTGAAGCTCCCCGCTTACTTTCTCTTCGTGTATGCAAAGCTCCCCGCCTCCGCTCTCCTCATGCACACGAAGCTCCCCGCCTCCTTTCTCTTCATGTACGCGAAGATCCCCGTCACCAATATACGAAAGTCACCTAATGCAGTAACCTAGATTTTAGGCATTAACAAAAGTCAAAATGCTTATTTGATAAACTTTGATTCAGGCATTATCTAGGAGAAGAAAAGAAGAAGGAGAGGGAGAATTATCCATATCCACCACACCTCCTCACGTAAAAAGAGAGAAAAAATGAAAGAGAAAGCAGGTGGAGGCGGGGAGCCACCCCCACCCGCCATGGCGGCTCCCCATGCCAGAAACACAATGGCAAATACCATCGACACAACAGCCATTGATCGCCGCCACTGGTGCTAAAAAAAATTCTACACTATAAAGTTCAGTAATCAATAAAATTCTCTTCAATTTCATCTTAAATATACTGCAAGGTAGATCTGGGTAGATCATAAGGGGTGAACAAAACATCATGCATGAATAATTATAGTATATTAAAACAAAATTAATTTAATAATGTCACAGAATAATATCGTGAGCGTCGTCAATAAGGGAAATTACGTAAAAATAAACATCGAAATGGTCAGTCGTCAAATAATTTCACTATTTCGTTCCTATTTTTCATTGATTTTTTTTATAGAAGCTTACACATTATTTTGGAGCACCCTATTCGCAACGTCGCTTTTTACAGCTGGGGGATGGTCGTGGTCATGACTGCCAACCACATCCACAATCTGCCTTAACGTTGTCTTTACTGCGTACTCACACTTCCTCACACTACACACTCACCTACTCATTTCGTTTTCCAACGGTTTTTGGAAATAAAATTTAAAACTGTCCACCAATAGCACATCGCGACCGCGACGAGTACCGGATGCTACAAACGTGGATACGTTCATGTTGTTCGATGATCACTGAGAGCCAGTTCGTTCAAATCACTGATAACGCTTGAAACGCCTCGAAAGGGGAAGAAAGTTCGACGGGGAGCATCACGTACACCCATTCTCTCAGCACGGGACGCTTCGCGTATGTCTGCTAGAACTTGCCGGGGAGCCCCGAGTACAGCGCAAATGACTTTCACTTCGGACGGGGAGCTTCGCGTAGTCACCCAAAACCATTTTCAGGGCTCAAGGATCTTTTACGGTGTCAAAATATAGGACACGGTCATGGATTTAGAGTCAATTGCCATAACAAAACAAGAAATGGTTGCAGTGGAGGCTGACAAGGGTTGGCACATGAATAGGACTAAAAAAACTAGAGGCTAAAATTGAAATAACTTTGAAAAAACACTGCTGGCAGTGTTGTTTCAAGGGTGACTACGCGAAGCTCCCCGTCCGAAATGAAAGTCATTTGCGCTGTACTCGGTGCTCCCCGGCAACCATTTCTTGTTTTGTTATGGCAATTGACTCTAAATCCATGACCGTGTCCTATATTTTGACACCGTAAAAGATCCTTGAGCCCTGAAAATGGTTTTATATAAACCGAAAGCTCGGCGAAGGACTTTTATTAGTTTTTGACCCTTATCCTGATAATTTGACAACGCTGATAAATTTTAGTTAACCCTTTGAGGACTCCAGGCGAAATACTCGTCCAAACTAACTGCCAGTGGAGGAGAGTTTAGGGTAGGGCATTGATATAGTGGTACCGAGCGCATCCTAACGGATTGATTCCAAACCTCAACCACAAAATCTTCAACTCTGATCGAATCTGCTGTAATAAAACCAATGCAATACTCACTTAACGAAATCGAGTTTAGAATCACTTTTATCTAAGTAATTTTCAGTTTGTGGGTCAGATCTTGGGTACAGAAGGACTTGTAAAGTGTAGGTGTTTTGTTTGATTTTATTAATCTTTGAAACTAAGACGTAAGTAAACGTCTCAAAGTAAAAATATATTAGTAGGACATATTGATCAAAATGATGTGCATAGTTTGGAGGACTGGATGCGCGCATCTCAAAAATATCCAATATCAAGTAGTTAATCCCTTAGTCAAAATACAGAATAGTTGGACAAACAGATCAGGATGGTGTATAGTTTGGTGGTCTGGATGCACGCAAACTCAAATCTCAAAAGTAATAAAAAATCCTAAATCAATCGTTTTAATATAAATACAGATTAGTTGAACAAATAGATCAAAATGATGTTTACAAATATGTTTCGGAGGTTGAAATTCGATACAAAAAATTGGTGCCGAGAAAAAAAAGAAAAAAAAAAAAAAAAAAAATTTAACTGCATTAATAACATTGAAAGGAAATGGGGGAGGGAATGGGTTTTTATTGGATTTTGGGGTTTTCAAGCGTGGTAAATGTAAAAAATTCAACAAGCTCTAACTTTAAATCAACTTTTCAACAAGGATACAATTTTTTGTTAAAAACACTACTTTCTGAAGCAAACATTTATAATGAACTGACGTGCGAATGATTGAAATAATTCGTAAATATTATTAAGTAATAAATATAAAAATACCTAATATGAAGAGCTCTATAGCTGAGGATTTTTCTCCTATGCCTTTTCTTTAGAATTGAGCATTTAATAATACAACTTATCCAGTTTTGGAATAATCTTTAAGTGAAGAAATCATGAAAACTAATACACACTTGTTTTCTACATATCGTCGGTAAATTGACAAAGGGGCGTATCTGCAAATTTTGGTTTTTGGAGTTAGCTTCACTTTGGAAACCATAGCTCTAGCTTCTATGAAGTGCTGCTAACCTCATGTCGCGTACCTCATTGGAAACCAGTGGGAAAAACTAAGTACAGGGGACGTATTTGCCACGGTCGCAGTTACCGACATGACAAAGGGACGTATTTGAATCCTGATCTGACAAAAAGACGTAAGTAGCAGAGATACGTCTTTCTGTCGAGTTCCCGTGACTGACTCATTTCAATTACGTCCATTTGCGAACGCACTATTATCCGTGGCCTCTCCAATGATTATTACAGTGGCTTGTTTTCTTTTTTTTCTCTCTAATAGAGTCAGGTGTTTGTTAGCTCTAATGTCTTGGTTCCGTCTCGTTGAACTGTGTGTGTGTTGTGTGACAAAATTGAAAATACCATACGTTTTTTGAGGTAGGCCATTCAGAGATGGAATGCGACTCAATGCATTCGAAAATTGAGCAAAAGGCAAAATGCTTACAAGTTTACACCCCAGAGGGATGGGCGCAAGTAACAAGATGCACTCGAACCCCCCCCCCCCCCCCCTTTGAAGTCACCTCCCTGACCTACGACCAAATTACTGACTTTGCGGCTCTTTCACAGACCTTCAAAAAGGTAATCCCATGGCGAAAAGTCTGCATGATACTCTACACAAAATCTGATACCGGCTCGATGGAGATCCAGTAGGAAGAAGACTACGCAGATGGTCTCAAGACGGTCAATTTAAAAACAACCAAAAGACCGGAAACAGATCAGCTACTGCTCACTCCCCACCGCTTACCAAAGGACCCTCAGTATCTCGAACGCCTAGTACATGGACCTGATGAAGATGTGCAATGATCTTATAATTCCGCGTGAATACCATTATTACTACAATAGCCTTCAGCCTTCTGAAGAAGTTGAAGATAGATTGCCGGAACCTAATGAGGACGAAGATTCCGAGTACGAAGAAGAAAGTGGTTAAGGCCGTATCACACTTGCATTTTTTCAATTTTTTTCTTGCATTTTTAATGCTCAAACCTCGATTGTGAAGAAGACAAAGTAAAAGTACTTTTTTCCAAGGTCAGATGTGAATGTTGAAGAGGAATAAGTGCAAAAACAGTGCATTCTAGCGGAATGCAGTTTTATTAAGTCTGTCAGGTTAGGGCTCCTAGGGGTTTTCCATTGAATTGTTACCTTCCCAAGGGTTACGTTTCAGCATTTTTCGCTCGCGTTGAGGTAAAAATTAGAACATGTTCTAATTTTCCCAAGTGAGTTTAAAAATGCTCCTCCAGGATGCGCGATGGTCGAAAAAGCTGACGTTGGAAAAAAGGTCTTTGCCTTATTCACGTTCGAGCATTAAAAATGCGAGAAAAAGCTGAAAAAATGCAAGTGTGATACGGCCTTTAGATACTGATTGTTTAGAAAGGCAGTCAATTTTTTATTACCTCTAAAAAATGACAGTACTTGGAACGGTCTTACCATTCTTTTAAAAATGGTTCCTAATTCAAACTCTTTCAGTTTCATCTTCTTTTAATTAATAAAAATTGTACAAAATACAATTTGTGATATCATTGAAAACTACTTTCCTTCTTTGCATGAAAACTTGATTGTGGTTATTTATTATTTTCCAAGTTGGACCTTTTCCGTTAATTCACTACCATTCATTCATTCTGACCTGTATGTCCAACTAATCTGTATTTTTACTAAGGGATTGACTACTTGATGTTATGTAATTTTGAGATGCGAGCTTGCGAGCATCCAGACCACCAAACTATACACCACCAAACTATGTTGCAATTCGCAACATGTTCATGGCTACTGCTACCGCAACAATGACTGTCTGGACTGGCCGCCCGCCGCGCCGCGCTGCTCCTATCGCTAAGAGATAAGATAACAATTGCAGGAATCCTACACGGCTATGAAAACACAGAACACGTATTCTGATGTTTATGGAATAGTTTTGTATCGAATAGCTTATATTTCAATGGCAGTGAATTAACGGAAACCAAGAAGAATGTTTGGTAGTGAATTAACGGAAAAGAACCTCCAAGTTTTTAGTTAGTAAATACTTACCTCCCTACCAGAATTATTATGGAAATGTTCATTTTCATTACAACTGCACTTCGGCTGAGATCCTGGTTATGTTTCATAACTTGTGAATCAGTCAACATCAATAACTAACAATTCAATAGGTACCTTGTGATTACTAATCAGTCAGTGAAAACAGAAATTTCCAGAAGCCGTATATGAGATGATTAGAAAAGGACGCTCTGACAGAAAGACGTATCTGCTTTTTAGGTACCCTTCAAGGATCTTGAGCGTCAAATTACCCATCTAGTCTTAAAATGAAGCAAATATAGGAGTTATAGTCGATAAGGGGTTGAAAATTGTAATCAGGTGATTTGTAGTACACCTGACAACTTTGATCGCGGATATCTCGAAACATCAAATTTGCAGATACGCCCCTTTGTCAATTTACCGACGATATGTCGTCAAAAATTGTGAAAAGGTGCTTCGGAGAAAATATATATAAGATACACCTCGGAGCTGCTGGAGGGTGCACCACGCAAAATAGGTACTCGTATCATCAGATGAAGCCAGGAAAACGTATGGTATTTGTAGATAAAAAATAAGGAACTAATTAGAGGTAACCAACATAGTATAGTATATTCGTGGTATATATAGTAGGTATATAAGGACCTTCAGTCTGTGAATATTGGGTGCCAGCAATGGATTAGTAGTTAGTCCATCCAAAAGCAATGCAATAGGTAGTAATTTGTAAATCAGAAATCCGCACCTCTCTTCTTAATCCCATCGTGATTAATGGATCTCTCCTTCCTCTTACCAAAAGTCATTTACGAATCTTGGTATAATAAATTATTAAAACGTGGAAAGACCATATTGCCACTTTCCAAAGCGGAAAGTATGTACCCAGGCGATGTCCGGATAATCTGCTAGTGGATAAATAATGCATTGTTGGTTGTGTTCATCTGTGGCTTCAAAAACTACCAAGTGACATAGTAATGAACACGCATCAAGACTATGCAGCAACTATGTTTGTATAATTTTACATAGTTGATAGAACCACAAAAACATAACATACCCAATTCAACGATTTTCCATGATATCGGAGAAAAGTATGTTACAATTCTTTTAATCGCTTAACAATTTTGCCATTCCATAACCCACCAAGTAGGCACCGGTTTCAGGTATGTTTTATCAAGTACAAACGTATATGCACCGTAACTACGTCTATAGTTACATACAAAATTTACGTTACTTATTATAAGATTTTTATGAATATACTGCTGTAGAAACTAGTCGGTACTAAACCTGAAATTTAGGCAGAAAATCAGGATGACGACAAACAGTACGAAAACCACAATATAAAAGGTACATGATGTAGGTTGTGTAGGATACAAGTCATAAATATCTTTTCCCATACCGAATAACGGGAAAACACTTGTCACTGCTCAATCTACGAGAGGAAGGAATAATTGTGGGAATTTTATGTGAAAAATGTATTGCAAAAGAATAACAACAGATTCCGTAACCGAATGAAGGAACCACGCCAGACGACACTCAACACAAGTATCTTTATCAGATCACTTATCGCAGCAACGTTGTGTTGCTCGTCGGAGTCGATGTAGACACAAGGTGGGGAAGAAATCATGGAAGAAGGAGTAAGGTACCTACTCAAAACCAGCATTACACTAAACGAAACCTGAAATTACAAATGAAAATTTTCTTTTTTTTTAATAACTTCTATAAAATTTGAACATGTGCCCGAGGGTGTGAAATTTGAGAAAGATGATATGGATTGTGTTTATTCCTACAGTTGATATTTTCCCAAAAATCACACCTGATTGCAGTAAAATCACAAAAAAGTTCCAGTCGTGCAGCATGATCGTATGAGCGAATTTTCGAAAGTTATCGTACTATATTATGTTAAATTGTTTTGAAATTTGAGCTTTTTGAGTGCAAAGAAATCGTTAACTATTATTTTTATGACGAAAAACATATTCTAAATAGTAATCTGCTGTTCAAAAAGAGATTTTGGATTTTTAGCTTTTTTGCAGTTTTTGTCGATTTTAAGTAGAGCAAACTTTAATGAAATTTAAGTAAATTTTCAGCCTAATTTTATACATTAATTTTTAAATGTTCTACTTTAAATGTGATAAACTTTATTTGAGCTATATTCTGCTACAAATGATAAATGTAACAATTTTTAGCCGTTTTCAGCCACTTTTAGTGATTTTTTCAGCACATTTTTCGAAATTTGACCAATTTAATGTACTCAACAAAAATGCTGGGCTGAAACTCGTCCTTTCGTTTGGAAAGCTTGAATTTTTGGCGCAAGAACGTAATTTTTATTTATTCCCTTCTTTTATTCTTTTAGCGAATTTTTTCTCACCAAAAAATTAAGCATTCCAAAAGAAAGGAAGAGTTTGTTGTAAAACACTTTTTGAGCACAATAAATTACTCAATAAAAAAAAATGTACTAAAAAAGTTACATTACATTTGATCACTTTGAGGACAAAGATAATGGTAATTATAAATTTTATAGCAAGTAAACGGATTTCCACGAAGTGGAGACATTTTTTTGTTTCAAATTTTTATTTTAAAAATTTTGGAGCCATTGAATTAGCTTAATTATCCAAGAAAATTCCCTAAAAACTCATACAACGGCTAAAAATTTATATTTTGTTTAGCTGAGTATTAGGCAAAAGAAGTTGATCAACTAAGAACTGGATCATTGAAAAATTATTTCTCAAACTTACGCTAAAAATTATACTTAAATTTAATTATAAAATGTGCTAAAAAATCGATAAAAATAAAAAAATGCTAAAAATTCAAAATCTTTGTTTGAATAGAAGAATATTATTTAAAACTATTTTCTTTTGCCATAAAATGTATTGTTAACAATTTCTTTGCAAATAATGAGCTCAAATTTCAACTCAATTCAACATAAATGTGATACGATAGTTTAGGAAGATTCGCTTACAATCATGCTGCAAATTTATATTAAGTAGAATAATTACATCCACTGGGGAGTTACCGCCATAATTTAAATTTAAAAAAATAGCAAGTGCCATATTCGGCATTTCAATATATAGTCAATTTTATAAGTAGTAGTAGCAGTCAAATACGAAGTACGTACCTACTTCAATTTCATCTGAAATTGGTACTCTACTATTTTAATTAACCCCCTTTTCAGAAACCGATGAACTATATCGAAACCGTTGGTTTGACTACGAGGCTATGCAGTTTTTGGGAGAGAGGGATGATCCTCGGCCACGAAGGGATACGGTACGTTTAGTTAAATTTTCAAATACCTTTATTCTTGACATTGGAAAAGTAAGTATTGAACATTTAACACTGTAGTAACAGTGAATCATAACAGGTACAGTAACAACTGTGAATCATTTTATTCACACAGGTAGTTTGTGGGTAACATAATAATATTATTATAATAATTACTAATAATGAAAAAATACAATAAGTTCTGAAAAACAAGCATCAAGCGTAATCAAGTTGCCACGGAACAGCTCCCTCTGTTATGAAGAAATCAGCAAGCTCATCCCAGTACTTTTGTAAATCATTCACGGATCTCGGAATGAGGAAGCTTCCTGGATGTGCAAGATCTAACTCGACGCCTTAAGCGTTTGAAACCGCATGAGCTTGTGTAGGAAGTGAATGTGATATGTTCGAGAGACAAGGGACAAAATTATGCATCTTAAGTCCTGAATAGTGTATTGAAGTAATATAAGTCAGATTTGTATTGTTAATGAGACAACTCGGTGCAATAAAAGCTTTAAAAAAAAAAAAAAAAAAAAAAAAACATTCACGGATCTTCGGGGTACCCCCCGCAGAAGTAGAAGCGATGTACTACTTTCGATATCACGTCTCCACGATCCTTCTCGGATAACTCCATTTTCCTCTGAGTCGAAAGAATCAGGAGGAGTGTAAATGTTTTTAGAATACTTCCGCAAATAGTTATGCAAATGAACTACCGCCATAACTACTAATTGAGCAGTTTCCGGTTGTAAAAAGCATTTGCTTCCTTAAAACCCTGAACACAGAACTTGAGATTCCAAAAACATTTTCAGCAATCGGCTGTCCTCTACTTAGGCGATAATTAACACTTAAAGCGCCATGTGCATAAAATTGATTCAAATCAAATTGTCCACCCGAGCGCCGCGCGTATCAATCTGATACAATCTTAGTTCATGCCAGGAGGCCACTGTATCAAAACAATACAAGAGTTTGGGGATGGTTAAGCTTCTTGAATCATCTTGATACACGGTTGGCATTGATTTCAATGGAGTTCTGACCTGAGGCTGTTTCAAATACTTGTGAAGCCACTAGGGTAAATTTAGCAGTAAGAATAGTGATGTTTTTTGCCAGTTCCTAATTTTGCAATACACTGTTGAATGAAGAGTTCTATTTTTTAATTTCTCCCGGGAAACTCGGCGAAAATAACATGTATCATATGTATACAAATTGGCGCCGAACCAGAGAAAAAAACATGAATTCACAGCAGGAGGCCACGTGAATAAATTTGATACTACCACCATTTTGGATAATTTACATATTGATCATGGCAGAAAAATTAATAAAAATGTAATAGAGGGTCATACAAATGTAAACAAATGGAAAAAACGGACTAGCCCAGGGGTGTGACCAACCCCAAACTAGCGTGGCCTGAGGAAACTCCTCTGTTTTCGGCCTGGCACTTCAAGTGTTAAATATCCTTTGCCGTGATCCTTTTTCGTGAATTCCTGAGTAAGGCTTCATCACATTCCCCATTAGTGGAAAAGCGCTGTCTGCAGCAATGAAGAACGGGATTTTTCTTCGGGGGTTTCCATTGGCATCCGTTTGTCCTAGTTATCCAGGGAGTTCAGTAGGGTCTGGCAAACCAAGAGTATTTATTGTTAATTTTTTTTTGCATAATTGACTGTCTTTGAAAATGCCTCCATCAGAAATTCTCCCTTGACACCCTACATCTGCAAATAGGAAGTTTTAGTCACCGTCCACAAGAGCGAATAACACTATGCTGAATTGAGACTTGTAATTGAAAAATTCGCTGCCAGAATTTATTGGATATTGCAGAACGACGTGTTTACCGTCCATTGCTCCAATACAATGAGGCGAATTCCAATTTCCTTCGAAAAGTGCACATTTTCTTTTCCAGTCATCAGGCTTGTCGGGCAACTGAAACAAAACATGAATTGTTGAACAGTAGTTGCCACTCTAAAAAAAGACAAAAATTACTGTGGAGAAACTTCTTCTGTATATCAATACTAGTCACATTTTTTTTAAAAAGATTTATTATTATGTAAGTTCCTAAATACCTCATTATTCAAAGTAAGTTTTATTGCAATCCAAGTAGATACCTAATCTCTAGATAAAATCATTTTTCCTCTATTATTAATTATTGTTAACACTTTTTTGGCGTTTTCTTATCAACTTCCTGATATGCTAAGAAACAATTCATTTTTTAATATGAAAATCGTAAGAATATCTATCTATTTTACCTCCCTGTCTACCCAGCTACCTATTTACCTTTATAACACCTATCTTTATATATATTATATATATATATATATATATATATATATATATATATATATATATATATATATATAATTATTATTATTATTAAGATGTATAATTTTAATTACAATTTTATATATATACATCTCTCTCTCTCTCTCTCTCTCTCTCTCTCTCTCTCTCTCTCTCTCTCTCTCTCTCTCTCTCTCTCTCTCTATATATATATATATATATATATATATATATATATATAATTTCAATTATAATATAATTTTTCATTTACTTTTTGATTTTTTTTTTTTTTTGTTTTGCAAGAAGGGTACTGACTAAACTAAAAAAAACCAAAGGCCAGCACTGTTGATAAGTGAGGCGCATTAAATGTAAAAACAAATTTTAATTTGTCGATGGGATCAATAATAAATTAATGAGTACGTAAATCAATAGATAGATTTTCCCCATACATATATGAAAACTAAAACCTCAATTTCTTTTTAAATAGGTATAGGTATACTAAAAAGAGGCTGGTGCAATACGAGTGGGCTCATAATAGGTACTTTTTCATTTTCAGATACCAGAAGATGCTGTAACTGACGCCATACGAGACACTCCAAATGTGGAAACTGGTGACCAACCCACCAGCAATGATTTCATCTCGCCCACAGTTCCACAACCACGGAAGAAAAGAAAGATAGCGGAGCAAGAAGAATATCAACTTCTGCACCGTGCATTAGGAATTTTGAAAGAATCCGCCAAAAGATTGGGTTCAAGAAAAACTGAAGATTCGGAGGTCAAATCATTTTGTGATTATTTGGCATCAAAAATGAAAAATTACACACCAACGACATGGAAAGCTGTCCAACACGGTTTTTTTGACATTTTAATGAAAGCGGATAAAGGAGAATTCGAAAACCCATCTGGCAGCTCATCTTCTTTCGCGTTTCATGATCGGAATCAAGGTAATAACTTGGAATCACAGGCACTACAACATCTAATCGGATCTCAGTCGACATCTACTTTTACAATCCGTTCTCGTTCTCGTTCTCGCGTTTCCCTCGAACGCTCTCAACATCAACATTCTCAATTGCCTTTGGGGAATCAGCTGCAGCAGTATGACGTAGGACCACGTGAAGGAACGCCACAAGAAACTGGAGGAATTGTTTCCCCGCCTCATCATACTCGAAGCTCAACTTCATCCCCCTCCCATTCAGATTCTGACAGCATTTAAAACTACATTTAAAAACGTAGATGACTATGCTTAACGATTTAATTACGCGTTCTCTTTTTAGTTTAGCTTCTATCTAACCATTGTCCAAAGTTATCGTTTCAAGTACTTACTTACAAGAGAAATTCAATGAACTGCAATAAAAGTTTACAACACACTACCTACTTACATGCGTTTTACTAATTTTTTAAAATACATTAAAAACTGTTGAATTATGCATTTCTCTCCTTCACATTCTCCTTCAATGCATTCACAAGTGCAGCACTTACTTGAGGAACGATACGGGAAATAGACTGCTTTGATATCTTGAAAGTATATTGCAAACTGCTATAGGAGTCTCCTGAAGCTAAAACTTGCAAAGTTACTGCCAACCTGGAACTTACATAAAATAGTTATTGAATAAATAAAGTAGAAAATAAATATGAATAGGTACTTAAATTAATATGTTCAGTTGAGTTATTACCAGGGTTTGAAATTGATGATTACTTTCATCTTGAAATTAATCAAATCATGATCATTTCATCTAATATTTGATCCATGTGAAAAAATAATTTTTTTGATTTTCATCAAATATTGATTTTTATTACTAATCAAATCATGATTTATTTAATCAAAATTGATCAAGTTTTTTTAAATCAGAGAATTATGATTAAAAGCTGTAGGTGCAAGTGGGCACTCAGATGAAAGCTTATGAGAAGTTAAGAGGATTTTAAATCTTTTGAGTACCTACTAGGTATCTCTTGAACTTGAAATTCTTTGAAAAGAAAGTTGTCCCGGGTTTACTTCATGTCCGTACTAAGAAGAAAGAAAGAAAATTATGAATTACGTCATAGTTTTTATTATTATGATTAAAAATTGATTATTAATCTTTCATTTATATTCTTCCAAATAAAAATTAATAATTAATCAGTATTCTCAAATCTTGATTGATTTTTATTATTTAAAAAAAATCATAATTTCCTGATTTTTTCGAAAAAAGTGATTTCTATTTCAAACCCTGGTTATTTATTACCAATGAATTCGATGATGAATGATAAATAAAAAATGACGATGATGAATAAAAAATAAATGACTTGCCTATCTTGAATTGAGATGGATTCACGACGTAATTTTGTTGCCTCCTTCTGAATCACTGGCGCGATTTTTGTAAGCAGAACTTCAAAATTTGAGGAGGACATCCGTGTGAAATTTCGATACTGCCCACATATTTCCTAGTGTTTCAAAATCGACACCAGGGGCCCATTTAATAAAGCAACAAGTGACAAGTTACAAGCTGATTTTATGTACAAGTTGTAAAAAATGAGTATGCAAGAGTTTCATAAAGGTACAAGTGAAGACTTGTAATGCACTGTGAAAATTAACAAGTGTACAGGCCAATTTGGACAAGTTACAAGTGTTTCCTCATAATTATTTTGAACAAGTCACTGTTTTACAGTTGTAAAAAATTGCCGATTTTTAACGTACGTCCGTTCACCTGTAAACTTGTTATTTTCCAGCATTGCGAGTTGACAATTTTTCAGTGTTTAATATGTGGGAATTCACATTAGGAGACTACAACTTTGAAGGAGTTAGAAGTTTTACCTATCTTGGATCACTAATCACTGATGACAATGGTATAAAAATTGAAGTGAATAAACGAATCCTCTCAGGTAACCGTGCATTCTTCGCAAGCATCAAATTGTTCAAATCAAGGTTGTTGTCCCGCACTTCAAAGCTGCTCCTATACAAATCGTTAATCCGTCCAGTCGTCTGCTACGGATCTGAAGCCTGGACTTTAACAGCTAAGGATGAGAAATCTCTCCGAATTTTCGAGCGAAGAATAGTCCGAAGGATAATGGGGCCAGTGAACGACCGAGGCCAATGGAGGATTCGTACGAATCAAGAGATCGACGATTTTCTTCAAAAAGAAGATATTGTTAGATTTAATAAAAGTAATCGGATACGTTGGCTTGGGCATGTTGCACGTCAAGACGCAGATGCTCCCACTGTGAAGGCACTTCAGGCTAGGATGATGGGGACTAGACGACGCGGACGTCCAAAAGTTAGATGGCTGGATGATGTAGTGACCGACCTTCGAAAGCTGGGGATAAGAGATTGGAAGAATGAGGCATTGGATAGAGTGGCCTGGAGGAGAAAAGTCTTGGAGGCCAAAGTTCACCCTGAACTGTAGAGCTATTTAAAGAAGAAGAAGAAGAAATATGTGGGAATCATCTTCTGCTGAAGAATACAGACAAGAAAGAAGCATTCAGCGTAGAAGACGCCAAAGATTTTTTCGGCCACGAATAAACGCTCATTTAGTGGGTATTTTAGTTTAACGAGAGATGTAGGATGTCTTCCGAGACCCTTGAAAGATTCAAATGGTGCGTGACCCTGTGCGATTTTTCCTGATCGGGTACTGAGGATCTCCCCAAAAGTGAAGTGTGACGACCATCTCGAAGTTACAGATGACATTGCTAACCCAACAACATTAAGACTGGATGAACTGACTAATCATTTCCGCTGAATGAAGGAAAAAAATCCGATTATGCCAGCCATTAGAATAAGTTGAACAAATACACACTTACTCCACTTTCAAGTTTATAATTTGTCTGCCTTCCAATCATTACACCTTGTCATGTATGGTATGAGAACAGTTTTTTGGGCCTGCTGAACAATTTTTGAAATGGCACTTAGGATGATTTGCATATGGCGGTCTTCAATTGATCTGGGCAGGCTCTGATCTGCGCATAAGGGATGTCCAATATTCAAACACTGACCTCTAATACAAATTATCCAATTGAATTCTAATATAGTTTTAGTGATTTGTTTAAAGATGGAGATAGATGTAGAGTTATTTTCAAGAAGAAATATCGTAGCGCGTGTCGTACGAAGCGGCGGTTGTTCGGGTGGCAAGACTGCATATTATTGGTTTTGGACGAGGTAATTTCGCGGCGGAACGTTGGCAGCCCTCGGACGCAGAATGACAACAAAACCGAAACGGAAAGGGCAGTCTGCTCCGAACGTCAGTCTGATCTCGCGCGATGTAGGGAAAGCCCGCGGTCCGTTCGGAACACACATTTTTTCTATCCCCCATTTTTTGACAGTTGGCCCGTGACAGTTCCGGATCACCGACTCCCGCCCCGGTCTCTCCAGGTCGCCTAAAACCCCCGCATTTGCCGTCAGAAATGTACAAAATGAACGGGGGAAGCAGCCTCGTATCGAGATTGCTGAAATTGGCCCAGCAATTCAACAGTTTCTACCTAAACGGTAAGACCAAATTGAGAAAACCCCACTACATCATTGCAGCTTCAACAAATTCCATTTTCTATGCATTTTTTTCTTCTTTCAATCCTCGATTTTCGTAAGATGATTCCATCGATCTCAATACGGTCCCATCAATGTTGATAAACTACGAAGAGCCAACGGGTCGATGAACCAATACAAAGAAAAAGGGGGGATGGGCTGCAAAAATGCGCTGACCTTGGAAAAAGTTGTTCAGATGCAATGGAGCCGGTTTTTCTTTGTTGTTTTATTTCTTTCATCAAATTGTTTTCTTTTTTGCGAGTTCACTGAAGGGGAGAGCAGGCAGGTACTTGCAGCGTCGCGTGCGAGCGATTCTTCATTCGAGAGATGCATATTCATTCACTCCGTTCTGTTATGCCAATTCTTACTACTCATCAGAGTTGGGCGTAATCGTAATCATAATTACGATTAAATCATAGAGTTTTAGAGTTGTCATCACAATTTTTTTTACAGGGTCACAGGCCCTGTAGATATGTTTAAAATGTTTCGGGTTTCTTGAGGGTTGGTCAATGAAAAGTCTGTATTTCTAGGCCTACGTTTCGAAATATTTATATTTCTTCTTCAGGGTTGAGGAGGGGTACGTGGTAAAATCAATATAAATCCACTACAGGGTATACAAAAATTAGAATCTTCCTAATGTGGATACGAGTAAATATGAACAGACAAGATGAAAAATTATGGTTTTTGTATATAACTAACTCTTAGTATTATATATATATTGTTAATTTACCTTGGAAAACTGTATTGCTTATTTCATATCCTCGTCATAGAGCTTTATGATAGATAGCTATATATTGAAACACATCTTTTGGGTATACTGAGAAACTGAGAAAAACTTTAAGGTATACTGAGAAAACATTGGAAATTATTGAAGTTATAGAAGGTATGTAACAGCAATGTAGACGAAAATACTATCACGATATATGTTTTCGTCCACATCGCTGTTACATACCTTCTATAACTTCAATAATTTCCAATGTTTTTCTCACTTTCTCAGTATACCCAAAAGATGTGTTTAAATAGATAGGTATCTATCATAAAGCTTTATGACAAGGATATGAAATAAGCAATACAGTTTTCCAAGCCTTGAAGAAGAAATATAAATATTTCGAAACGTAGGCCTAGAAATACAGACTTTTCAATGACCAACCCTCAAGAAACCCGAAACATTTTAAATTTAAATCAGTGGTCGAGATAACCCAGCCTGATAATAGGGGTTTAGAGTTGTGATTACAATTACGATTTAAGTCACCGGCCCTGGAGATATGAGTACGATTACACTTATGAATACGATTACATTCGTAATCACAGTTTTATTTTATCTATGATTGTATTCGTAATCATCAATCTGCGAGACGATTCGAAAAGTTCCAGTCATGCAGCATAATCGTATTAGCGAATTTTCTCAAACTACCACAATTCTTACTACTAATGCGAATATTGACTACCAATGATTTAGGGTTTTCCACGCAATGCTCAACACCGTTGCCAACGTTTCTTTATTTGGACAGTTCAAAATTCACTCCGCTCTGTTATGTCAATTCTTACTACTAAATCAGAGTTGGGCGTAATCGTAATCATAATTACGATTAAATCATAGGGGTTTGGAGTTGTGATTACAATTACGATTTTAGTCACAGGCCCTGGATATATTTGTATGATTACACTTATGATTACGATTACATTCGTAATCACAGTTTTATTTTATCTATGATTATATTTGTAATCATCAATCTGCGAGACGATTCGAAAAGTTCCAGTCTTGCAGCATAATCGTATTAGCGAATTTTCTCAAACTACCACAATTCTTACTACTAATGCTAATATTGACTACCAATGATTTAGGGTTTTCCACGCAATGCTTCAACAAAGTTCCTTTTTTTGCACAGTCCAAACTATAACCAGACTTTACAACAGGCCAGAAAGAACTGTTTTGCAAAGTATTGTAAAGCAATGCTCGACGACCACTCATCAATCAAACTGTGATACTAGAATTCATGCTGGTTAATAATCGAGTTTTCTTAAATTATATATCGTGTTGTAATGTGTTGAATTGTATCGAAATTTGAGCAAAAAGAAATTGTTGAAAACAATTTTATGGAAAAAAAAAAAAAAAAAAAAAAAAAAAAAAATTTGGCGATTCACAAACGATTTTGGATTTTCAGATTTTTTATGGAGTTCTAATAGATTTATGGGCAAATATTAATGAAATTTGAGTACGCTTTTCAGCATAATGTGCAAAAAATGTTCAACGTCAAAGCTAATCGTTGATCATTTTATTTCAACTAAAACTCTGATAAAAATGATGAATTCAACAGTTTTTTTTGGCCGTTTTGGCCATTTTTAGAGATTTCTAGAGCTCATTTTTTCAAATTTGACCACTTCATGCGCTCAGAAAGCGTATTGTGCTTTGATATCAGCTCTTGTTAAATAAAGAAGGACTTGTAATGTGTAGGTTAGGTGTACTATGTAATTTATTTCTCCGAGGTAGGCGTATACGACAATGCAGTTATATCTAGATGGTGTATATAATAGTATACTTCATTCAATTACTATAGACAAGTGTTCTGCATATGAGGGCTATGTAATAAACAAATAATGAACCTTTGTGAAATAATTTTTGGCATACAAACATTATGAAACGTAAACTATTGAAATTGAACGGGGGGATTATTGCTTTTAGCGAGGAGCACACTTTTACCGGGACTTCAATTGAGTTTTAGGGAATTTTCGTAGAAAATGAAGCTATTGCAATAGCTCCGAACATTCCAACATCAAAATGTTTGAAAAATGTCTTCATAGAAATCCGTTTGGTGACATTCTGGGACGAATCCTCGAATTTAACAATTATATATATATATATATATATGTATATATATATATATATATATATATATATATATATATATATATATATATATATATATATATATAATTGTTAAATTCGAGGATTCGTCCCAGAAATCCGTTTGGTGACATTCTGGGACGAATCCTCGAATTTAACAATTATATATATATATATATATATATATATATATATATATATATATATATATAGATATGTATATCACTACTTCTTCACTAGAGCTAACGACGCCGAAATGGCGAAATATTCTCAATTTTTCAAGTTATATTTATTTGTTTCCTATATATTCCGACCGTCTGTAACACCTCAAAATAATATTACACGCGACTGTTCCAAATCTCTCTCTCTCTCTCTCTCTCTCTCTCTCTCTCTCTCTCTCTCTCTCCCTCTATATATATATATATATATATATATAAATTACCACGGCAGATCTCCAGACGAGGGGCCTAAGAACAATGATCAACATTCATTCAGCATCCTTGCGGAGCTCGTCCCGCGTCTGCTAAAGCATCAGAACTTGTCACCTGTATCAATAGGAATGCAATCTTCACATATTCTATAAGCAGTCATACAACGTCCGTGTTATTTTCCCTTCCACCCTCAGTCGTGTCATCAGTTTGTTAATCTTCTATCTTCCTCTTCTTATATATATATTTACATACCCGAGAACGGCTGGACCGATTTGGCTATTTGGTCTTAAATTATTTGTGGAAGTCCAGAGAAGGTTTAAAAAGGTCTATAATAAATTTCAAATCTGCCCCATAGGGGGTGTGTTTTAGGGGAGGAGGGGGGAATGGGGTATCTTAGTCATCACTGAACAAACTGGGGATTTGATTGTCGAGTATGTTTGGATTAGTTCAATACGAGCCAAAGACTACTTTTTTCAAAAATTTCAAATCTGACCCACAATGGAGGGGGAGGGGGTGGGATAGTTAAAGCATTTCGAACGGCACTGATCAAACTGGGGATCTGAATTCGCGAATCTATCAGAATTACTTCAACTTGGGTCACAGGCTGTTTGATAATGTTCAAGTCAACTTGTGCAACACACGGGTGAACCAGCTAGTTGTGGATAATAATTGTTTTTTAAAACCGCTAAATTGTGTCAGCGTACTCCAATTTACACATACACACCACGAGCGCGCGCGCATGTGTCATCCCAGACGATAACTCTCAAAGGGGGGTCCAGACGGGTGTAACGTGTAATGCAATCCACCATGTAATGTAAAGCGACACCTACACGGTCAATAATATTGTCAATGCCTTATCACATTGACAATAATATTGACCGTGTGGGGAAAAATAATGAGTATTGACGGCGATATTGATGAAATCCGGAAATTCTGTTCTCGAGGCGTCAATATTAAAAAGTGGAGGGGATATTGTCAATAATATTGAGCACGTAGGGGCAAACGTTAATATTATTGCCAATACTCAGTTGTTGATGTCTGGGGGGATGCAAACAGATATGCACTTCCTCATGTTTGTGTTCTGTCGACAGTGGTTCAACCATCTGTAATAATTTTATAAACGTCGGAAGTAGGTAATTTTGAGAGTCTGCAGTATCTGTCAAACTTATTTCTCGCAGTAATCGCAAATGAGAACATTTGTCCCGCTTTTTCAACCACTCTTTCACCCATCTTTTTCGCTGAACTCGAAGAAACATTGCGATAGCCATAACTATGGCTACACAGCATTTTTTCCTGTTGTCCATGATGATTTACTTCAAAAAATACACAATTTCACTACCAAAAAAGACACAAATTTACTAGTCGGAATATCGGGAACAGACGTACTGAGCACATTTTACCGACAATAATATTGACCGTGTAGGATACGACATTATTGATGAAGATATTGAAGTGAAAAACCAGCGTCGTCAATAATATTGACAATACTGATATTGTCAATATTATTGAGCGTGTAGGGCCCGCTAAACGCGAATTCTGCGTGTGGACAGCACTACGAGCATTACATGTAACGCTCGCACCGGTACTCGGGCTGATCCGGGACGAGTCGGTTTTTCCCGCAAACACAAAGGCGCTCGCAGTGGTCGTTTGGACGTTGTTCGTGACGGTTGTGTCGTGTGTGCCTTCATGATGTGGAGGTACGAACAATCTCTTGAACCTATGTGTCTGTTATCAAGAAAAGCCTGTTATTTGGGATCCCAAAAATCCGGATTACGTTAAAAAACATCTGAAAAACTATGCTTGGTCCACAAACTTCTGGTACAATCTTAGAGATTTACTGTTTTGAAATTCTGAAGATGTATTATTGAAGGCGTATTATTAGGTGCGCTTTAGTAATCCATAGGTAGGTTTGTAATATGAAAGAGTATGCGATATCTAATAATGAAAAAAACATTGAGTACCTATCTACTTATGTGAACGTTTAACAGTTTATACAGCCTTCGTATATTTAGCAACAAGTAAGAGAAATTGATACTAAAACTATAAAATAAAATGAAATTCTTGAGTGTTATCCCTCCATGAGAAATGTCTTAGCTACGCCACTGATGTTATAGCCGAAGTTCATGGTGGAAGCAAAAGAGGTCCAGGGGTCCCCCCCGACGGGGTCAAGGGGCGGAGCTCTTGCTAGCCGCGCAGCTCCGAGTTAACTATAATTTATTATTTAATGTCCATTTCCTACGTGACACAAAATAAGCTGTTCTTCTTAGTTGATTACTAAGGTTCAATCTTGATAATAATGAACGGCAGCTTCCAAGGAATATTGTATAAGAACCTTCCAGTCATAAGAGTTGGCTGTGGACATCGTGGTTAGTTTTGGTCATGGAGCCCTCGTCACGGAAAATTAGCGCGTGACAGCTGATGAAAAAAAGATCCGTGCGTTATTACCCTACCAAATAAAGGGAGAATTATTACAGTATATTTTTAAAAAATAATTCAAGAGATATTGGATAGACGAACTATGAATAATGTATGGAAGCGGTCCGTCGTTTTTCTATTCTTCGGAGCTTCCTAATCCCGTTTCATTATTCATGTTATTAGAGTCTTATGTTCTTTCAACGGAAAATGTTGATGAGCTTTACGTATTTTTGAGGGACGGAAGGTCTTCAGCCATAGAGAGTTTTTGTTATTCCCGTAATTGAACCGCGCATGCGCAAATTTTGGCGTCGACGAGTAGAACCCGACGAACTATAGGTTTGTTCCAGCGCGGTCAAGAGAACATGAATGGAACACAACAAATTCAGAACGAGAACCGTGGAAGTGAGGATGAGTTCACGAACTTTTCAGTAGTAAAACGGGGTGAAGGCGGACAAAACAGGGTTATCAGCTAAAAGTGTCATTTTTCTGTCCCAAGACAGAAAACAAAAACTACGGTTTTCATCTATTTCGGGAAGTTTTTTGCTAATTACTGCTTTTAGCGAATTTTCTTAGAAAATGAAGCTATTGCAATGGCTCCAAAAATTGTAAAATAAAAATTGTCTTCATCGAAATCTGTTTTGAGGCATTCTGAAATGATTCCTGGATTTTACCGCTTTTTTATATATATATATATATGTATGTGTCATTCCATACGATAACTCTCGATAGAATTGGGATAAAAACTTCGTTCTTTCGCCAAAAAATCAAGCATTTCAAAAAAAAGGATGAGTTCGTTGGACAACACTTTTTGAGCACATTAAATTGGTCAAATTTCAAAAAACCGTACTAAATAAATCACAAAAAATGACAAAAAACGGCTAAACATTGGTGTTTTTATTTTTTTTTAGCAGAATAATACTCAAATAAAGTTTATCAACGATGAAGTTGGTAATTTAAAAATTAAAGCTCAAACCTATGCTCAAAATTGTAATTAAATTTCATTAAAATGTGCTACAAAATCGATAAAAATGTAAAAAATTCTAGAAATCCAATATCTTTGTTTAAATAATAGAATGTTATTTAGAACAAAATTTTCAGCAATAAAATTGATAGTTGACAATTTTTTGCAGACAATATGACGAATTTGAGCAATAAAATTAATAGTTAACATTTATTTTCAACTTGAGCGTTGCTAAGTGATGGGAGGCCAAAAATCATAGAGTGAATATCTTAAACGTTAGCGTCTACGACATCCAGAATATTTGTCATAAAAATAATACTTTGGAATTTCTATGCACTCAAAAAGCTCCAATTTAAAAACAACTCAACATAATATAGTACGATAACTTACGAAAATTCGCTCATACGATCATGCTGCATGACTGGAACTTTTAAATATTCAATCTAAGAAAGTGGTAAAAATTACGTTTTTAAATTTATTATTTAGCTTATTACTGTCCTTAGGGCCTCTTCCTGTCCATGACGGGTATCGAATATCATTTGTATATCTATAAGAAAAGTAACTCCTGTGAATTTCATCAATATCCTTCGAGTCATATTGAAGGAAAGACCAAAAAGCTGAAACTACTTTTGGAAGTATTTCGCTAATTACCACCCTTAGAGTATTTTCCCAAGCTCGAGGGGTAGACAATATAATTTGTACCCACAAGACGAGTAACTCCTGATTTATCCTAAATTACATACTCCTAAATTTCATCCAAATCCCTGGAGTCTTTTTGGGGAAAAGGCAAAAAAGTGCTAAAAACGACGTTTTTAACATATTCTGATTTTTTTAACCCCCTAAAAATGATCATTTCAAGCTGATTTTTCTACAGTAGAATATATAAAGAAATCCAACCCCTAAATTCGAATTTTTCATGTGGTACCGTAAGGTCGCAATGGTGTACATGAGTTACATACATTTTCATGAAACGTATAGATCTGGGTTCAGGTTGAACAAAATAATCATCCTAACATGAGTTTCATTTATTGATTTTCAGGGTTATTGCAAGACTTTCTCTTCACCCTTCGGGTTAAGTAAGGAAAGTAAAAATAACCGCACACAAATCCGTTTCAGACCATTCCAAGACCAAATCCGTGAAAAAAGGCCATATAAATAAGGAAAACAATGTAAAAGAAATTAAAGAGCGGATTATTATAAAAAACATATATAAAATTCTCCCTTGAGGGAAAAAAACAATAGATCATGAATATGTCAAAGTTATAGACATTACTTTACACTCTGCTGGGATGTTGGGAAAGTAAACATGGATATTACTTTCCATTCTGTTGGAATTTTGGGAAACTAAAAGTGGGCATTACTTTCCACTCTGTTGGGAAAGTAAAAACTCCCGCGCTACTTTCGTTCCATGGTAAAACAGAAGTCTAAGTCGGTTGTCGGGGAAGGTGGAATTAGGTACTTCATTGCGGTAGTACCTCATTGATTTCTACCTAGCCTTCACTTTTCGAATTATTAATAATCTAAAGTGCCGGGTCGTCACAAATTTTGGTGTCGTTACGCAAATTTTGGAATGATCTCCAGCCCAAAAACATATCCATGTTAAGAAACCATAGGTGTATGTCTGTGTGTGACAAATTTTGTCGACGATGCCCAGGGCACAATTCTCAACCGATTTTCGAGATTCTTCCTTTGTTCGATCCCAATCTCAGTCTAGTTGTGTAACAAACCTCTGAAGTATTGAATTTCGCGATGGACGAGGGGAAAAGGAGGGGGTAAAGCCGAAAAAAGTGGTTTTTCCCCGACAAATTATGTCGACGTCAACCAGGCCACAATTCTCAACTGATTTTCGTGATGTTTATTTGGTTTGGTTTCAATTTCATGCTAGTTGTGCAACGAATTTGGGAATTTCAGATTTGCCGTCGAGGAGGGGGGTGGAGGGGATAATTACCGATTCTTTCAAGCGCTGCCCAAGCTACAAATTGTTTGTTACTGATGGTGGCCTAACTAGCTAAAATCTAAAAGAAGTGCTGTTATGTCTCCTCACATACCACTAGCTGCAAAGCTTCAGATTTTTAATGCCGTCTCTCGGTCAGTTCTTTGTTACGCAGCACAGGTCTGGGGTTGTGATGAGTTTGAGCCTGCCGAAAGAGTTTTAAGATTCTTCTTGAAAAAACTATTTTGCCTTCCAACCTGCACCCCAGCATATATGTTGTTGATCGAAACAAATCTACTCCCTGTATTTTGTTATACCCTGAAACTACATTTACTATATGTCGCTAAGATCTTGAAAATGGATGACTCACGATTTCCAAAAGTGGTTTTGAGGGAAATTAGTTCTCGTGAGATCTACTGGACCAATTCATGGGCGAGTTTGGCTAGCAGGTTTGAGATTCCTGGGGCATTGCTCAGGGTTGACGACATTGGTAAAAATGTTGACCGAATCATCGGCATGGTTGAGAGCAGATACCGAGATGTATTTCGCCTTCGAGTAGCAGAGACTGAGAGATTTTCTTTATATCAGTCCCTTGAAAGATTTGGTTGTATGGACATGAATGCATCTGCTAAAAATGAATTAAAATTGTACGTTTCGCGTTGGGTGTTCAAATTGAGAGGGGACTTATTGGATCTTAATGGTGCACCGTCGTCATTTAGGAATCGGAAGGATTGTTCGCTCTGTAACTTACAGGTTCAGGAAGATGTGATTCATTTCTTGGGGGAGTGCCCCGTTCTTTCAGAATTTAGGTTTGTTGTTTTTGAAGAAATGTCTATACCCAGAGATGAATTGTTAATTTTACTAAATAATCCAAAGGAATGGGATAATTTGATTAAGTTCTCTAGAATGGCATGGAAATACCGATCTTTTCTGGTAGCCGAATTCAATTTCGATTGAAAATCCCTATTAGTTAGTATTTTGTATATTTTCTCCTTTTTTTGTATTTTTGAATTTACACATGTTAATTTCCAATTATGATAATAATTACTTGTAGTACTGGTGGTGTTTATTACTCTATACTATCACCTAATTGCCACATGTCTACTAAGTGTTCGTACCTAATACAAAGCAAAGAACTCCGGGCAGACGGATTTACAAATCCATGCTTGTTTATGCTTTTGTAAAATTATATTATATTATACCATATTTCTTATGAATAAAGCGATAATTATTATTATTACACCAAAGATAAATTTGAAGGTTTGTTATTAACGAGGCGAAGTAATACAAAAATTGATATTCATAAATTCGAAGTGAATTAGTAAGTACACTGAACATAAAATACTATCATAATAAAAACCAGTGAAAAAACTCCCTGGACCCCCCAGTAACTTTCCGCCTTGAGCCTTCGGCTAAAATGCTAAAACATCGAACATGATTTCTTCCCGCTAGTTCATAAATTTAAAACTACGACATAATTTTTTTACTAATGGAAATTAGAACAGAGTACCTAGGTCGGTAATTTGCTGTTACGGTGCGCGTCAACAATTACCTACTATGACCAAGATTAACTTCTTAACCGAGTGACAACAAGGCATTGTTTACTGTATCCATTTACTGTATTATAACATAAATAAAAATAAAACTACGACATGAATTGGAACCAAGTACGAAAGAAATGTGTGATAAATCGAGAGCTGAAAAATGAAGAAGTTTCATGTCCCCAGCAACGGCTTGGTTGTACGTGAAAATCAAAAGAACCAATCCTTGGATTCAACTAATTATGCGTCTTAATACAAAATGATGAATAATGAATCATACAACGTAAAATACTACAATAAATGTTATTAAACAGTCAGAAATATGTTTAATTCTAAGTCATTTTGAGAGCTTCCTACCTTGGATTAAATTAATGAGGCACATTACTATGAAAATAATAAATCGTCATAGATTGTCAAATAGTACACTAAACCTAATAAAATAATATTCAAATTGTGGTTGCGAAGATAAACGAACTCTTAACATAACCTTGAAATCATAGCTGTTCGTCTAAAATTGGGCAAATGAGCTTTTCAAGTCAGCATCAAGTGTTCATTATTATTTATAGCTTTAATAAATTAGTTATATATAGTTAGTTCATTATACATAGTTTTAATTAGTATTTTATTAAGTTTGAGTCAGCTGCATCACCAGGTCCCCCCCTCCCAGGGCTCACCAGGTTACCCCCAGGGCTCGGCCTTGGTGTGGGACCTGGAATTATCAGCAAACCAGTCAAGCAGCATGATCGCATGAGCGAATTTTTACATATTTCATAATACTCATGTATTATACAGGGTGTATCAGACACGGCTCTCCAAAGTTCAGGGATCGATTCTACCACTAATTTGCAACAAAAAGTGCCTCCTAGACCTTTTTTTTAGAGGCTTCGTTTTCGAGCAATTTCACTTTCAAGATTTCTCTTGAAAAAGAGTAGCCTCTTTAGGACATTTACTTGACGATGCCCAGGGTCCGGATCAGATGAGTGGCTCTTAAAGCTATTTTTTATGCTTTACACTCTAGCAAGCTGTAATTTCGCATGTTGCCTCTTTAGGACATTTACTTGACAATACCCAGGGTCCGGATCAGATGAGTGGCTCTTAAAGCTATTTTTTATGCTTTACACTCTAGGAAGCTGTAATTTCGTATGTAGCCTCTTTAGGACATTTACTTGACGATGCCCAGGGTCCGGATCAGATGAGTGGCTCTTAGAGCTAATTTCTATGCTTTAGGCTATGTACACATGGTAGCGTCGTACCGCGCGGTGCGACGCGCGTCCAAAATTCTGCAGTTGTACACATGCGAGCGTTTTATACGCGGCGTCCACCTCCAGTTTAGCAATGGACTGTCCAACTGACTGTAGTGTACTGGGAACTGCGCTGTCGCCGCGCGGTTCAGGTTGAAAGTCTGGGCGGCGCAGTGCGCGGCGCGTCCAGATTTGAGTGAGTGGTGCATGTGGACGCTGCCATTAGCTCCATTGTATATCGCACCGCGCGGTCGGACGCGCGTCTCAAACCGCGCGGTGCGACGCTACCATGTGTACATAGCCTTACACTCTAGGAAGCTGTAATTTCGTATGTAGCCTCTTTAGGACATTTACTTGACGATGCCCAGGGTCCGGATCAGCTGAGTGGCTCTTAGAGCTTGCATACGAGTCTGCAACTAAAGACATAAAATGTCCCAATGTGTTGCAGACTCGTATGCAAGCGTACTTTGGTATGAGTCCCATCGGAAATATCTAATGGTAAAATAAAAATGTATATAAATATAATAAATTGTTTTGGTTAATTAGAATCTTTTCTTTTTTCTTGACCTTAAAAAACTATATCTAATTTCTCCCTTGCGAGGGAAAAACATTAAACATGATTTAATGTTTTTCCCTCTCAAGGGAGAAATTATGAAATCGTTGTAGATTTATCTGATTATCTTAACCATTTCTAAAAATTTATTTTACTTCGCTAATTAGAGGAGAAAAGTCGCATAAAATAAATAAAAGTCTGTGCGCATGCGCAAACGTTACTTTGTTATGCAGGCAATAATGAACAAATACTTAAAAAACTTGGAGAGATAGTTCCATATGGGCCCCCCAAGCTAGTTTTAAGCAAAGCCACTATAAAATAGATAAGACTATACTGGTAGTCACTAAGACTGATAGTTGAGCTGAGTGAATTCAATTCTTCAATTTGAAGTTATTAAATAGTACCTTAGATTCAAAATGAACGAGGCGAATTAATATAAAAAGTAATATTTATAAATTCGTTGTGAAATAGTAGGTACGCTGACCGTAATTAAAACATTGAAATGTTGATTAACAGTAGTTGGTAATATTGTGCAACACCAAACATGAATTTTATAGTTTCCAACCTTAGATTCATTTAATGAAGAGAGAAGAAGAAGAAGATATAATGAGGCGAATTAATACAAAAATTAATATTCAAAAATTCGATGTGAAATAGTAGGTACGCTGACCGTAATAAAACGATTCAAATTCAAACGTACTCTACGTGTAATGAAACAGATAATACTGTGTAACACCAAAGATAAATTTTATAGTTTCTCACCTTAGATTCCATTAACGAGGCGAAGTAATGTAAAAATCAATATTCATAAATTCGAAGTGAATTAGTAAGTACACTGAACATAAAATACTATAATAATAAAAACCAGTGAAATTTAATAGTGCACTACATGTTATTAAACAGCTGGCGATTTTGATAGTTTCCTACCTTAGATTCAATTAACGACGCTTGTTGGTATCAAAATGGTATTCATACATTCGATGTGAAATATTAGGTATACTAAATATAATAACCAATCATATACACAACATGTTATTGAAAAAACTCGGTAATATTCTGTAACGTAAAAGATACATTTTGATAGTGTCCTACCTTGGGTTCAAATATCCAGATTATACAAAAATATCCAGGATTATTATGATACTATGTAAATTGTATTTTAGCGTACTAAATGTAATGACACAATTGGAATGGTTCATCTCTGAAGAATCGTTAGTTTCGTACCTTGGATTCAATTAATTATGCGTCTTCATACAAAATGATGAATAATGAATCATACAACGTAAAATAGTTCAGTAAATGTTATTAAACAGTCAGGCGTATGGTAAATTCTGATAAGTCATTCGAGAGCTCCCTACCTTGGATTAAATAAATGAGACATATTACTATCAAAATAATAGGTTGTCATAGATTGTCAAATAGTACACTAAACCTAATAAAATAATACATATTTAGCATATTGTGTTAGAGAAGAAAAGCGAACTCTTAACATAACCTTGAAATCATAATGCACGCATTACTTACCAATATGTTTTAACTTCTGAAATGTACTTTAAAACAACTAGGAGAAATAGTTCCATATGGGCCCCCCAAGCTAGTTTTAAGCTAAGCCACTATAAAATAGATAAGACAAAGCTGGTAGGCACTAAGACTGATAGTTCAGCCGAGTGAATTCAATTCTTCAATTTGAACTGTTATTAAATAGTTGGTAATATTGTGTAACACCAAAGATAGATTTGATAGTTTCCTACCTTATATTCATTTACTGAAGAGAGAAAAAGAAGAAGAAGAAGATATAAACGATGAGGCGACAGACATAATGATACATTTTGATAGTGTCCTACCTTGGGTTCAAATATCCAGATTATCCAAGAAAATTCAAGATTATTATGATACTATGCAAATTGTATTTTAGCATACTAAATTTAATGATACAATTGGAATGGTTCATCTCTGAAGAATCGTTAGATAGTTTCGTACCTTGGATTCAATTTATTAGAAGAAGAACGGGCAAATTAATAAAAAGGACACTGATTGTAGTAACACTTTTCATGTATATATATATTAATTTGATTAAAAAAGAACAATAATCGACTGCGATATAAGAGGGGTTCGAGACTTCGAGAAACTGAGACAGGTTAGCCACAGGTTAGCCAATGACTCAATAATGACAAAATATTCACGAGCGTCATTTCGATTAAATCCTAAACACCATTAATTATGCGTCTAAACACAAAATGATGAATAATGAATCATACAACGTAAAATAGTACAGTAAATGTTATTAAACAGTCAGGCGTATGTTAAATTTTGATAAGTCATTTGAGAGCTTCCTACCTTGGAGTAAATTAATGAGGCATATTACTATGAAAATATAAATCGTAATAGATTGTCAAATAGTACACTAAACCTAGCAAAATAATATTTAGCAAATTGTGTTGGCGAAGATAAACGAGCTCTCAACGTAACCTTGAAATCATAGGGTTTCGTCTAAAATTGGGCAAATGAGCTTTTCGAGTCAGCTTCAACTGTTAATTATTATTTATAGCTTTAATAAATTAGTTATATATAGTTAGTTCATTATACATAGCTTTAATTAGTATTTTATCAAGTTTTAGTCAGCTGCAATCAAGGACGTAGAGGGTGTTCACCGGGTCCATTACCCCCAGGGCTCGGCCTTGGTGTGGGACCTGGAATTATCATCAAACCACAGTCATGCAGCATGATCGCATGAGCGAATTTTTATAGATTTCATAATCTATTTTATAGATTTCGTAATACTCATGTATTGTACAGGGTGTATCAGACACGACTCTCCAAAGTTCAGGGATCGATTTTACAACTAATTTGCAACAAAAAGTGCCTCCTAGACTTTTTTTTAGAGGCTTCGCTTTTGAGCAATTTCACTTTCAAGATTTTTTTCGTGTTTTAGACCTTGTGTCACTAAAATGGTCACAAATCCCTCAATTTGATGAGCAAATTGAAATTTGATGACACCGTTGAAAAGAGCGCTAAATTTCCTATCTCACTGATGCCAAAATAAGAATTATTGAGTAGCTCCAATAGCTGAAAAATGAGGTCAAAGTCATAATTTTGAAAAGTTGCCGAAATTTCACTGTTTTGAATCCTCTGATTGACTTTTTTACTGTAGTGCGTTTGAATCCCCATCTCCAGGGAAACTACCTTAGAATTACAGCTTTCCAAAGGTACAATCAATTTTTATTTTACTTCGCTAATAAGAGGAGAAAAGTCGCATAAATATTAGTCTGTGCGCATGCGCAAACGTTACTTTGTTATACAGTCAATAATGACAAAAACTTAAAAAACTAGGAGAGATAGTTCTATATGGGCCCCCCAAGCTAGTTTTAAGCAAAGCCACTGTAAAACAGATAAGACTATACTGGTAGTTACTAAGAATGATAGTTGAGCTGAGTGATTTCAATTCTTCAATTTGAACTGTTATTAAATAGTACCTTAGATTCAAAATTAACGAGGCGAATTAATACAAAAATTAATATTCATAAATTCGAAGTGAATTAGTAAGTACACTGAACATAAAATACTATAATAATAAAAACCAGTGAAATTTAATAGTGCACTACATGTTATTCAACAGTTGGGAATATTGATAATTTCCTACCTTAGATTCAATTAACGACGCTTGTTGATATAAAAATGGTATTCATACATTCTATGTGAAATATTAGGTATACTAAATATAATAACCCATCATGCATAATTGTAATGCAAAAGTACACAACATGTTAATAAACAAACTTGGTAATATTCTGTAACATAAAAGATACATTTTGATAGTGTCCTACCTTGGGTTCAAATATCAAATCCAAGATTATTATGATACTATGCAAATTGTATTAAGCATACTAAACGTATTGACACAATTGGAATGGTTCATCTCTGAAGAATCGTTAGTTTCGTACCTAGGATTCAATTAATTATGCGTCTTCATACAAAATGATGAATAATGAATCATACAACGTAAAATAGTACACTAAATGTTGTTAAACAGTCAGGCGTATGTTAAATTCTGATAAGTCATTCGAGAGCTTCCTACCTTGGATTAAATTAATGAGGCATATTACTATGAAAATAATAAATCGTCATAGATTGTCAAATAGTACACTAAACCTAATAAAATAGTTTTTAGCAAATTGTGTTAGAGAAGAAAAACGAACTCTTAACATAACCATGAAATCGTAATTGTTCGTCTAAAATTGGGCAAATGAGCTTTTCGAGTCAGCTTCTAGTGTTCATTATCATTTAAAGTTTTAATAGTTTAGTTATATATAGTTCGTTTCTTATACATAGTTTTAGTTAGTATTTTATTAAGTTTTAGTCAGCTGCATAGTCATATAGCATAACGAATCGCATGAGCGAATTTTTATAGATTGCATAATACTCATGTATTACACAGGGTGTATCAGACACGACTCTCCAAAGTTGAGGGGATCGATTCTACAACTAATTTGCAACAAAAAGTGCCTCCTAGACTTTTTTTTAGAGGCTTCGTTTTCGAGCAATTTCACTTTCAAGATTTTTTAGTGTTTTAGACCTTATGCCACTAAAATGGTCACAAATCCCTCAATTTGATGAGTAAATTAAAATTTGATGGCACCATTGAAAAGAGCGTAAAACGTCCTATCTCACTGATGCCCAAATAAGAATTATTGAGCAGCTGCTCCAATAGCTGATAAATGAGGTCCAAATCATAATTTTGAGAAGTTGCCGAAATTTGACTGTTTTGAATCCGCTTATCGACTTGTTTATTGTAGTGCGTTTGAATCCCCATCTTAAGGGAAACTACCTTAGAATTTCAGCTTTCCAGCGGTATAATCAGCTAGTTTCACTCTTAAAAACACATGATATCATTATGAAAAATCATTGAATATCTACTTATATGAACGTTTGACAGTTTAATATACAGTCTTCGTATATTCAACAACAAGTACTAGAAATGGATGATAAAACTATACAATAAAATGAAATCCTTGACTGTTGCCCCTATATGAGAAATGAGTCTGCTCACGAGTGTAGTCACGCGCAAAACTATACCAAGTTTTTGTCCAATTTCGATTAAATATTCAGTTTGTGCGGGTTAGCTCCTAAAATTTCCCCTATAAATTTCATTGCCGACGCATAAATCTGTGCGCGTGCGCAAACATTATTTTTTTATACAGTCAATTTCTTATCATCTATTGGTCCGATTTCGTGCAAACTCTGGGAGTAGATGGATGGATGTTCCAGGGAAATTCCCTATGATTTATATCGTGATTGGTTGAGTAATAACTATAGTGCATGCGTAAAAATAAAATTGATCGAATCACACAAAACTGCGAGACCAAAGGACCGTTTTTGATGACATTTTCAGGGATTGTACACTTCAGCTACTAGACAACCCTCTATAAAGTTCATTGCGGTTGGATAAAAGTAGTCTAAGCGCATGCAAAAAGTTAATCTTTTATGACGTCGAGTTCTTAACAACTATTGGTCGGGTGCTGGAGACAATGCCCTTTGTATTTTATTGCATTTGCTTGCATTTATCCGCACATTAAAACACAAATTGTAGCCCTATTTTGCATGTATATACATTCATGTATAAGATACTGTTATATTTTGCGTTCGATCATTTCGACTGAACTTCTTTTTTCAACTATTTCTATACGTACATGTTACATTATATGTGGAAGCTCTACTGCCCACCCAACTTGGCAGACGTTTTTGTATCAATTAACATAGTGTAATATAATGAATACATTTTTGTGTGGACAAAAACCAATCAAATGACCGTATTATAAATACTTGGAGCGAAATGGTTACTAATAGCTTCGATATCCGTAGTTACAGTAGGTGGTATAACCTTATGATGCTCCAAATATCTCTAGTTACTCCAGGCGCTGATCTGGGTTGTCTGGTCTGGACGTTGGCCAAACCGTTTCTAGCGCTTTCCTCGCGTTACATCAACGCTGGTGGCTACAGATATGTTTGTCGCAGTCCGCCAGACTCCAAGTTTTCGCGACGATTCCACTTCTCCCTAAAATTATGAGACAGAGAGGAACCCAAATATTCTTCCGTGAAGCTGATACATTAAATTATTTCTAGCTCAATGATAGGGCAATCGAATATATGAAAAACAGCTCAAAATGTCGAAAACCGAAGTTTCAAAAATTTTCACAACGATAATGGGTTTTGGAATGAAAGCACCTACTAAGTCTCTATCTGGATTTTGAAAATTTGTAAATTCATTAACATATGGCAGAAGTAACCGAGTCTAATTTTTGCCGAAATAAAAGTTTTAATGCTTCAGATATCTGACAAGACAGCTCCACACATTAGTATTGTTAACTCCACGATAAACCTTCAACAGTGCACATACCTATGGCTGATGTTCTGAGGGTGGTACACACTGTCTCTCAGTCGGGTCACCTATTTTCGTCATTTTTCTTTCTGAATGTTACACGTTTATTCATCAATACCAAAACCAAAGAAATAGGGGTTTCAGAATAGGACTGTTTCATAAATTTAAAACATTCTGAAAAAGTTGACTTTATTTCAGCAACATTGAGCAGTTTGTACTGTACTCTGCAAATCTAACAACAAAGTTAATTATACTCAGGCTCAAGAAGTTTCCAATAGTCTTACTTAATTTTTTTAATTCTCGTCTTATAATGTCTGGCCTGGGAAGCCTTTTTTTGCTCTCTTGCAAATCTACGATAAGATGAATTATGTTACGATTTTCCTGCAGTACCCCAAACAAAACAACAAAATGACAAACGACGGAAAATAAGAACTGACAAATAGAGCACATTGGAAGAGAACTCGCCTTCTGCTATATTACATTCTTTCCACTTCGGATGCTACAGTCCTTACCATGATAGGCGGAACGAAGAACAAGATGGGTTTCAGGAAATGCATGATTACCTTGTAATTAGAATAGTCCCGAAAGAAAAGGAATTGAAAGATCGAGGGTTCGGATATAAAACCTATATGGCTTAGCTACCTATATGAAAAATTCGGCTGCATTCATGGATGTACACGAACAATCCATAACCCCTACAGAGCTGGAACATGCACACAAGCTTTATAGCTTCAGGAATATAACTCAGGCCTATAGCGGCTATGATGCTGTCTATCTTGTTGTAGATGCTTCATCAAGGAATAACTTTTGACATTGAAAATGTCTTAGTCGACGGGTCAACCGGAAATTTTGTTACGCAAAGAAAAAACGTCACGCTGTTTTCTTTTGATTTTTACGTTCAACCAAGCCATTGCTGGGGAAATGAAACTTCTTTAGTTTTCACCGGACAAAAATCGTTCTCCACTCGTTGGAAAGCTCTCGATTTATCACGCATTTCTTTCGTACTTGTTCTTCTATTCATGTCGTAGTTTTATATTTATTTATGTTATAAATGGATATAGTAAACAATGCTGCTTGTTTTAACGTCACTTGGTTGTTGAGAAGTTAATCTTGGTTATAGTAATTGTAGACGCGCACCATAACAGAAAATTACCTACCTGTGAATTCATATTCGTGGAAAAATTGGGCATCGTCGAGACTGGTTTACAGCAAATTCAGTAATTGTGTGTCAATAATTATTTTATGTTTTCTAATTGTTATTTTATTTAAAACAATAAAAACATTTAAATTACTGAGACATTTTCAATACTCATAGCTCTTCTCTCATAAGAGAGAAAAGTACGAGCGGCCTGCCGCGTTTTTAATTTTAGTTCGAATCAACCGATCCGGTACTAAAGGTGGTACTCGACGCTATGGGATGTTCTCTAAGACCCAGAAAGCCTATGAAAATACCTTGATAATAGTACCTGGCAAGTTATATCAGAAGTGGTGGGAAGGGCAACTCGAGGGAATCGAAGGATTGAACCAAAATGAATGGGGCATAGTGTACACGCCTCGCAGATACACGTAGCCATGATGACCTTGGTTATGAGCAGAGCCCTTCAAATGCCATATTGCCATGGCGCCGTACAAAGATGCCATATTCTGCCGATTGTTCGGTAAAATGCCATATTCTGCCGATTTTTGGGGAAGTGCCATGTTTTACCTTTTTCGCCTCCGGAGCCTGTGATCATTCGGTGGGGCACTTGGCTGTCAGCTGCTTCATATTATGTCACTCATTTTGAAGGGTTTCAGCGATTAGTCCAAGAGCTGGAAGATGATTCAGCTTCGGTAAAAACCGCCTAAGCGCTGGTGGAAAATTCTAGCCTCTTCCCTCAGCTTCTTTTCATTGAGTCTGATTTCAAGGAAATTCCGGGCATAATTGAATCTTTTCAGTCTGAAAGCGTGCAGCTGAGTACAAGTGTCGAGAAAATGAAAATTTGTCGGACACCGTTTATCCAGGAGCCACTGGGAAGAAGATCCAGGAGGAAATCAAGGCCGTCCTCGGCAGGAATTGTGGGTGGGAGGAAGTCAACAATATTGCAGCCATTCTATCTGGTAAGGAAGCCACTCTGAAGGAAGGCTGGGAACCTGCTTATGTCCTCGCTATGAAATCGCCCCGACAACATCAGCTGATGTGGAGAGGACTTTTTCAAAAATGAAATACCTTTTGAGTGATCGGCGGCTGGGATTTTCCATGGAAACCATTGCAGCACACCTGATGTTGTTCTTCAATAATAATAAAATAATATATGATTTTTTTTTTTAAATTAAAACTATCATTTGTAAAAGAAAATAAATGCTTTGTAAATAAACAATGATTTGTAAATAAAATAAATAATTTAAGTGTAAATAACTTGTATGTTGTAATATTATAACCCCAAAAACAGCTGTGGTGGACGGGGAGGGTTGAAAAATAAGTGCCATATCGAGTCGAATCAAATAAGTGCGAAGGACAAAAATAAGTGCCATATTTTTTAGGGCCCTATTTTGCAAAAATAAGTGCCATATTGTGAAGGGCTCTGGTTATGAATATCATGTACTAGTAAAAGGGGATGATCTAAGGATAGTACTGCTTATTCCCAAGGAGCGTCTCTTTTGTCTCAGCGAAGTAAACTCCTCACAACGCCACAACAGTCCGTATTTGGAAAATATGGGCAAAAGATTAATGTTGACGAGAGCTACCGTAACAGGGGGTTACTTCCTCCCAGGTGGTACAACTTCCGACCAGCGTAGGAATGCAGGCGCGGAGTCCTCTACCAGCCATAGAAATGAAGTTAGGAAGTTCATTAAGGTCCCAATAGGTAGCGCGTTACTCAAACCAACATGAAACCTGAAGATAATTTTCTTGACCTCGCTGATCACCGTTTTCTTCACGTTTTTGTTATCAGCTATTTCGACACATTTTCATGTTGTGTTAATAGTGTGCCTGCAGCTACATATTTCCGCTCGATTTTCTGACATACTTCTTCAAAATTATATGAGGAATTTAACTAATAAATCAGATGTTTTATTTAGTTGTCAGTTAATTTTCCAGCAACGAAAAACTGAAAGTCGCCACTTTGGGGTGCAGCTTCCGACCACCCGATTTTTTGTGTTGTAGAGCATTTTTACGTGTTTTTCTCATTTTGATTGAGCTTACTCATGTTTCAATGTTTTCCAAGTGTAACAGGCATGCCACGAAAGTACCGAAAGAAAGTCGTGGGCCGTCCCTATAGACATTATACCCAAGAAACTTTAGAGGCAGCTCATTTCTAGTTTTGTTTTGTATGGAAAAAATGTTTAAATTGTTTATGTGTGATGTAAATAACGTATATTTGTCGTAATAGGTGAGAGAACCCATCTGGTAGCGAAATACAGGGGTAATATAGAGCCAGGGCTTCATTTCTTATTATTTGAGTGAAAAAACGTGAGTGGTCCGAAGTTGCCCCCAGGCGGGGTAATGACTATACCAATTTTTTCTTTGTTTTTCATGGGTTCCTAATGCTTGAATGTTTAATTTTGAAATGGGAATATGACGGTGAAACGATCAGGTGTGACATATTGAAAGGCCAACTCGACTGAAGAGATACCGACAGAGAAATCTCAAAAAAACCTGAAAACGTGGTCTGAAGTAACCCTATCCTACGGTACGCTTCTCTAAATTATTTTGCTTATAGACATCAGGACATAATAACTCCGTTGTGGAGCTGCTTGACGAGCTTATGGGGAGCAGCTTTTCCAATGCCCATACTACTTGAAAAGCTTCAACTAACTTCCTTAGCACCTTGCGCTATTGCAATTTTCTGGTCTTTTTTTTTTAAATTTATTAATCAAACGGGCGAACCCAATTACATAACGAAATAACAAAATCAGTTTCAGTTGATCAAGTGCAATAGAAAATTTACGATAGAAAAATATGTTTCCATATATTACGGGCTAATTATTACCGCAATGTTTCAAATATTAGCTTCGCTCATATGCTCGTTCGAAGTATGTTAGGCGGACTGCTGATTATATATCTATCTCCCACAACATGATGGTAATGGGCGAATCAGACTTGTTGCTACCATTCCTACACCTATCGAGGATTAAACCAGACCTCGGTCAGGTTATGAAATGATTTCCATGAAGATGAAAGTGTTACCATTTGATTCAACATTGAAAATACGTAGAAACCGACCCCAAACTTGTCAATGAAGGCCATTTTTCAAGAAAACCCATGATTTCATTGAACAATGTTTTTCAACATTAAAACACAGTTTTCTCCCCTAATTAGCAAAGTAAAATAGTTCCAGTCATGCAGCATGATCATACGAGCGAATTTTCGTAGATTATTATGTTACACTGTTTTCTTTAAATTTTAGCCCTCCGATTGGAAATAAATTGCTCACTGCCAGTTTTAGACCAAAAAATTCGTTCTAAATGATATTCTGCGATTCGGGTTTTTAGCCTTGACTGCAGTTTTTTCTCTTCAATTTTTTAGCAAATATTTTAGAAATTCAATAACATTTTTCAGTATAATTTTGTACATACATTTTTTTATGCTTTAGTTCATCGTTGACTAATTTTTTTTGACTAAAATTCTGCTAAAACATAATACACATATACATATACATTTAATAATTTTTTGCCGTTTTTAGTCATTTATAGTGATTTTTTTAGCACATTTTTCTGGAATGTGAAAAATTTAATGTGCTCAAAAAGTGAAGGACAACGAACTCATATTTTCGTTTGGATAGCTTAATTTTTTGGCGCAAGAACGGAATTTTTATCTCAATCCTAAGGAGCGTTATCGTCTGGAATGACACAAACATACATATATATATGTGTGTGTGTGTGTGTGTGTGTGTGTGAAAAATGTACTCCAGGAATCGTTTCAGAATGCCCTAAAACGGATTTTGACAAAGAATGTCTTGAAACATTTTGATTTTAAAATTTTTGGAGCCATTTTCAACAAAATTTCGCTGATTGACTAAACCGTTGGAAAGGTGCAGTTTTCCGCGCAGTTTTTTCCGTCTCCAAAGGTAAAATCCGAAGGAAGTCATTCGAGCTATAGCGCCCCGAAGTTCGACAGATTTCTTAAGATTTGTCAAATTCAATCGGATTTCTTCTATCCGACTAAACATGCCCACAAAATTTTGAAATGTCATCACTATCATCAGGGTGGTAGGTAATTTAACGCTCTTTCCAACGGTGTGCTTATTTTTTAATTTTCAGTTATTTGAGGGAGTTATGGATATTCTAGTGATATAAGGTTGAACACACGAAAAAAATCATAAAAGTGAAATTATGCGGGAACGAAGCCTCTAAAAAGAAAAGTCTACGAGGCACTTTTTGTTGAAAATTAGTTGTAGAATCGATCCCTGGATTTTTGACCATTATGTTTGTTACTCCCTGTAGATCTTTATCCAGTTGAAGTACATGACGATACAAGAGGACTTATCTACAAGGCCACCGAAGAGTTTGGATCACACAGTCTACCACCTTCCTTCTAAATTCGGAAGATGAAGCCATTCCTGGGTTACGAGACTAAAATAGGGATGATTAACAAAAGCACCTTTTATGAAGAAAATAGGCTTGACTGAAATCACCCCACCTCAAGAGATGAATTCAATTCAACCGCAATATGAATTTTTTTGCACAAAAATACAAGACTCAAAGCAAAGAAATGCAATTTTCAGAGCTCAAAAGTACGGTTACGGCTAGCTTGAAGATGGCACCACATTGACCGCTGATTACTTGTACACACATTGACAACGCATTTGGGTTTGATAAAACGGCTACGTTCATATCGATAGTTGATGGTAAATGAAATATCATAGAATCGTTCAAAACAAATAACATGTTTTCATTTAAATCAGGTCGATTTCGAGGATTTTTCGTGTGACTCGTCAGGAAGAAGAAATTCTGATACGCGAAGTGGTAAGGAGAAAAACATCTATCTCTTTGGAGATAAATATAGATGTCATGGATAGAACATTTAAATAGATATAATATTATATTTGTATCAAGTGCTAATATGATTAAGCTTCATAATAAATAATAATTTGTAATGGATAGATTTCAAACGACCTTCCATCTATGAGAGTCGCGAACATAACGCGGCCGACAAAGCTATTTTAGTCGTATTTACGAATTAAACATCTGCTCAAGTGAAACACATAGCGAGATGGAGATTTCTAAGAAACTTTAGCATAATTACCCACCTGGGGCCTATTTCATAAAGCAACAAGTTACAAGCCGATTTTATGTAGGTACTAGTTGTAAAAATGAGTGTGCAAGCGTTTCATAAAGGTACAAGTGTAGACTTGTAATGCACTGTGAAAATTAACAAGTGTACAGGCGGATTTGGACAAGTTACAAGTGTTTCCTCATCACTTCGAACAAGTCACTGTTTTACAGCAGTAAAAAATGGCCGAATTTTAACCTACGTCAAAATGTCCTGTATGATTGGGCTTCATAATACATAAACGAGTGATCAAGTACAAATGTACCAGCCCCATACATCCGTCTCATACACAACAAGTTAAGTGAAATACTATCCGTTATGCTACGAGTATATGCATTTTTCACTAGTGGATCAACCTACGGGGATGAAGCATCATCATCATCGTATCATAAAATATAGAATGTTTCAAAAAAGTAACATGTTTTCATTCAAATCAGATTTTTCGTGTGACTCGTCATGAAGAAGAAATTCTGATACGCTAAGCGGTAAAAAGAAAAATATCAATCATTATGGAGATAAATATAGATCAAATGGATAGAACAATTAAATTAATATAATATAATATTATATCGATTGTATGATTAGGTTTCTGATAAACAATTCTTTGTAACAGATAGGTTTCCAGTGAAAATCATGAAACTCGTTGAGGTTTATTTGCATACGTAATATCGTAACTTCGCATATCAAACCCCCTTCCATCTATGCGAATGGCAAAGAATACGCGGCTATCAAAGCTACTTTAGTCGTATTTACGAATTAAACATCTGCTGAAGTGAAACACATTGCGAGATGGAGATTTCTAAGCAACTTGAGTATAATTACCCACCTGAAGGTGCATCAGTATCTACCTCATTGCTCACTAACACGATCCGATTTGTTTGGATTAGAAATTATGTGCTAACTAGAGGCCTGTTAGGGCTTGGAAAGCCCTAATCTAGAACACGATCATGATAAGGAAAGAGACGAACGGCGACACTTAGGGCCGTCTAAAACTGAAATCGATCCGCGAAGTTCTTTACAATTTCAAAGATCGTTCAGAAATACCTCTCCTAGATGTTACTAACTACACTCCGTTTCTTACTTACCGTGGCAACTGTTGTTACTGCCACAGTCTAATAAAGAGAGAGTCTCCCTATCGAATTTCAACTTCCTACAGTGAACAGGAAAGGATTTAGCTCACTCAGCTGATCAGAAAAGACCCCATCACTTCACTCGTCTCTTAATGTCCCAGAGAGTCTCCCTATCAAATTTCACCTTCCTACAGTGAACAGGAAAGAATTTAGCTCACTCAGCTGATCAGAAAAGACCCCATCACTTCACTCGTCTCTTAATGTCCCAGAGAGTTATCAAATTTCAACTTCCTACAGTGAACAGGAGAGAATTTAGCTCACTCAGCTGATCAGAAAAGACCCCATCACTTCACTCGTCTCTTAATGTCCCAGAGAGTCTCCCTATCAAATTTCACCTTCCTACAGTGAACAGGAAGAATTTAGCTCACTCAGCTGATCAAAAAAGACCCCATCACTTCACTCGTCTCTTAATGTCCCAGAGAGTTATCAAATTTCAACTTCCTATAGTGAACAGGAGAGAATTTAGCTCACTCAGCTGATCAGAAAAGACCCCATCACTACGTTCTTACTTACCGACACCTGGGGCCGTGCTGATTCGGAATTATAAAAAGACCGTTCGGAATTATATATTAAGTCCGCTAAATTCAGTTTCAACTTCTTCGTTCAGAAATAACTCTCCCAGATGTTAGTAACTACACTACGTTTCTTACTTACCGTGAATTGATGGCAACTGTTGTCACCGCCACAGCCTAATAAACAACTCTCGTTGATAAGGACCGCCTAGAACACGATCAAGGCGGGTATAGAGACGAACGGCGACACTTTTGCAACAAACTTGGGGCCGTGCTGATTCGAATGAGCACTCTAACACTAAAATCGGACCGCGAAGTTCTTCACAATTTTAAAGACCGTTCGGAATTATATATAAAGAAGATATACTGACGAGTGATCACAATTGTACCAGCAATATAATTGTATTCATACACAATAATTCAAGTGACATCCCATCCGTTATGCTATATGCATTTTCACTAGTGGGTCAACCTTAAACTATCATAGTGGATCAACCATAAAATATCATAGAATCTTTCAAAACAAATAACATGTTTTCAAATCAGGTCGATTTCGAGGTTTTTTCGTTGACTCGTCAGGAAGAAGAAATTCTGACACACAAATTGGTGAAAAGAAAAACATCTATCACTTCGGAGATAAATATAGATGTCATGGGTAGAACATTCAAAAGAAAATAATATTATATTATATCAATTTATTGAAGTAATTATCTAATTAGGTTTCAAAGTGAATAATTCTTTGTAATGTATAGATTTTCAGTGAAAATCGTGTGAGTTGTTGCGTGTTATTTGCATAGGTAATTTTGTATTTTCGCATATCAAAACCAGTCATAGGTATAAGAATCAAGTTGAGACTATATTAGGTATTTTTAAACCCAAGTGACAAGGGTCGAAACATTTGAGCTATTATGCACAAAGATTCTCTATAATATTACTCTAATATGAAGGAGCAAGGAGAAAATAATAGGTACACAGGTTCAAAGGAATGGTTGTTCGATTTATTCAAGGAACCATATATGTGTTTGCTCCTAGAAGAAGTCTAAAGGAATTTGATTAGACTAGAAAGCAGTTATGTTTTATATTAACGAAGGGTAGTCGAGTTTACACATTAAACATCTACCGAAGCGAAACACATTGGGAGATGGAGATTTCTAAGCACCTTGAGTATAATTACCCACCTGAAGGTGCATCAGTGTCTACCACATTGCTCACTAACACGATCCGATTCGTTTGGATTAGAAATTATGCGCTAATATACTGACGAGTGATCACAATTGTACTAGCAATATAATTGTACTCATACACAACCATTCAAGTGACATACCATCTGTTAAGCTACATGGATTCTTCATTAGTGGATGAAGCATCATCATTGTACCATAAAAAAATCATAGAATCTTTCAAAACTAATAACACGTTTTCATTCAAATCAGGTCGATTACGAAGATTTTTCGTGTGAGTCGTCAGGAAGAAGAAATTCTGACACAAGAAGTGGTAAAAAGAAAAATATCAATCATTTTGGGGATAAATATATCACATAGATCACACGGGTAGATAGAACATTTAAATGAATGTAATATTATATTATATCAATTGTATTGAAATATTTGTATGATTAGGTTTCGTGATAAACAATTCTTTGTAATAGATAGATTTCCATTGAAAATCATGGGACTTGTTGAGTTTTATTTGTATAAGTAATATCGTAACTTCGCATATCAAACCCCCTTCCATCTATGCGAGTGGATAGGAATACGCGGCTATCAAAGCTATTTTAGTCGTACTTACGAATCAATCATCTGCTTAAGTGAAACACATTGCGAGATGGAGATTCTAAGAAACTTGAGTATAATTACCCACCTGAAGGTGCATCAGTATCTACCACATAGCTCACTCACCGAACCCGATTCGTTTCGGACTAGAAATTATGTGCTAGAAATTATGTATCATACAGACGAGTGATTAAGTACAAATGTACCAGCCCCATACATACTTCTCATACACAACAAGTTAAGTGACATACTATCTATTATGCTATATGAGTTTTGCATTAGTGGATCAACCTACGAAGATGAAGCATCATCATCGTATCATAAAATATCATCGTTTCAAAGCAAATAACATGTTTTCATTCAAATCAGGTCGATTCCGAGGATTTTTCGTGTGACTCTTCAGGAAGAAGGAATTCTGACACGAGAATTGGTAAAAAAAAAGGAAAAAAAAATCAATCATTTTGGAGATAAATATAGATGTCATAGGTAGAACATTTAAATGGATATAATATTATATTTCTATCAAGTGCTTATATGATCAGGCTTCATAATAAATAACTCTTTGTAATGTATAGATTTCAAACCACCTTCTATTTTGCGAGGGACAAAGAACAGGAGGCTATCACGCTATTTTAGTCGTATTTACGAATTAAAACATCTGCTGCAGTGAAACAGATTGCGAGATGGAGATTTCTAAGTAACTTGGGTATAATTACCCACCTGGAGGTGCGCATCAGTATCTACCATATTGCTCACTAACACGATCCGATTCGTTTGGATTAGAAATCATGTGCTAATATACTGACGAGTGATCACAATTGTACCAGTAATACAATTGCTATACAATATAATTGTACTCATAAGCAACAATTTCAACAATTGCAATAGGATTGTACTCATACACAACAATTTACTACCCGACCAACAATGTACTATCCGTTATGCTATATGCATTTTTCACTAGTGGATGGAGCATATCATCGTATCATGAGATATCATAGAATCTCTCAAAACGAATTACATGTTTTCATTCAAATCAGGTCGATTTCGAGGATTTTTCGTGTGACTCGTCAGGGAGAAGGAATTCTGACACGTGAAGTGGTAAAAAAAAAATATTAAAAAAATCAATCATTTTGGAGATAAATATAGATCATACGGGTGGAACTTTTAAATGAATATAATATAATATTATATCAATTGCATTGAAGTATTTGTATGATTAGGTTTCGTGAAAACAATTCTTTGTAGGTAATAGATTTCCAGTGAAAATCATGGGACTTGTTATCATGTGGTTGTCGCATATCAAACCACCTTCCATCTATGCGACTGGATAGGAATACGCGGCTATCAATGATATTTTAGTCGTATGAACGAATTGAACTTCTGCTGCGGTGAGACAGATTGCGAGATGGAGATTTCTGAGCAACTTGAGTATAATTACCCACCTGAATGTGCATCAGTATCTACTACATTGCTCACTAACGCGATCTGATTCGTTTGGATTAGAAATTATTTGCTAATATACTGACGAGTGATCACAATTGTACCTGCAATATAATTGTAATCATACAGAACAATTTAAGTGACATACCATCCGTTATGCATTTTTCACTAGTGGATCAACCTACGAGGATGAAGCATCATCGTCATATAAAATATCATAGAATCTTTCAAAACAAATAACATTTCATTCAAATCAGGTCGATTTCGAACACTTTTCGTGTGACTCGTCAGAAAGAAGAAATTCTGACACGCAAAGTGGTAAATAGAAAAATATCAATCACTTTGGAGATAAATATAGATGTCATGGGTCGAACATTTAAATGGATATAATATTATTTTTCTATCAAGTGCTAATATGATTAGGCTTCATAATGAATAATTCTTTGTAATGGATAGATTTCAAACCACCTTCCATGCGAGTGGCAAAGAATACGCAGCTATCAAAGCTATTTTAGTCGTATTTACGAATTAAACACCTGCTTAAGTGAAACACATTGCGAGATGGAGAACTCTAAGCAACTTGAGTATGATTACCGACCTGAAGGTGCAGTATCGACCTCATTGCTGACTACTAACACGATCCGATTCGTTTGGATTAGAAATCATGTGCTGATATACAGACGAGTGATCACAATTGTACCAGCAATACAATTGCTATACAATATAATTGTACTCATACGCTACAATTTCAACAGTTGCACACAACAATTGCAATATAATTGTACTCATACACAACAATTTAAGTGACATACTATCCGTTATGCTACATGCATTTTTCACTAGTGGATCAACCTACGAGGATGAAGCACCGTCATCATCGTATCATAGAATCTTTCAAAACAAATAACATGTTTTCATTCAAATCAGGTCGAATACGAGTATTTTTCGTGTGACTCGTCAGGAAGAAGAAATTCTGATACGCGAAGTGGTAAATAGAAAAACATCTATCATTTTGAAGATAAATATAGATGTTATGGGGTAGAACATTTGAACGAAAATAATATTATACTATATCAATTTATTGAAGTACTTATCTAATTAGGTTTCATAGTGAATAATTCTTTGTAATGGATAGATTTAAAATCACCTTCCATCTATGAGAGTGGCAAAGAATACGCGGCTATCAAGCTATTTTAGTCTTATTTGAGAATTCAACATCTGCTTCAAGTCGAAACACATTGTAAGACTAGCGGGAGTGCGGGACGAGACTTTTTGACATCGTTCAGCTGATGCCATTCCAATGGATCTATTTTAGTTTTTATTTATTGTTTTGTCAATAGTAATTTTGTTGGATGTGAGGGCTTTCTAAACTAATGTATTAGATGGGGCATAATTCTCTAATAGAAAACCCTCGCTTGTGATTTGTGAAGTGTTATTTTTATTGGGGGTAAAGGGCTTGGATGGCACTTGATTTTGGGTTTTATTTGGGAATGTTTTGGGCTTAAATCCTTGGCCATAATATGACGGTTTGGTTGCCGGAGTCGTATTTTTATTTTCCGGTTTTATCCGATCGAGTCTACCCTTTTGATACTGCATGATTTGATAATCCACGTGCCAATAAACATCCTCTCCAAAACTGACCTTTTCCTCAAATTTTGTTTAGAAAAAAAAAAAAAAAAAAAAAAAAAAAAAAAAAAAAAAAAAAAAAAAAAATTTACAATTAATCTATTTCTACTTCCGTTTCTTCTTTATGGCCTTAAAAGTCTTGAGGTGGACACAAAATTTTCAAAAAAGTATGTAGGTACCGAATTTGTACCCAACTCAGAAGTTTGAAGTTATGAGTGACTGATTCCTTAATTTGGGTGAGACTGTCTATATATATATATATATACATACATACACACATTCCGAATCTCGATTATACTCCGAATCTCACGAAAAATTTGGCATGAACGGAGAAAAATGTAATTTACGAGCTACAGCGCGGCAGGCGGGAGCGATAAACGTCGACCTTGATATAAAATGCTGGATTCACATCTGAACAAATTCTCTAATAGAAAACCCTCGCTAAAAATAACGCATATCTCAAGCTGGCCGTCTCATTTACGTCAAATAAACCTCAGGCAAGTTGAAACGCGGTGAAAATGATTGCACTCTTCTTATCTAGATTACGGTATAATATTTAATTTAAGAGTTTGTATTGTGTATTAATGCATTGTTGTTGGAAAAGTGGTTTTATTAATCGGATGAAATTATCATCTTCATAATCCATAATAGCCTTTTCATCGTTAATTCAATTTCATCAACGGATTTCACGTAAATTGACTCATTGAGACTCGCCAGTAGTCTTGTATAGACGTTAAGGATTATATATATATATATATATATATATATATATATATATATATATATATATATATATATATATATATATTTTTTTATTTTATAGGGTGTATTTCCAGACGATCATTTTTTGAGCCTGAAATTCTGGAGAGATCGGGCTGGCCAACGAACTTGACTGACCTGTCTTTGCCAAGACGGATTTCCAGACGATAACTCCCTTTAAAAACGGCGTAAAAAATTCGATTCAACGCAGAAAAATCCGTCTTGGCAAAGACAGGTCAGTCAAGTTCGTTGGCCAGCCCGATCTCTCCAGAATTTCAGGCTCAAAAAATGATAAAAAATCGGATTTTTGATAAAAGGGCATGTGAGGTGTCACAGCCCCAAGTGGAATGCCGCATTGACACTCGAAAGCTGCAAGAATTTACTAGCTATCTCTGGTATTTGGCCCCAGAGTGCGTTTCGATCCTAGGTTTTGGTGGAAAAAAGTCCGAAACCACAAAAATCGATATTGCATATTGCGGTTTTAATACCTAATCTAATAGCGGAAACTAAAAGAAATAAGATTCAGAGAACAAAACTTTCAGTCCAAAAAGTCACTGACCTGATTTTTACGGGTAGTGGAACCGGAAGTTTTAGGGTAAAAATCTGAGTTTATTTGGTTTGATAAATTATGAGTGTTTTTAGGGGTGAAACTAGCTAAAGTGTAAAACGTCGGCCAAGTTGGGTGTGGCACATAGCTTCCTCGTTTACCTATCATCTTCTTCCAACTATTATCCAAATTTAAGCGAACTCGAACGACTCGGGCGTAAAAAAAAGTGTATAATGGAATTTACGATTGCGCATGCGCAGAGTGGATTATTAATTTCGGAACAATGAAACTGATCGGGAACTGTCTACACCTAGCCCTCACATTCCCTAAAAATTTCATCCACATCGGATGAAAACTGTGGAAAATAAGCTCGTTACAAGGATTTCACATAGGCGCATGCGCAGAGTGAGGTATTGAGTCAAGAACGATAAAACTGACAGGGGACCGTCTACCCCCTAGCCCGCACATTCCCTGAAAATGTCATCCAAATCGGATGAAAACTGTGGAAAATTGTTACCAATTAATTTTATTGTGAAAAAACTTGTTGTAAAAAATAATCTTCTATACAAAGATTTTGAGTTTTTAGATGTTTTTAAAATTTTTATCGACTTTTTAGCACACTTTATGATGAAATTTGAGTACAATTTTCAGCATAAGTTTGGGCTTAAATTTTTAAATGACCTTGGTCATGGTTGATAAACTTTTTTTGGGTAATATTCTGCTAAAAAAATATAAATTTAACCATTTTTAGCCGGTTCTGTAATTTTTGTGATTTTTTAGTACATTTTTTGAAATTTTACCAAGTTACTGTTTTCAAAAAGTGTTGTCCAACAAATTCATCCTTTCTTTTGGAATTCTTAATTTTTGGCGGAAGAACGAGGTTTTTATCTCAATCCTATCGAGACTTATCGTCTGGAATGACACATATGTACATTTATATACAAATAAAATGAAGACATTCCAACTTTACGAATGGGATTCGTACAAAGGATTTTTCCGAGTGATTCCGGTCGGATGAGTATTACAATATAACAATTTATTAAAATCCATACAAACCGCGTTTCGTGCGCGGAAAAAAATTGACTCGCAAAAATTGCTAGGACCCCAGGGCTAAAACATGATACATGTTAATAAGCTTGTTACATGGATTTGCGGACCACTCGACAGACACATACACACACACACAGATACGGAACCAAAGTTGTTCAGAATTGCCTAAAACGTAAAATGCGAGTGGAAATTTTGATTTTGGAGACCAAAAATTTGTTTTCTCCCGAAAGTGAAAAAGATGCTTCCGCTACCTTTAGGTAGACTCGAAAGCAAAATCTGTTAAAACGGGGTGCAAGATGTGCAGAAATTACCATCTGATTCGGCGGAAAAAAACCCCGAACTCATATTTTCATAAATAATAATAATAGAAGAACAAGGTTTATCAACATATAGAACATAGTTTTCTTCCCTAATTAGCCAAGTAAAAATGAAATGAACTACATCGTTGGAAAGGTGAGATCTTGGCGCAGTTTTTACCGTTGAAGCGCCTTGAAAAAATTGGTCTCATAGTTTAATGTTGGTTTTTAAAAAACTCGAAACTTCTTAAATTAAGTAAAAATTTCTTTTCGTGTCTCAAATCTTAATTCTATAAAAAGGTCAGGCATCTATCCGATGGAAATTTTATTCTGTTTCCAAGGGTACTCTCAAATTTGAATTTACATTGTAGTTTACAAATTGGGAAAACTATTTTTTAGCGGGTCCAAAAAATTGTTGCAAATTAGTTGTAGGATCGACTCCTTCAGTTTGAAAGACCTGTTTTGTGTATACCCTGTATAAGCAATACTAAACTGAAGGGTCGAGGGGAAAAATGATCAGGATCACATTTGATAAAATTTTCAGGAGAGCAGTTTGAAAGTTTACATTTTAATATCATGGTTTAGGAGTACAATAAAACAAAGAGAATAAAACATCAACTTCTGAAACTTTATTGAAAGAACATTTTGAAAACGATACCAATGTTAAACAAAATGCGTCGTTGAGAGAGGATGATTTTTATGCGAAAAGGTGATGAACTCTGATCGTTATTCAATGTCGAGGGGGGCGGATCATCGGTGTATTCTTGCTTTTCTTCGTCTTCAGATTGTTTCAGCATTTAAGGGGTGTTCTGGGCGAATTTTTACATAGGATTCTTGGGCGTCTGGGTTCATCAGGAACTTGGAGAGGTGGATAAAATCTTTATATTCGGCCGCTTTTCATTCGAAGAGAAAAAAGTGTGCTCTGCAGCCTTTCTGGATGTGTCACAGGCGTTTGATAAAGTGTGGCATGAAGGGCTTATTCACAAACTTCGCAAAATTCTACCAGCATGCAATGCAGCAATTCTGGAGTCTTATCTGACCGACCGATACTTCCGAATCAAACAAGACGACGCTCTCTCGAAGCCTTTGAAGATTCATGCTGGAGTGCCACAAGGCAGTGTACTAAGCCCACTACTGTACCTGCTTTACACTCGCGATCTACCAGAAACTGAGGAAAATACAACTGCCACGTTTGCAGATGACACCGCAATTTTGGCGACAGGAGAAACCAACATCGAATCAGTTACAAAATTAAACCACTCCATCCTCCGCATCCATGAATGGACAAAAAGATGGAGAATTAGATTGAATGAAGCGAAGTCTGTACATGTTGATTTCACAAATAAAAGAATCAACTACGTGCCAGCCTTCCTTGACAACAAGGCGATTCCTTATGCCAATGAAGCTAAATATCTTGGGATGACACTCGATGCCAAACTGAGGTGGAAATCACACGTTAAAAAGAAAAAGTCCGAACTAGTTATCAAATTCAGGAAAATGTACCGACTTATGGGAAGACACTCAAAACTGTCTATCCACAATAAGCTCATATTGTACAACCAAGTCCTCAAACCTGTCTGGACATATGGTGCGCAACTGTGGGGGTGCACTGCACAAAGTAACCGCAACATTATTCAGCGCTTTCAGAATAATGTTCTGCGTACCTGCGTTGATGCATACAGATACTTCAGAAACGACAGATTACACTATGAGTTGAAAGTTGAATCTGTCAATGAGGTTATCCGCAAGCAAGCCGTCAATCACCTTTTGAGGCTCAGAGATCAAGTTTAACGAGGATGTCGTTTAGCTCCTTGACACCGAAGATCTACTTAGAATACTTAAAAGAACTAAACCGCTTTCATTGCGAGAGGCTCAGGGTACAATTTTGCCAGCTGCTTGTTGTTGCGAGAATTTCGACGACTTTTTGGTACATTAATGACTGCGGTTTTGAATTCTCCACTAGACTTGCGGTATACGAAGGGATGATGTTCTTTAACCAACTTAAAAATTCTGATTGGTCATCTTCATCATCACATCACGCAGTCGACCAGTTTTTTGCCTCTTTTTTTGGCAGAACGACGTGGTCCTCTGACGATCACTATTCGAATCACTGTCACTAATCATTTACTATATAAACAAGTCAATGATACGCAAAACAAGCGCGAAGACACACGCGAACAATAGCATATTGAAAACAAAATTTTGGATCTTAGTGACGGGAAGAGAACGCTAGGCGGTGGAGGGATTTGGACCCTGATCGCTTTTCCACGTGAACGCGCGTACTATGATCGTATTTCCCCTCAGCCCTTCAACTGTATAAAACTAAACAATAGTAAACAGGGTACAGTAGTAAACTACTGTTCCAGTTTGACCCTTATCCTGGTAACATGGTGGTTCCTCATTTAAGTAGAATTGGACTTCTTTGAAGATAGTAATCAGTGATTTGACGGGCCTTTTCAGTTATATCCCCGCATATTTCCGTTAATTCAGCACAATCGTTCGAATATCCCAAGTGACTCTCCTGAGGAATATTGGAAACGATCAGTCTTGATTCCTTATCTAGACTCGTTTTCTTCAGCGCTGACTGCCAGATTTTCTCATAATAATGAACCGGCGTTTTCCCTTCTTTGTCGTCACCCCCTCGTCATGTTGGCTTCAAAATTAGACCATTTTAAACTCCAAGCCGAAAAAATTGCCAAGTTTTATGACTTTGATGAGGATCTGCTGTATTCAGAACTCCAATTATGGCACAATAAGTGGGCAAAAAAAAAAAGGACAAGAACGACAAAGGTGAAGACTGGAATGAGAATGGAAAACTGTCAACACTTCAGAATGTGGAAATGATCGACTTGATCAAGGAAGCGGACCCCTTCTACCCTTCCATCAAAAAGGCCCTGATGATTGCAAAAAGACTTACAGCACCCTGAGGCGCGTAAAAACAAGGGCACGGTCTACAATTGGGGAGGATAGCCTGAATGCTCTGTGTATGCTCAGCCTCCACCGAGATTTGGTGAAATCAAAGAAGGCAACTGTTGTAGAAGAGGTTGTTGATCAATTTGCCAGCAACCCCAGAAGACTGATGCTGCCTTAAAATTGTCCATTGATGTTTTGTAGTACCTATGTTGTGTAGACTGATGCTGCCTTAAAATTGTTGACCTATGTTGTGTAGACTTTGCCTTAAAATTGTCCATTGATGTTTTGTAGTACCTATGTTGTGTAATGAAATAATGTAAAATATATAAATAAAGATATGTCATGAAAATTATTTCTCGGAATTCTGACCTTGTAGCTTTCGTTCGCTATAACATGCACACGCATACTTTATATATAATAGCTCTTGGGGGTGCCCCCCCCCCCCCCCCCCCCTGGCTAAATCCTGCCTACGCCCATGCAGCATTCTGATCTATTTTACCACAGTGTACGTACAAATTATTGGGGATAACAATCTGATCAATCCCCATTCTATAGAAAATAGTTTGTGAATGCGGGGAAACAGAAAAGACCCGATTTAACCACGAGAAAGGGTTTATACTGCAGGTACGCAAAGAGGAAAGCGGGGGCTGCTTCCACACAGCCTCACTAGACAACAATACGTTCAATGTGATTCATTTCAAGCTATTCCGGAGTTCGATTTCGCTCGGCCTTGGTGGCGTCCTGCCAGAAAAAACCTTCCTCGATAAAATGTGGGGATCAAACGTGATCTCTTTTTGACGACCATTAAATTGATCCGCAATGTCATCGAAATTATACTTGGGTGAAATGATAAAAACTATTATGACTATATAAACTATAAAAACTATAAACTAACATACATGCATTTGTGAATAGGGGGAAAAAACTGTCCTTTGTTTGTTGTTTATACTTGAAATTCTGCACCGAAACGTGTCTCAAAAAGTTTCAATCAAGCCGAATAACCGTGAGCGAATTTTTTCGCGTTATATTGGTCTACTTTTTCTGAAATTAGAGAAAAACATCATTACAAAAAATTACAAACCAACATTTAAGGGTTAATCAACATTAAGAGAGGCTGATTGATATTGTCGCACCAACGCTCAAGGCCCGAGATTGCTCGCTGCAACAAGCCGCAGGGTGTCAAATATATTTTCAAGTCATCAGCAAACAAAAGACACTGCAATGAAAGTCCAAAACATTTTAACCTCTGAATAATTACTTACAATCAGTGATTAGTTAGTCAGAGATTTGACTGAGCATTGATAAACCGGCTCTAACTCCAGAAGTGAACGAAAACGGAAATCGGGCCATTTTTTGAAGTCTTAAACTCACTCACATCCTAAATCACCTCTATTATTTCTGACGAAAATGGTAAACATGTTAAGTTTGGCTAATATTTTACCCATTTCCTACATCTATTGGATTATTAGGTATGCCCATTCTGGAAGGAGTAAGCTATTTTAAACCGAATAAAGATAGAATTCAAACGTTGGGATTGAGGTGTGGGATAAAATTACAACGCAAGTTGTTGTTGTACTTACATGAATTTGTAAGTTACCTACCAACAATAAATCTTTCTTGGGAAGATTTGCGGTTTGCGCGAGCCAAGAACGAATAAACCCGGATTATTAGAGAGAAATTTAAACCAGACCGATAACTTGTGCTAGGTGATTCTTATTAGTAGGAAATTCGGATAAACAAATAGAAAGTAAATTAATGAAATTAGAAAAAATTCCCAAACAATGTGGATTAGCCAGGATGATGAAGACCTGAAGATTCAAGATTTTCGTGTTTTAGCATATAATGTAGCTGGTCTAAATAAAAAGAGAAATAATGTTTCGTTCATGGATTTTGTGAATTCTTTTGATTTAATAATGCTGTTGGAAACCCATGTAATGTTGGAAGGTATTTATTTATTTGATAATAATTTTTCGGAATACAATATGAAATGGATTGCAGCTGAGAAGTTTTCTGTTTTTGGCAGGGCGAGTGGGGGGATGGCATTTGGTTTTAAGAAAAGTTTAAAAAGAGTTAGGTTTGTGAATATGGATGGGGTGAATTTAATTGAATTTCAGAGTCTTGATTGCAAATTACACATTCTTCCTATTTATTTGAACTGCAATAACTGGGAATCAGATTTTAACAATTTGAGCGATTTTCTCTCAGCACATGTGGAATTGAACTATATATTGGCTGGTGATTTTAATGTTAGGGTAGCGGAAGAACAAGATTTGAGTGAAGTTATGTATGACAACATGTCCAACCTAAATGCATCTCGGAACTCAAGAGATAGAGTCCTGAACAACAGAGGGTCTAAATTTCTTGATTTGCTGTCTGATCATGGTTTAGTAATTCTTAATGGGCGTTCTCAAGGAGATCTGGAGGGTCATTTCACCTATATTTCACGGCAGGGATCTTCAGTTTGTGACCTGGCTTGCGTATCCATGGAGGCACTGAGGTGTGTTTCAAATTTTTGGGTATTAAATGAATCGTTCTCGGATCATTTTCCGCTTGCTTTCTCGGTTCTTGCTGCTGATTCCGATCCGCTTGTGGGGCTGCCCCCGAGACTCAAATGGTTTCCAAATCAAGAAAAACGTTACAAGGAAAAGTTGAAAAAGGAAGTTATGAAGAAATATTCAGATATTCAGGTTGCAGAAGTAAATGAACTGTCCGATATAATCATTAACATGATCAGAAGCGTGGCTATCCCTTCAGTGCTCTCTATCGGCGGTAGGGAACCATGGTTTGATTGGGACTGCAGGGCAGCTAGAAACAAATCTATGAAGTTATTGAACTTGCACAGGCGAACTGACTCGGTGATTGTGAGGCAGCATTACCTGAGTGCGAACAAAGTATATAAAGAGCTTCTGGTTGCCAAGGAAAGAGACTACCTGTCCAGCATGGCCAGCAAGTTCAGCTCTGTTACGAGCAGTAGAGAGTTTTGGGATTTAGTGAAGGCTTTTAAGAAGTCAAAACCTTATACTCGATCAGCGGTTTCTCCTGCCGAGTTTCTTGGTCATTTTAGTGACCTTCTGAACCATCCAACATCGGGAGCTGCGATTGTGTACGCTGAGCCTGGTACCAATGTGGATGCCCTGGATGAGCCTTTTACAATGGCTGAGTTGCATGCAGTGCTGGATTCCTGCAAGGCCCAAAAAGCACCGGGTGTGGATGCTGTACCCTTTGAGTTTTATAGGTATGCCTGCACCGAATTTAAAGAAGTTTTATTGTCTCTGTACAACCTGGTATTTTCGACAGGAGTGGTACCTGGTTCTTTCAGGGAAGCTCTTATTTTTCCATTATTCAAAAAGGGAGATCATTCTAATGTGGGTGACTACAGAGGATTATCTTTTATCAACTGTTCAGCAAAAATATTGTCGAGTATGCTTGGAAATCGGCTCTCATCCTTCCTAGAGAAGAACAACCTACTGACTGAATACCAGTGTGGATTCCGGAGAGGGTATTCGACTGTTGATTCGGTGTTCACGTTGACCAGCCTGGTTAAACTGAAATTGAGCTACCCTCGTAGTAAAGTCTATGGGTTTTTTGTGGATCTGAGGGCGGCTTTTGACACTGTTGACAGGGGCCTTCTAGTGTACAAAATGTTTGAATTAGGAATCTCATGGAAATTCGTTAATATGATCAGGAGCATGTATGAGGGTGGAGTATCGTCAGTATGGTGGAATGGGAATAGAACAGAACAGTTTCCTGTGAACTCCGGTGTAAAGCAGGGTTGTCCTCTGAGCCCCACTCTTTTCTCTATCTATCTGAATGATCTGCCCTCAGAGCTTGTGTGTGGTGTCAAGGTGGGTGAGGTGGTAATCAAAGTTTTGCTCTATGCCAATGACTTGGTTGTGCTAGCGGAGACTGCAGAAGGGATGCAGAGGAATATTGACATTTTGGAGGAATATTGCCAAAAGTGGGGACTTTCTGTGAATTTGGATAAGTCCAAAATTATGATTTTTCAGAATGGAGGAAGGAGGGCGGGCAATGAGAAGTGGACATTTCAAGGCAATTTTATTGACATTGTGAATGAATATAGATACCTGGGTATACTTACTGCTCCAAGGATATCGTTCACAAAACACCTGAAACGAAAGGCCCAGACATCAAAGTATGCAATGAATCAAGTGTGGAACAATCTTTTCGTAAGCCCAGAGGTACCGATCCAGGCAAAGATTCAGGTGTTCAATGCAGTGGTCCGGGCTATACTGTGTTATGGTGCTCAGTGCTGGGGTTTTAGGGAATATGAGTACGTTGAAGGAGTACTGCATACTTTCATCAGGAAGCTTTTTTCGTTGCCCTCATATACACCTTCATATCTAATTCACTTGGAAACAGAGTTAGAGACCGTTTCAGCATTCACTCTTGATCTTCATCTTCAATATATTCTCAAAGTTGCTGGGATGGCTGAAACACGTCTTCCAAAAATTGTGGCGAGGGAAGTAATAGCTCGGAAGGTTTTCTGGGCAGAGGAATGGGAGCTCCTGGCACAGAGGACGAGTTTGCTGAACAATTTGTCTACCCTTGACGTCTCGATTCTGAAGCAGGACATCATACAGATGGGCGATAAATTCCGAGAAGACAAGAGGCGCCTCTTTCAGCACCGTGCGGAGGTCTCAAGCAGGTTCACGCTTTATAAGCGGTTAGATCCAAACGTAAAATGTGCAAGTTTCTCCACTCACGTTCAGCTCAGTGATAGAGACAGGAGATGGCTCTTCAAACTGCGTTGTGAATTAGTCAATCTCAACGCAAAGCCTTTCGACACTGATCGCTGTGAAGAGTGTTCTTTGTGTAGTTTGCATGAGCGAGAAGACCTTCATCACTTTCTATGTGTGTGCCCAGTCTTATCCGAGTTTAGGTGGATCGCCTTCGGAAAGGGCACTATAAGTGTAGATGAAGCCATCGTACTGCTTGATGGATCAGGTTGGGGTGCATTGGCGCAGTTTGCACGATTGGCTTGGCGCTACAGACTGTTGTTAGTCAGGGAGTTCAATTTCTGAATGTACCAAATCCTATAAGTATAACAAATCTTGAGGCCGCCCTGCTTGGGCCCCGTTTTCTGAAACAGATTTATTTTTCTTTATTACCTAGCATGTTTTAATTCATTTGCGTGGACTCCATGCGTTCTAGAATAGGTACTATTTATTTATATTTTTTAGAAGATAGCAATATAATTTACTTTATACCCCAACTTCCGACAGACGGTTGACACCATGTCGTAATGTTTATTGTAATACGTTTTTACTGATTTTTGTGATGTGGATTTTACTTATAATAAACTATTTTCTTCTTCTTCTTCTTCTTCTCAATGTGGATTAGGGTAGATGGATCTGCTGAGTGGTATTTCTTAGTCCAGAGTCCTTTCTATTTGAAGTTGTTATTATTACCAAGTGTAAATGTGATCCAGAGAGAGGTGAATTGGTAATGGATAATCCCAGAAATGTACGGAAAAATATTTGTTAATTCGACAATTAATCGCACTGCGTTTTTCACATACAGAAAATTATAAAGTACAATTTACAATAACATCCGATGAATCGGAAAGGAAATAAAGATTGCAATTTTAATTTTAATGTCCAGATTTTACGTCGCTTTAGTTACGGTAATCTGGATAAGATTTGAGTTACATCATTTTAGCGCAAGCGCATTTCGCACGAATGGGCAGAAAGAGATTTCCACAAGGTGGCTCTCAAAATTCCCCAGGTTTCAAATTCCCCTGACCGAACAGAACATCATATTTCCCTAACATAAAAATAAATGTTCTAAATTCAAATATTACTTTTTCTCGTCATTCCACTTAATCGTGTTACAAATTTAATCCTTCTGAAAAGAAAATCGTTAATTTAAAAAAGAAGAAATAACGTTAACAAAATGGTGGTAATAATTTAACAAGAAAACTTTTTTGAAAATAATTAACAAAACGAATCGCAATTAGACAATAATTTAGGGGCTTCCTGAAAACCTACCAAAACCTCTCAACATTTGCTGAACCATATGAGTACAAATTATCCAAGTATAAAATTACCTATTAATTAAATGGTTTACTACTTTTCGCATGACGTTGGTATTCTATTAGAACGATTCGTTCAAAATCGGAGATGTGCCATGTAATAGAAATACTGCATGTTATTACTCAAAGGTTTATTAATTTCAGTACATATATTACGTTTTATATACATTAATTCGAACATGTATACTTTTATTACATTTATTCTTCAAATACATCAATAATAGAGATACTCCATATATATTTGCGAAAAATCAGAGATTTCATTTTGATGATGGATTGATGGTGAGAAGGGGTGATGAAGAGCGAAGAGAACTGTACTATTTAAAATAGTCTCAACCGATTATATTTTATCAATTTCTGTTTTCATATTATTAGTAAAGCACAAATTAAACACCACCCAGTTAAAGCCATTGCATCTTCAAAGCGATGGTAATTTAGAAGTACTACTGAGAACCTGACATATGGACGTCCCTTGTAATGCACGATTTACTAACCAATATTTGGTTTGTTTCTTCATTACTAGGGTACTTAAACTTCATTAATATATTTACCAAAAAATAGATAAAAACTGCCAAAAAATTTGAAATTCCACAATCTTTTTTGAATTACAGTATATTACTTAGAACGAGTTTTTGCCATAAAATATGTAGGTAGTTAACCAATTCTTTTCACTTAAAGTCCCGAATTTTCAAAATAAATTGACATAATATAGTGCGACAATTTCCAAAAATGGTGATAGACCACCAGGATTTCCAGAGGTTTGTTTCTTCATTACTAGGGTGGAACTTGAACTTCATTAATAAAAAAAAAAAAAACCTGCCAAAAAAGTTGAAATTCCATAGTCTTTTTTGAATTACAGTATATTACTTAGAACGAGTTTTCGCCATAAAATATGAAGTTAACCAATTATTTTCACTTAAAGTCCTGAATTTTCAAAATAAATTAACATAATATAGTACGACAATTTCCAAAAATTCTCTCATTACGATCATGCTGCTTGACCGAAACTTTTTCTACTAGGTGACCCGATTTTGAAGTAATGAAAATGTTTGTAAAAATTTGCTTCCTTTGTCACTTACAATGGGATACATTTTACGTTTACAGGTCTTGAAAATGGGGACTACCAGCCGTTCATCGTCAGCGGCGAGCAGGTCGGCCTCATCAGCCCTGACGTCGCCAAAGAGCTGTCAGCATACCCCGACGTTTTCGTCGTCAACCCGACGTCAATCAGTCTAAACCCAACCTTCCGCGACTACAACGAGCGCTCCCAGCGGATAGAGGAGGTACTCAAGGAGTGGAGGCAGAGGGGAAGGTTCATCGCGTTGAAAGGGTGGAGAGATGAGGTGCGTTGACCAGTAACCATGGGGATAATTTATTAGATATCTTGTCAACAGGAATTTAGATTAGGTGCAAGCATTTTCCGAATTAAAGCGAACATTTTCGAAATTGAAGTGGACTTTTTGGGTCTTTTATATTAAACGACCGCAAAGCACGAACAACTATAGAAGTTGCGTGACTAGTTTTTGCTTTATGCTTTTGGTATATGCTCATAAAAAAAATGTTTACATCAAACATCATCAATGAACCGATCAGTTTGAACAAATTATTGAAGGTATTGAAGCATTTTAACAAGAGTGTTCATAACAATGTTCATATGTAATAAGTCTGTGTTAGTGTGCTTCTTTTTCTTGTTAATGGTATTTCTGTATTTTGTAAAATGCACTGTCTTTCTGTATTTTGTGAAAAACAAGAAAAACCTTTCATTTTATGGATAATTCCATCCGTGGGGAATTATCATCTGTTGGAATTTCACACTATCGACCTGAGATTTGGATTTAGTGCACTTGAAAACCTCATACTAGCAATTTTTAGCTCTTAAGACTGAGATTTTTCTATGGGACAAATACGAAATAAAATTGATGAAATCTCCTGCCGAGTTGGGTGTACATTGGCTTCGTCACTTATAATATTGGACGACAACATGGACAAACATATTGAATTAATGAATCGCCGCTTGAATTGAATTTATTTATTTATTTATTTACGGGCTAGTTAGCCCAATATACAATAATAATACAGAAAACGAATGAAAATAGGAATTTATACAGAGTTAAAAGTGTTAGTAACAAAAATTAAATTAATCAAAAAAGATAATAACAGTACCTTTTACTAAGTTGAAAATTTATAACAATAAGAAATGATGTGATTTTTAAAAACAGAAAAACTATTGAAAAATAAATCAAGGCAATTATTCTCAGCTGCTATTAAATTATATTGTCTAATCAATAATCAAATGAATCACCATTTTTCAGCCGGAGCTAACAGGCTCTCTCAATTCCAGATACAGTTAGTTATAAATCACGAAAAGAGCCAGTGTTTTTCCCTTTGGCACAGATTTTCATTTTGCGCATGCCTCAATGAAAGTCCAACCACAACAGTATTACCTAATAATAATACAGAACTTTATTCACAAAACCCAATGCTGTGATGGTAAAATTACAAATAGGTAGTAGCATCATCACCCTTACTGACATGGTAATACCTACTACCAAATACTAGTGGTAGCTTCCTCAGATTTGTGGTGAGTGAGAAGGGAATTTGAGAATCGGACAGTAGGTAAAGTTTTCTACATAGACCAATTATATGCAGATATTATAGAGATATCTGTGTTGTAAACTGGAAATTAAATAATATGAATAATAGAAATCACTATGATAAAATACAATCAGGCATGTGGCTCACACGGTTCAATTAAACATAATGGTACATGTACATCAGGTTAGGTTACTATAACCTCATGGTGCCTTTCTTATTCTTCTTCATTTAGAACGATCCGTTTGGACAAATGTTGAGGATGTGAAGGAATCGTCTTGCACTCCAAAGGACTCGGCAAACTTCTATAACTGGCTGATAAAACCTTCACTCCACGTCAACTATCCTCTGGGGAATCGCGGCACAAAGCTTTCCTGAGCTCACAATACGCCTTATTTTCTCAACCGTGTATATTGTTGGCGTATGGTTGTCTGTGTATACTAAGCTTGCAGAACGTCTGGATAGTGCAGCTGTAGTATTTTTGGTTTTTCCTGTAGTACCCTTGTTTAGCAAGGCTTGTTTGGCCACTCTTTGCGCAGTGCTGAATGGGTCAAACTATCCCAAACAATAGAGACTTCTTGCAGTCCTATTTCAAGTCTTGAATTCAAATGGGATAGAACTCTGGAGTGCAGAACATATGATAGGTATCCTCTGAACCGTATTTCAGAAGAGGGACTTGGTCCAAGCCAATAAATTACTCTAATTTGAGAATTGGCTTCGAATTCTGTTTTGCTTGCGATTTTCCTACCAAATTCTGTCTATTCTATCATATGAACTTACATTCAATCTATCAAAGTTAAGTTATAATTCTGGTAAATCGTATTTGGACACCTACTAGGTGCGAAACGGAATTTTGTGAAAAAACTTTGTCTATTTCCTGAGTTCATTTATTGTTTGTTACTGATGATGGCCTAACTGTCGAAATCGATTTAACATTGTAACTCTTTATTTTTCGTGGAAATAGACAACGTTTCTTCACAAAATTCCGTTTTTAAAAGGGTTTCGACAACTTCATCGCGCGTGATTTAGTTCGTATCTACTAGAGGCAGAACCAGGCAAAAAATAGAGGCAAATCTTATTGACAACTTAGTTTCTATACATTCAACTCAACTCTACCTCTAAGCTTTGTCATGAATGCAGTTGGGGGAACACAGACCCACTTCACAAAACACTGAGCTTTCGTTCCTCCACAGTCAATTGTGTGACATTAGCCATCAGTAATGGACCCTGAAAAGTGAATGAATGAAAGAATAAAACTATTTCTTTGTAAATAAAATTTAGCGTTACCAGATGAGCTTGGAAATGTCTTGATAGGAACCATTGAAAAATTAGATAAATGTCAATTAATAAAATGTTTGCTTTAATTTGGAAATGATAAATGTTACACATTCAGATATCCAGATACCTACATTATCTCGATACTCTTAAAAGAAGTGACCATTCCGACTTAAGATGCATTATTTCAGTATCAGGGGAATACTTGTAAAAATGAAACTGCTAGTCAAGTGCTACAAGGAAACTCAATCTCAGAATAGATTTTATTCAGAGTCAATACATAGCTAACAGCTAAAAAAAAAACAACTCATGTACTTGAAAAATTACACAGTCTTCTCTTAAAAGGTTATTTATCTTGCAGTAGCATCGGTTATACCCAATAAATCAGAATGATATATAATACAATAGGGAACATTGGAATATATGTTCATAGAAAACAATTTCGCAGATTATGACTGGACAAAGAAATCATTAAATCAATGATGAAACGAAAAAACGGAGGTACCTAATTCTTCCCATACCTTCAGAACGGTTGGTTTAGACAGAAGATGTATAAATAAAAATTAGAAGTCTGTGAATTACGAAGAATTCGTAATTGCAAACTATACATCCACCTAGGCTTCAACGTATTCGAAAAAATCTAGGTAGTTTATGTAATTAAGGATTAAACCATGGAATATGAATACTTATAATTTGTTTATTAGAATTTATTACAAAGGTATCTAGTTTAAATGTATACGTTTATATTTATATATTCTTATATAAGTCGAGAGAGAATATTAAAATTTGAATATGGTGGAGTATTGAACAACCACTAGTTTCAAAAATAATGGTATTAGTCAATGAAAAATGTGGGTAAACTATATTTTATATAAGATGCATAGTCTGAAGGTTGACATTCAGAATTATAGGCTCTACGGGATTCGATGATATATTAGAACGTAAATTTTCATCATGTTACCTACCTAATTAATTCGCATGTAGGTGAAGATAGACAGGATTTTCGAATGTTGCATTTTGTTTTCTGAAAAAGAGAAAATTTGGAGTCAATACTCAACCATCTAAGCGAAGGGTATAACATTTATATGCATTATTTGACAATGAGGGGGAGAAACACGAATAGGTCAAAAAACAGGTATGCGGTTATTTGTTGCCAAAAACTAGTTGATTTTTTTTTTGGTTGTGGTTTTTCAGTGTTATGAGATAAAAAGAATGTTCTCGTCAGAGCCACTACTTAAGATGGATCGCTCTGCCACCTGTGAGTGATGTTTATTCAAAGAAAACCCAAAAAAGCAACAAATATTCATTCCATGGGCTAAGAAAAATGTCTTATTTTTAATTCTTCACGTAGTCCCCCTGTTTTCCCCTTGAAGTACCAGCAAACCAGGGACGCTTCGAGTTTCGTGAAATGTGATCAAGCGAGGACTAGTCTCGCATTGCCAAGCTTTCAATAAACCATTGCAATTGCGTTGTAGGACTTTTAATAAACCATGGCAACGAGACGCACCGATATAAGTAACAAAGTAGAACTTCGGTATAACAATCGCCTCCTTCCGACTTCAACATGTCGGCCCAAACTTTATTTTCTTCGCATATCCTGGGAGAGGCTGATGCCCCCTGATGCCAAATATGCAACGGTAGATCGATTCTTTATATTCTAAAACAAGTCGTTAAAATGCATGTTTTCCTACATTCTTCTATTACCCAAATTTTCGTAGAAAAGGGGGTTTTAAAGCCGTCGGCACGGCGGCACTCTATATATATGTATATATATAGAGAGAGAGAGACAGAGACAAAATTTCCGTCTGATTTGGAACAAATTTTGATATGTTGTATTAACATGTTGGAATTTGTGTCTCGCTGACTTTGGTGTGGACCGGCTTGCCACAAGCCGTAATATCAATCATATCCTATCAATATGTTCAACATATTCAATCCCTCCTATTCACCGTAGGACGTCCAAATTTGATTGGGAGCCTTCCTGGGTCAACAACCACACAGGCTCTATTTGGTCGATTAGAGCCTTGTTTTTATTATTATTTCGCAGAGAAACCCGAGTTTTAAGACACTACTTCGCAGTATTGTTCTTAGTTTGCCTGATCACTCAGCTGGTTTCCCGTAAGTACTGCGTCAAGTGCTGCCTCCACTGATGATTATCAGGTAAAATCCTGGTTCATTGTCATAGAGACCAACACTTTTTCATACTTTTTGAAAATTTACCCAACGGGAAACCCAAAAATATGAAGTTCGTAACGACTTATGACCTATAAGTGCACCTAAACCGCGGTGTTCCCGACTTGAGGCTTTGCGTTACCTTTGCGTTAAATCCATGCCCTGTTTACGAATTGAAAACTAAAAATGAGAAATTAGCCCGTATTCGTACTGAAACTAACATGAATTTCGAATTTAGGTTTGAAAATCGACGTTTCATATCGAAATAAAGACAGCTAGTAGTTGACAACAAGACAGCTGGGGAAAATTTCGCCTTGCCCAACCGCCATTAACGTGACATAAAATTTAAGGCAACCGCGCTACCGGTTCCATTAGGGTTAGCATCTTCATTTGCTCCCTCAAGACTATGATGACGGGTGACGTTACGTTTAAGTCGCCATAAACTCTCTATAGACGATGTTGGAAAACCATCGTTTACCGAAATGTCGCCTTTATTCACGATTTGGACGTTATAAACGCTCTCATTATAATCGATTAAAAAGTTAACGTTTTTATATCGCGGGCCAACTACCCGTTCAGGATTCCGCCTTTATAGACGGTTCGTAGTTTCAAACGATTTCCACTATAAATAAACAAATAATTACAATAACATTAAGATTGGTCAAAGTCAGGAAATACCTAAGTTATGATACAATGCCATGATAATCTCATTGCAGCAGGTCATTGTTGGGTCGAGAGTTCTGAATTCCACAATAAAATATACTTGGCGTAAATATGTATCATGCTGTCATGAGGATGCAGATTCTCACTCTCTCAATATCCATATCAACTTTTCATAATAGTAAACTCTACTTGACTCAAATACGAGTACATTTGACAGGAACCACACAGACGTTCTAGTGATTGACGGAATGTACTCATAGTTATGCACGAAATGTGATTTATTACAGTTTAAATTATTCAAAAATTTGGGCGCCATGGTTTGCTGGTGCTTTCCGAAACCACGATTTTCAATACCCAGCACTTGTTTTGTTTCCTTAGCATTGTGCGACTCCGATCTTCTTATTCCTTATAGTTTCCTCCTTCTACACGAATCCTCTTCTTCGTCCTAATGCTTCTTTTTTCAATTTGTCATCCAAAGAAAAAGGCAAATTTTAGTTGGCTTTAGTTAGAGGAAACCCTTCGCTTTTTTAATGTTGAAAAATATTTTTGTTTTTTATTCAAAAGCATGTTGATTTTTTTTCTTTCGAAGTTAGCTACAAGTTTGTCTAGACTTTGATTCCCACTTTCGAATAACTGTATGTGAAAAGGGACCTTGAAGAAAAGTGTGTTTGTCTTGGTTTTTATTCATTCCGTACTTTGACGAAGGAATACAAATATTTATTCCCTGAAAACCTTGAGGAAATGACTTAAGTGAGATATAGGAAATTCCTCTGAGGGGGTGGAAGGGGGGATAAGTAAAGTATAATACCTAAAATATTGTGTAAATGACAAGGTTTTAATTTATTCTGTAAAATGCTGCTAAGTAAACACATTATAGGCATGATTTTAAATAGTATTTTTACTTTCAGTGAACTGTCGTAGAAAACAAAGCTATTACAGAGGCTCCAAAAATGTCAACATACGAATTTTTGAAAATGTTTTGCATCAAATTCTATTTTGGGAAATTCTGAAACGAATCCTGTGTGTCCTAGACGATAACTCTCCTCATGATTTGAGTTAAAAATCCTGTGCTTGCGCCAAAAAGTCAAGGTTTCCAAACGAAAGTATGAGTTCGTTGACCAGAATTTTTTGAGCACGTTAAATTAGTCAAATTATAAAAAATGTAATGTAATGGAAGCCAAAGTAATCATTCGAATTCATATCAAGCAAAACAAATTTTTAATCTATATGCATAAACTGGTGACATACCTATATCTACACTGCACAGTGTGGATTAGCGGTTTTTCCGTATTTTACTAATTTTAAATAAATAAATAATTTGGAAGCAGAGTGAAAATAATACACTAAACGAATAATGTGATAAAATTGGATATTATCGTACATTAATGCAACGTATTGGACGTTGGAAAGGGACAGAACAGCAATTAGTTTAGTGATAGAGGTATATTGGCAGTTTCTTAGCTTTACCGGTTAAATCACCTAATTAATTTGGAATGGATTATTTAGTGATTTATTGATAAAAGCCGTGAATTAGCGTGGATTTGGAGTGATTGTCAGGCGGCGATCGTTTTTTGCTGTAGTGTTAATAAATCAATTAGAGCTCCATCGCGTGACGGTTGAGAGTAGAGATTTCATCAAGTGGGTACTTTCAGTGTAGGTACAAGTTGATTAGAGAAATTGTGTAGATGAGATAGGGTGGTGATGAGGCAGAAATCTTAAGCCACCTCTCTAACCCTCAAATGTGGCACTCTTCCGTGATTTTGGCCACAAACTGTGCACAGGGCCTGTGAAGAACTTGAAGGAAATAGTCCGTCTCCAAGAAATAAAGAGGGGTAATGTTGATCAATTTTTATGGTTAAGACGTCACCATTGACAAACAATAAATGAAAATGCAATAGGAAAAACGCATCTTATATAGTCACAGGGGGAAGGAAGCTTGAATTCCATTAGTCGAGAGGAAGGAAGGGACTGAGAGATACAACCATTAAAGTGTAAAAAAGTGATATGTTTGTAAGGGGAGTTGATATGGTGCTAGTCAGATTAAGGGGAGAGAAGGGGATTATCAAACTGCTGCGGAGTTACTCGAGTTGGGCATCTCGGCGGAAGTACTCCGTGGTATCACCACCCGCATGGTGAGGGCTTCCGTCTTGAACAAAAAAGTAAAAAATTTAACATTTCGAATTCAAATAACACCATTAATTTACATATTATTAATTAACAGCATTAGAACATGTCAAGGTTTGTCGTAATGTAAAAAACAGTTTCTAGATGCATTGCAATATAAATGAGATTATAATATGAGTTTGATGACATAAAATTGGTTTTCAACTATTTCTTTGCATCAAATTGCTCAAATTTAAATACAATTCAACATTTTATACGATAAGTAATTTAAGAAAATTCGCTCATACGATCATGCTGCATAATTGGAAATTTGTTATTCGTTCATTTGTTCAAAGAAAATCCGGGCCCTCTACAAGAGAGTCTCGCGGGAGCACACCGAAAGGCACAACTACCGCTTCCTTGTGGTATTCTGGGCACCTTACAGTACTGGTCAGCTGATCGCGTATCATTGGTGATAACACTGTGCTTTAGCTTTAGATTTCAGGTTCAGGCTGTTGTTGTTATTCTGTGGTTGTCACTGCATTTTCGGTCGACAATATTATTTCATCACCTTTTTAACTGAGTCTGTTGAGTGTGGTTAAAAACTGTCCCAATCACACCCAGAGATCCTAGCAAGCACACAGATGTGTGATGAATTACTTATTATTAACTCTCGGAAAACTTACATAGGTATAGGTACCTAACAAAAAGGACATTACTAAGAAAAATTCCTCAGAAGATGAGCTTTTCCAGCCATGCTACATGACTAAAACTAAACTGAGAACTAAAAGAGCGAATTTTCGTTAATTTTCTCTCCTATTTTCGGAACAAATTATCGGCCAATTATATACGAGTATGTAGGGATTGTACAAGAATCGTCGCGAACACAAAGCTTCCACTTTTTGTTCCGCAAAGAGCAAAACACTGATAGCATAGAGGCAAAAAGAGATCTTCCCTAGACGCTTGACATGAGTGTCAACGAGGAGAGCTGCAAAAAATGAAACATCAAGATGAATGTACACTCAACACTTATTAGGTAGGTACCTACCTACCTATACAAACTAGGTATGTACTATGTACCCTACCTATACAAACTAGGTACCTAGGTACTTCTTCAAACGCTAAACACTAATTCAATCTCTGATGCTACCTGTACCTAAACCTATTTTGAGATGGTTGCCAACTGCTTAACGAAATTACTCGTATTGGATCCATTTCGATACCTAACTCACGATTTCTCCCAGATTCACTAAAAAGCAACGAGATTCAAGTGTAAGCGGGAAGCCAGCGAATCAAGACTGTAACCCTGCGGGTAAGCCAGCGAATAGCTGTTATAGTTTGGAGGCGCTGACCAGTTGCCAAAAGGAGTAAAATTATCAATTTTGATGCTATATTTTGTAACCCTGAGACACACTTGAAGTGAGGGGCATCAATGAATTTATTTAAATGTTTTAAATTTAAAATGAAACGCTTTTCCCCTGAAGGTTTATCTACCAAAAATATGGGTGAGACCACCTGATTTGGGTGAGGCTCGCATGTTTCTATAACCCTCTGATTCAACAACCTCTCCACTATTAGCTTTAGAGTCTCAACATCACCCTTTTCCTGCAAATTAGACAATGAATGAGGGTGCGGAGTGGGGGTGGAGGTGAAGGAAATTTCATAGCCCCGTAACCAGGATAAAATTATATTATTATCAGTAATATATTTCCAATTAGACCAACATTCACGTAAACTGCCTCCGAATGGAGGACATATTACCTGTGAGGCAGCGTGTACTGAAGGAGATGCTTCAGTCATCCTCAGTGGTGGAATTGTTGGGAGGGGCCTCCTCTGGTCTGACGACGAGAGCCTCCCTGGTTCTGCCTGAATGGTGGTAAGTTCCTGTCCTGATACTGGGATGAGTGGGGTTTGGCCTTGTTGTGAGTCTGCCCACCCCGAGCAGCCCGGCCTCTCACATTTCCCGACCCCCTGTTCTGTGGCCTGAGTGGCTGCAGTTTTTTAGGTGGGTTTGGGGGCGGCTTCTTGAAGGACACCAAGATTCTAGCCCCAATCGAGCCCGGAAACGGGACCCCAGATCATCACCGAACAACCACTCGGAAGGAGGGACGTCCCGGGAGATTGTCGTCAGGGTATTTGTGCACATTTTGTATGACCCGACGGCGGGTACGACTGATGTCGATATATCAGGCACCCGATCAGGTGACTAGTAGCCCGGAATGCCAGAAGGATGCGCTAGTTGTGCCTTTCGGTGTGCTCCCGCGAGACTCTCCTTCTTTCTACAGGCTATACGTATTTTATTAACTGTTATAGTTACTAGCTTGCCGCCGAAGATCCATAAATATGTTACCAGTTAAAATGCAGGTCTAGGTACATCTTGTAATGGTTAGCCTATTAACGTACTTTTCTTCAAGGTCCCATCCTCTCCTAAACGTACAATACATAATGTTTTATTAATATTATTCCTCATTTTTCTAAGACAATTATCTACGCTGCATTCAACTAACGAAATAATCATAGCGCTGTTGTGTTTTAGGCTTATTCGGTATTTGTAATTACGGTGTCACCATCAACGGGTTCGTCAAAGACGAGAAGACCGGAGCGTTGAACGTCTGGTTGCAGAAACGGTCCCAAACGAAGCAGACGTGGCCAGGAAAATTGGATAACATGGTGAGTTCAGTTTCGTACACATTTTAAACATTTTTTTTGAAAAATGAAAGCGGTTTGAAGGCAAATATTTGTTAAAGCTAGTAAAATTTTGACGGGAACATGATAAAAATCGCAAAAAGTATAGGTACATTTCATCGGTCCCACGCCAAACTCACTGAACCGATTTTTTGGGGGTTTTCACTTGAAGACAGATTTTGAGTGGTTTTTGGCTACTCAACATATACAAAAAGGAAAATACATTATTCTAGCCCCAAACAGGTGATTCAGAACTGTTCCTTTTGCCTTATATATATATATATATATATATATATATATATATATATATATATATATATATATACATACACGAAAAGTGTTAAAATCCAGGAATTGTTTCAGAATGCCTCAAAACGGATTTTGATCCAGGAAGTTTTGAAAATTTTTTACTTACTTCAAAATTTTCGAAGCTATTCCAATTTTATTCTATTAGGGGGAAAAAAAGAAAATTGCCAAGTGTAGCTTCCTCATATATTGTAGCATAGACGTAAGGAGTTAGTTGAAGAACTAAGTACGAATGAGTCGAAATGATTGATAAGTTGACGTAATGAGAAATTAACAATTGCGCAAGCGCACAAACTACGGTTATGAAATTTATAGGGGAACAGCTAGGAGAAAAACCGATCAATCTTCAAGAATTTCATAAAATTGGTGAATTAGTCTGAGACAATCAATTCAAGTTTTGCGCATGCGGTATAGTTATTACTCCACCAATCGCCATATTATTCATAGGGAAGTTTCCGTGAACAACTATCTACTGCCCAAAGTTGAACGAAATCGGACTAATAGAAGAATAAAAATCCCAGATAGAATTCTCAATCTATTCTAGAAATTGATAATAGATTGAATAGAAATCGACGTTATGATAAATTAACGTTTGCGCATGCGTACAGACTACTATTTATGTGAAGACCATGAAAGTTATGGGGGACCGTCCGGAAGCTATCCCTCACAACCCCTAAAAATTTCATCTAAATCGGTTCATTAGACTCGGACTTTTGCCTGCGACAATCGATGTTAGTATCGCGCATGCGCAATGGTCAATACTCCTCCAATCGCGATATAATTTATCGGACACTTTTCCAGAACATATACCCAATTACCTATCGAGTTTGTACGAAATCAAACCAACAGATTATAAGAAATCGACGTTATGAGAAATTCGCGAAATTCACTGTTGATATGACGGCTTTGAAAATCGAAATGATTGAATTCAATATATAATAGTATCCAATTCATGTGTAGGTATACATGCTAGAATGCAAATTAGGGCTATAAATTCATGTTTGCATGAGCGGAAATTGTCAAAAGAGGTAAATCCACACAATGATTGTGAATTTCATCAAAATTGATTCATTATTCTCGTAGCGTCATCCAATATGGGTTTCACGCATGCGCAATAGTTACCTATTATTCCAGCGAACGCAATAAAATACAAAGGGCATCACCCTGGACCCAACAACCTCACGAGTGAACGAAATCGGATCAACAGAAGATGAGAAATTCACGTTTGCACATGCGCACAGGCTACTATTGATTGGATGGCTTTAAAAATTATAGGGGACCGTCTAGGAGCTAACCCGCACAATCCCTGAAAATTTAATCGGAATCAGACTGAAACTTGGTATAGTTTTGAGGGCGACAAGGATTTACCACACACAGATAGAAAGACATAAGACATACACGGAACCAAAATTGATCAGCAAGCTCTGAAAAGCAGAAAAAAGTTAGTGGAAATTTTGATTTTGGAAGACAAAAATTTGTTAGACTCCAATCATGAACAAAAAGCTTCATACCTCCGGTAGTGAGAAAGCAAAATTCGCTACAAGCTAGGGAGATGGCGTAGAAGGCGTAGGGAGATGGTGGAAGGAAGGCGTAGGGGCATAGGAAAGACAGTGGTTAATTGTGGTAAGACCTAAAAAGCTCGCCTAACATATTACGAGAAGTTGAATCATGAATGTCTGTTCGGTAAATAAAGTGCCAGTTTATCAATTCATTAGTTGAAAAGCTCCAGATAACTAATCAATGACTTATCAATGCTGATAACATGAAAATGGCTGGTTATAAGCGTTTGACTCGATGATAGAATTGCATAACATCTGGATTGTACAGATAAATGCCGGTCTGCGGTGAATGCGCATAGTTTTTAGGGCGTCCCTCTGAAGCGGCTTGGTCATGTAGGCAAGGCTATACGAGGGACGCTCTACAAGAATTGATCCAGGGGGTAGCGGGTGGGACAGCCCAAGAATGGGTGAAAAAGTAGCCGAACACGAATCCGTTGTGGACTATTCTGAGACCGAATCTCTGAAAAAACCACACGTGTATTCCGTATCATCAGCTCTATGCATCGTTCCCAATTTTCACCCGACAGAAAAATGTCACGCTTTTCTAAAATAGTTCTCAAGCAACCAAAAGTTGCTTGGGAGATATAACTTCCTGATTTCCCATCCCACTAAAATCGTTTACCATTCGTTGGAATGCTTTGAATTTATTTCAAATGACTCCACATTTCAATGGGTAAATTTCTCCCTACCTAACCCTCCCGAGGAGGGGAGTTTCATTACGTATACAAACTAAGTTGTGGCTCTCATTGAAACTGCTGGGGGATACTAATTTAACGGCACAAAAATATTTTAAACGTCGACAGAGTTCGAACTCGTGTCCTTACTTACTAAGGAGAAATATCTCTTAAGTTGCAACACTACAATGAGTTGAACTATGAGGCCTATCTTATCATACCTCTTCGACTGAGGGATTTTTCCTTGAACGTAACATTTCCCTGGAGTCAAATACCAGCCATTTCAGCTGGTTTGGGGTCGGAAGCCCGACGAAGTGAAACTGCCGGCCGCTGGCTCAGAAGATGTTCACTGGAAAAGAAAAGTCCAGTAGTCGAGCGGGATTATTGTCATGTCAAGTCAAGTAAATGAGGAAGTGGAATATGCTTCGTCAGAGAATGTGATGTTTACAGTCTTTTCTGTCGAGAGGGATATTATTTAATTATTGTTTCGCATCATTTCGGGTTTTAACTGACCAGCACCAACTGTTACGGCCCAAAAATATTTGAATAAATATATATCGAGGCTTTACTCACTAATGAGAAATTTATCTTAAGTTCAAATACTCCAATGGGTTGAGCTATGAGGGCGATTTTATTAAAACTCCGACTGTGGGATTTTTCCTTGAACACTACTCTGCTAGGTTTGCTCCCTAGTTCAATACTCTGTTGATTTTTCTCACATACGGTCAACTAATTGGTGATGCAGGAATCAGGGGAGTCATAAGACATATCCATGTTACAATGTATCAGCGTGTACCGTTGATAGTTTCTTGATTCGCACATTGATTGAAATCAAATAATTACATATGTCCGTGAGAGATCACTAGAAATAACTACAGCGAATATAAAAAACCGTCCTTAGCTTGGTAGTTCTTACAATTTAATAGAAGGTGAAACATACATGGAGCGAGAATATGATTGGAATTGCTCATAATTTCAGTCTTCGTTATAGTGTAACAATCGTAATCTACTGATAAATTTTCGAATTTCCATGTAATCTGAGTTGAAATAATATAAATAATGAACATCACTCTTGAACATATGATAATAATGAACATAACATAAATCTCTAATCCATCGTAATTGGGGCTTCAAAGCGAAAACGCTACAAGTAGGTACATGTTAATTTTTATCCACACCTAGTCGCTTCATAAGACATTGAATGTTGACTGATTTTCTGAGGTCATCCTCACATAGTTAGAAGAACATGCAAACAATTCTGTTAATAATTGTCAATAATATCGAGTGATATAATACGAGAATACAAAGTCTGTACATTTAAATACAGATAAATCAACCCAAATCCAAACAATCATTAATTACATCAAATTAGATAGGTATTGTGTGACCCACCCAAGCGTTGCAAGTCTCTTGGAACTCACGACGGTACGACATTCTGTGAAATCTGATTGCAGACTAGAGCTCATCTATATTGACTGATTCGCCAGAGGATTTGTCAAGCTTGAAACTGCAATTTTAGTGCACGATTGATAATTGTTACTTGAATTGATACTTCGGCGCATGCGTAAAAGGCAACAAATGGTGCGACAAAGAAATAAACCTATAGGTTATCATTGAATGTACCTACCTAACTAGAATAGGGATGCAAATCTATCAACGATGCTTTTGTATCAATATTAAATCGATATTAATTTTCCAAAAGCCAGAATAATTATTGATAGTCGTTTTTGTTTTATCGAAATACACGGAGGGAGCAGTTCGAATTTTAACTAGGCGAACATGAGTGAAACTTTCGAAAGGCTATCTTAGTGCAAAAAATGTGGGTTGGAATTTCGCTATTTTTAAACACGGAATCGGAATTCTGAGTCTGCATCTTCATGGAACCCTTGATGTGAACTTTAATTATTGAGTATCAAGCAGATTTGTGAGAATCGAGCGGGAAAGGAATGTGTGAATCATTTTGTTTTTTATCTACTTCTCGTTCCGTTACCGCACTAAGGCGACATTAACCAATTGCGTCACATTTTTTCTCTCAATTTCTTCTCACATTCGTTAAATTCCGACCCGACGTGCAGCACATTTTAGGAAATCGCCTCTTACGGTTACTCCCCGGTTTGATACAACTCGATTGTGTTACATTTATATCTATTTATATCCTAGTGGCCAAATAGCGATTCATTGGTTGTACAAGGTTAGTTTTGATCGTCTGCTCATTAACCAGGGGCCTATTTCATGAAACATCAAGTTACAAGTGTACAAGTTAAGAAGTACACGTACTTGTAATGCACGGTAAACTAGAATAAGCGTTTCACCAAAACAAAGAGTACAAGTGTAGAAAAGTTACACTTGTAGAAGCTAAGTTTACAAGTGTAGCAGAAAAGAGCAATGGCGTGTGGGGGACAAACGAAATGAACGTCAAGCGGGATGCCGAAATTGAAGATTTGTCAGCGATTCATAATATAAAAACGGCGTTAAGTACACGATAGGATTTGTATCGTACATTACAAGTTGTAATGATTAGAAGACAGAGAAATATTATAAACTGAAAAGTAGAGAAAGTGTGTATTTGATTTCAACTTATTCTAATGGTTGATATAATCGGATTTTTTCTCCTTCATTCAGCGGAAATGATCAATCAGTTCATCAAGACATGATGGTGCTGGGTTAGGGATGTCATCTGTAACTTCGAGATGATCTTCACACTTCACTTAATTCTTCATTGATGGGGAGATCCTCAATACCCGATCAGGAAAAATTGCACAGGGTCACACACCATTTGATTCTTTCAAGGGTCTCGGAAGACATCCTAAATCTCTCGTTAAACTCGATAATACCCACGAAATGAGCGTTTATTTGTGACCGAAAAAATCTATGGCGTCTTCTTGTCTGTATTCTTCAGCAGCAGATGATTCCCACAGATTAAACACCGAAAAATGGTCAACTCACAATGCTGGAAAATAACAATTTTACAAGTGAATAGGTTGAAAATATAATAGTAGGTTGAAAATTGGCCATTTTTTACTACTGTAAAACAGTGACTTGTATAGAATGATGGGGAAACACATGTAGCTTGTCCAAATTCGCCTGTTCACTTGTTAATTTTCACAGTGTATTATAAGTCTACACTTGTACCTTTATGAAACGCTAGAACACTAATTTTTTACAACTTATACATAAAATTGGCTTGTAACTTGTCACTTGTTGCTTTATGAAATAGGCCCCAGGACATTTTTCTAATTTTAACAGGCAGTTCTATTTTTCTTCTTTACGTGCGATTCCCATCGCAACTTTGCATCTAACGTCATCCGCAGATATTTTGCTGCATTCGTGTAAGAGATGACTTTGCCAATGAGGTGGGCAGGCAAGTAGCTGATTTGAAGGTTTGTGAAATCAACAAGTACAAGTATTCTATATTTGGCTGTCCATTTTTGGATTTGTGAAATAGATCGATTGAGCTTATGAGTAGAAGTGTCAATATTGTCTCCTTTAAGAGCTCAATTAGGAGAGAATTTGCCTGCTTTAAAAACGTACAAAGAGTTTCTACTAATTTGTATAACTCACTAAAAACTTATGGAATGAATAAGACAATCGTACTACTTCTTAGAACAAGGAGTCGTGTAGTCTTGATAATCTCAGACTCTTACGTGTAGGGAATTTCGACAGGTGCTTACTGAAGCAGTTTTAGTTTTCAAAATTCAGCTCAAAACAAAGGCGTAGAGGTGTACGCCTACGAAAAACGTCTGCCAAGTTGGGTGGGCAGTGTAGCTTCTTCAAACATTGTAACAGGGACATACACATGCTAGGATGATAATTAGGGCTATTATTTATGTTAGCATGTGCAGAAATCGTCTAAATTCACGTTTGCGCATGCGCACAGGCTTCTGTTAATCCAACTTTGTCTAACTCTAGCACTGGAACTGTAGCTAGGAACATAAAGATCAAACAATCACAGGAAATCACATTAACACAAATAATAAAACTCGAGCAAACTACCTAATAATGAGATTTTAATGTTCTTGTTTACTAGGTACTTTACTGTAACTCGAGCACTGTAATAGAGAATAGGGAGACGAAAATGAGGCGCCTTATCAATACCAAAGCAGTAAAAAAACGCCAAACCAAGCCAATTATAATAATTTATTTATTAATAATATAATCCTCATTTTTCACCAGTATTGATGAGTTGTTGGTGCAGGACACGAATCGTAGAGCAACAAGGGGTGACGCAAGGTATCAACAAGGGAAAGTCATTTTAACCACCACGTACATAGTTAGAATGTGTTGATACCTGTAAAAACTTACAATCATTCTACACACTCTAATATATTTCATTACAGTTTAGGGATATCAGTTATTTTCTATTCACCTAATAATAGGAGACCTTCTAGAAGCTAACCCGCACAATCCCTGAAAATTTCATCGGAATTGGACTGAAACTTGGTATAGTTTTGGGCGTGACAAGGATTACCAAACAGACAGACAAGACAGACACGGAACAAAATTGATCACCAAGCTCTGAAACGCACAAAGCAAGTGGAAATTTGATTTTGGAGGACAACAATTTTTTCCACTGGTTTCATGAACACAAAGCTTCGACGATGGTGTTTGGTTTGTAAATGATGAGGACGAGATGTTGAAGTTATAGTTGGATCTCGTCTACATTCACGAAACTCAAATTTTTTCAAATATACACCTCAGCCATAGTGGATTTTTTTTTTTTTTTTTTGCCGTAGGGTAATAGTAAAGTAATATTCACGGGCATAATAAGTAATATATTCCCAGGACCTAAAAACATTCAGAAAAGGAGCACCAGAAGGTAACAAGAGTTGAGTGAGGTTACAAACAACAACAACACAGGTTATTCCACTTCCAAGTTCTGAAATCGTTCGCAGTGCAGAACGCGGTTCCACAAGTTCCGGAACGCCCCGGGATTTCCCGTCCCAGTTCTGGTGAGTTCGAGAACTGTCAGAACGCGCACTGAGAACGAAACTCAAGTTGCCTTGAAGGCCAAATGTCCCGTTTTTGTAGTAGCTTATGTTGCTACCCCTCGCCAACTCAGTCGATACAAAAATCATGAACATGTAGGTATTCTTGTCGTTAACTACATAATTGGTATTTTATAAAATTTCTTTCAATATACCACTAGTCTTATTTTACGTTAAATATCGATGTATTAGTCTTATTCAACTCTTCTTGACAGACGTTATAATCAATAAAATCAGAAAAACACTGTTTTCATGGATTAGGTGCCATTGCATATTATAAATCACAAAATCGATATAAGAATACAAGCAAAAATTTCAACCTCCACTTGTTCTTGATCTGAATAGGAGAATAGGATGAAAATCTTGTGCCCATTTGTGTTTCCAAATTATGGATAGCAATTATATAGTCGGTTAATCTTCAATATCTGAATATATGGATACGCATAGGTACCTACCTACTATTATTGTACAACTGTACGTGTACAGCTGAATAAGTAGGTAGTTAGTTGCTGGTTGAAATTATCAGAGCACGAATAATAACTAAAAGTTCATAGTTGAAACTAAAATGATTTAAATTGAAGAAAATCTTATTTAGTAGAACATAATAGAAAACTCACATCAATAGGTACCTACTTCATTATTGAGCTGCGTGATTGGCATTTCTCAATGCATAATTTTTTTAATGAATTTTTCTAATCTGCCTTTCCGAATTTTTCGGCATTTTTTTCCCACACCACCTGGCTGACTGAATGGGTCAAATACCTGTGGACTTAAAAATTGGCTATTAAATCTAAGTTTGATTTGGAACTTGTCTACTTTCGTACTAAAGAATATGAATGTATCTGTGAATAAATGACCACATATTACGTTACTGTTTGACCATTTTTCTTTTAAAGGTTGCTGGTGGCCTGTCAGTTGGCTATGGTGTCCTGGAAACGGCTTACAAAGAAGCCGAAGAGGAAGCTTCCATCCCACCCCATCTCCTAAGGAATCTCGTGTCAGGAGGATGCGTTTCGTACGTTTTCCAAGTACTACATAAGACTTCTATTGAAACAAAAAACCTTGAATGCTTTTAATATAAACCACTGAAAAAATCGCGGCCGTTACAAAAATAAATTACTAGAACTCGAAATATACGAGGTTTTCAAAAAATTCAGTGGGTTTCATTACACACAAGTACTGGGTGATATTTTTAAGGAAAATGGCGCGTGTTTCATTATCATGAAATGAAAAAAATAATTCATTATTTATCGGCTGGAGAATCAAAATAAACAGGCATTACACAGTGCAGTACATTACTTAGTGCAGAAGCTCGAGATGTTGTGTGTGGGAGATGTGGGGGTGATCTGGCCATCCGCCACTTTCTGGAGGACTGCCCAGTCCTTGTGGACCTCCGAGTCCAGCATCAGCCACCTCAGTGAGTTGACGTTTTATCCGGACAGACAAAGTCCGATCCCTGTTGTTGTACCTGAGAGCAGCTGAGCTCTACTACGAACTGTGATATCTGATCTGTGATATATTTATATACATCTAGTCGGAGTTTTATTTCACTTAGCTGATTGTATATAGTAGCATGTATACATATAGTTATCAGCGTATTTCATCTAGTCTTAGTTGTACTACTTTATTTATGGGGGTTTTTTTTTTCCAACCACTTTGGGGGCTGAACAGTGGTCATCACTGTGCCCCTCATTTTTTTCCCCTCCGAGTAGCAGGTGGAGTCCAAGATGGCACTTCTTTTTAGTCAAGGATGGCAGCATGGCTCCCCCTAGAATCGTGCCACTTCCAGTCACCTTGTTCAATGCCGCTAATGACCCTTCTAGGTGAGGTGCGGCTTAAACCCTAAAGAAAAAAACAAAAAAAAAAAAAAAAAAAAAACAGGCATTACAGTAATAAAAACAATGTAAAGAAGAATTTAATAGTTACGCTAGCTAACTTTATACCGGTTGTACACGTAATATTTCCGTTTGATATAAACATCTCAACCCTTTCTGATTATATCCTAATATGTGAAAATTACAAAAAATTGAAGGACTGGACGGAGTTTTCGAGTGAAAGATATCTTTGAATAACACACAAGCGTTTTTCGTATTAGGTGTGCTATGTGGTCAATTAATTTCCTACATGCTCATACTGATACGTAATTATGACTCAGCCAAAGAAGATAGATTCCATAATAGTAACGCTACTGTGAACCCCAAAACTGTTGCTGCATTATTAACAGAAACTGCATGCTGTACCCAACAGATAAGTGGGGAAGTAAATTTTACGATTAAGTTAACATACAAGTAATACATATAGTGGAGAATCAGAATTTTAGATTAAGAAAATTTTAGAATTAGAAAAAGAAGTCTATGGAATTTCTAAAACAAATTGGGCTCTACATTGAGATTTTACCCAGTTTAATGAAGGCGATGTCATTACCTGACAGCTAAAGAACTTAATGGATTGAATCAATGTGGCAGGCTGCTGCCATGTGCTGTGACTTGATGCTTTTCAATCTAGATGAAAAGTTGAATGAAGCTTCATCAACAGCTGAATGGATGAAAGCACTCTTGGATTGATCTTTAAAATTAATTTTGGTTTATTATTTCCAATAATAAGCCTATGTGATCATGTAGCAAAAAATTTGTATAACCCCCCCTCAAACTTTGTCACTTAACGTTTCAAGGTGCGTAGAATCCAAATTTGAAATGTCCGTCCGCCGTTCGCAGTCCGGGCCATAAAAGGCCTAAGAATTGAATTAAAAAACCCGTTCTTTCGCACATAGACTCCATTTGGGGTCTAGTTGGTCCTAACGTTTAACCATCCCGATCGCTTTACTCGCATAGATGCTATGGGCCAAAAACGGGCGAAAAAGTGTCTTTTAGACTTACGCACGCCTGGCACTCTTGGCAGGGGGTCACGGTGGGTGGTGAGGGGGGGGGGGGGGGGGGTGAGAGGAGGCGCCGCGGCACCTTGTGGTGGGTACGGCGTTCCTTCGAGGCATGAATATATGTTTTTTCTAGGTCATATTTGTGTGTTAATACCAATACTTTTCCTACGCATATTTAATAACATATCCTCTCGACTTTTCGTACGTACTTAGATAATGATATTATTAAGGCAATAACTATTTGAATAGATAGGAGCTCAAATCGAGAAATATAAACATGCGTATATAATTATAGAAGTATAGGTTGTGGCAACTCGAAATAGGACACGCCGAGGAGCCTGCACGGGCCTTATGACGTACGCAAGCCAACTAAAACTACGATCATACTCAATTGAAAAAATAATAAACCTTTGTGAAATAATTTGCAGCGTTTTTAGATTAGTAAAGTGATAGCGCAGCAGAACTCTAAGTGCGCTTATTTAAAACGGTAACATGAATGTGAGGTAAAGAAAAGGTTATGTAATTTCCTAAACTTATAAGGCAAAATATCGATTCTCAATTCCCAAGAAGAAATGATGATACGATTACATAATTAGGCTGGTAATGGTTTAATGGATAATTTGGGCTGGTAAGCTTTATTCATGTAATGATGAATAAAGCTTTATAATTTCCCCGTGCAGCTGAACCAATCCTCATTCATAGTAATGTAAATTTCAAAACTTTTGCGTACAATGTTACGTAGGTAACTCTACCTCATTAGTGGAAGTGAGGCACCATTCAAACCATCTAACCAATAACGATATCTAATTAGGGAATATATCACTGTATTTTCAAACTTTAAAATGCTTCAAGCACCAAGACTCTTTTCCCCTCACAGAAAAAAACGAAAGAAAATAAAACGAGAGAAAACGAAGTTTCAAAGAATGTTTCAGGTACAGATACTATTCTCAGTGAGACGAGTCGGGGTGAGGAGCTACTTTAGTTAATTTCCATAACCATAATAGCCATAAAGATACCTCGATGGAAGACAGATTCAAAGATAGTGGAACAACTGTGGTACATAATGCTAAAATATGAACAGGTACCCCGCAAAATGTTACTGCATTATTCAAAGAATCTACTTGTTGTGTTCAGTGATTCGATAATTGAGGAAGTAAATTTTCACAACTGAGTTAACATAATGAAAGTAGTGGAGAGTTAGAATTTGCTTGTAGGTAAATAGATACAAAATTGCTTGGTTATACACTTCGAATGCGTATATTTTGAACGATGTAGATAAGGAAGTAAATAGAATTTCTAAAACAAACAGGGCTCAACATTGACATTGAAACACAACAACGAAGATGACAATGGGGGTGCCTGATAGCTAAAGCACTCGATGGATTGAATCAATAAGGCAGGCTGCTGCCATGTGCTGTGGCTTGATGATAAGTCAATCTAGATGAAAAGTTGAAAGAAGCTTCATCAACAGCTGAATGGATGAAAGCGACGCTTGGAGTGATCTTTAAAATGAATGTTTTGATTAGTAAAGTGGTAGCGCAGCAGAACTCTAAGTGCACTTATTTAAAACGGTAACATGAATGTGAGGTAAAGAAAAGGTTATGTAATTTCCTAAACAAATGAGGCCAAATATCGATTCTCAATCCACAAGATTTAGCGGCTATGTCATTAGGCAGATCAATCTTGATGTAACGTTGAACGAAGCTTTATAATTTCCCCTTGCAGCGGAATTAGTGAAAGCTATGTTTCAAGAGCATATGCTGACTGTTCTGGCCTGTACATGGGTAATTTGAGCTATGGCTAAAAAAGCTGACGGTGTGCGTGGTTGAAGCGTGCTGGGCCGCAATTGAACTTATGGAATTCTCTCACAATTATTATATTATAGAAAATGGCTCGTATTTTAATATTTTGAAATGAAGAAATGTATACATTACAAATAAAAGGATTGGAGGGTCAATATAGATCCGAAATTGCTTGCTTAAATGATTATGCACTTCAAGCGTACCTATTTTGAACGATGTAGAAAAGGAAGTCAGTGAAATGTTGAAAACATATGGGGCTCAACATTGAAAAAAAAAAAAAAAAAAAAAAAAAAAAAAAAAAAAAAAAGCCACGGCAGTATGGCTTCCTCACATATTGTAACATGGACGTATAGAATTAGTTGAAAAACAAAGTCCGAGTCGAAATGATGGAATTCCATCATTTAACAGTATTTAATTCATGTGTAGGTGTACATGCTAGAATGCTAATTAGGGCTATAATTTATCTTTGCATGTGCGGGAATTGTTTAAAGGTAAACCCACTCAATAATTGTAAATTTCATCAAAATCGATTCATTATACTCGTAGCGTCATCCAATATTGGTTTCGCGCATGCTATTTTCCTATTATTCAAGCGAACGCGATAAAATACAAAGGACATCACCCTGGACCCAACAACCTCACGAGTTTGAACGAAATCGGATCAACAGATGATGAGAAATTCACGTTTGCGCATGCGCAAAAGCTACTATTGATTCGATGGCATTGGAAATTGTAGGTGACAGTCTAGGAGCTAACCCGCACAATCCCTGAAAATTCCATTTGAATCGGACTGCAACTTGGTTTAGTTTTGGGCGTGACAAGGATTTACTACAGACATACAGGCACGGAACCAAAATTGATCAGCAACTTCTGAAACGCAAAAAGCAATTGGAAATTTTGATTTTGGTGAACAATTTTTTCGACTCCAATCACGAGAACAAAGCCTTTGGTGAAAGCAAAAAAAGTAATAATATCGAAAGCGTCTTATGGATTTGATCAATGTGGCAAGCAATAATAGCTAGATAAAAAGTTGAAAAAAAAAAAAAAAAAAAAAAAAAAAGTATTGCACCGAATAAAGTCATCAAAAATATTAATTTGGCTCATTTTTGTAGCATAGATTATTTAGAGGTTAAAAGTAAAACTTAGTTTCACGTCTCTCCCACTTTTCAATTCCTTTCTACACTAACTAATGTGGTTTCAAACGCTCAAAAAGGGCCGGTGACTTTTGGACTACTACTGTAAATTTAAAACCATAAATACTGCAAACTAAACATTTTCTCAAACAACTCTAAATAGAAGAAATGAAACATGACATTCATGAACTTTTGTAGCCTACACTACATAAACGCAAAAGGTTAATTAAATCAACTTCTTAAAAGAGGACAAATTACTAAAAGTACATAAATATATTAACCCCATTTTCAAACAAAGATCTTAATGCTGTGGTGACGTAAGAATTCCTTTTATAGAATTCTGAAATTCACTTTTGGGAGAATCATGTAAGAGGAATTTCTACTACTGCTAGAAACCGAAACATGTCCACCTCTAATACCAGAACGAACAGTGGCGTAGCTGAGTCATTTCTCATGGAGCTCAGTCAAGGACGAAATTTTCTTTTGTAGTTTTAGTATTCATTTCTATAAACTGTCAAACGTTCATATAAGTAGATATTCAATGGTTTTTCGTAATGATTTGAAATCACGTACGCTTTTATATTCACAAAACCACCTATGGATTATTAAAGCTTTCCTAATACTATTTAGAAAAAATATCCAATTAACTAATAATCAGAACGTTGAAAACTACGATAAATACGAATACCTACGGATGAATTGAGGACCACTAGGTAGGTTTACATACTATCATACTAGACTTACTGTCTGCAAAATCATATATTTTTGTATGTGTTCGTTTCTCACTTACAGGTTTTTCCACAATAAATTGTTTCCTACTTGTTGATCTGTACAATATCAGACAATAAATTGTATTATATAAGTACGCGGAATAAAAAAAAGGGCACGAAATCGAGAACGACAAACAACAAAATGTGAACAAAACAAACTCAAACCAGCAATATGCTACGTTAGAATAGAAATACCCACTGCTACAATAGATTGTTAACGTTTAGATTGTTTATTTTTTCTATTAAACTAATTCAGTGACCACAGAAAACTTTAATTTTATCATTTAATAATGATTAACAGGACGTTTCCATTTGTTTTCGTCACGTCACGTCACGGTGGGGTTTTCTATTGATTTTCACGTATAACCAAACAGTTAAACTAGGGAAAACTTAACAAGTAAACTTAAACTTAACTTAAACAGTTAAACTAGGGAAGTTTAACTCCCTTAGTTTTCATACCAGGAAAATCGTAAGCCACTTTTTGGAGTGCTCTCATTTTATCACAGCATATCATAATCCCTACGCCTCTGTAGTGTCAAGGAAAGCTGATTTATTACGCTCAGTTATAAACCAATATTGCTAAGTAACCATAATGAACTAATAATGTGTAAAATTAATCATTATTAAATGATCTGACTGTAGAACCGTAGGTCTACCAGCCGTTTTTTTTTTTTTTCATCCCACAAAATTCGTTGACCATTCGTTCGAAAGCTCTCGATTTATCCAACAATATTATGTTAACTACTGCGAAGTGCGTGTCCAACAAACTGAGTTATGAGCATGGTTATATAAATAATTGTTTACACACAGGTGATCATTCTCAATAATTGATATTGTGAACATGATTGCAACCGCTTGTTAATTTCTGATGATTTCATTGAGCTTGTGTTTCGATGATTTGATTCATAGCAGGTGATCTGAGTATTACGAAAACGGTTTGATTTGTGAAGCGGAGGTTAAATAATTTGAATAGGTAATTTCTATACTTTACACTCTAGGAAGCTGTAATTTCGTTTGTAGCCTCTTTAGGACATTTACTTGACGATGCTCAGGGTCCAGGTCAGGTGTGTGGCTCTTAAAGCTAATTTCTATGCTTTACACTCTAGGAAGCTGTAATTTCGTATGTAGCCTCTTCAGGACATTTACTTGACGATGCTCAGGGTCCGGATCAGATGTGTGGCTCTTAAAGCTAATTTCTATACTTTACACTCTAGGAAGCTGTAATTTCGTATGTAGCCTCTTTAGGACATTTACTTGACGATGTCCAGGGTCCGGATCAGATGAGTGGCTTTTAAAGCTAATTTCTATACTTTACACTCTAGGAAGCTGTAATTTCGTATCTAGCCTCTTTAGGACATTTACTTGATAAATCGCTCTTGATTTATCACGAATTTATTTCGTATTTTTTTTCGTAGTTTCATACTATAACTATATAAATTGATGTTATAAATGAATAGTAAACAATGACGCTTGTTTGGTTGTCACTTGGTTGCGCGACAACGCAAACACATTCTGTGTTTCAATAATTTCGTCCGAAGTATGTAAATAGAGGTAACCGGGGGTCCAGGGGGCTTGCCCCCTGGCGAGGCGTGGAGCGCCGAGTTTTTTTTTTTTTCTTTTCCTTCAGGAGTATTTTAACTGTGATTTAAATCGTAAATGGTATGATACAAACGATATACCAACAATCAAAAATTAATAAAAGAATACGGGAAACAACCAAGCTTGATCAAGTAAGGCAGTGAAAAGTAGGAGAAGTTCAAAGTAGAGTTTGGTGGTTACTGAACAATGGATATTTTTCTAGGGAAAAATCGCATATGGGCTAGCGCTAGTGGGGTACGACTTGATTTCAGTTTGCATTGGCATTTCCGTTTCGTTGACTGTGGATTTTACTCCTCTCCGAGGGGCTGTAAAATATCCACGCAATTTCGCCCTTATACAAACGAACCTAATAAAAATTTCTTTATTTCTAAGGGCGTCTAAAGTTGCTAGGCAACCGGATCCGTATAATAGTAGTAATTGTGTTTTACTAATGACACTCCAATTGAAGGTGTTAGGTAGGTACTGAAGTTGGAAGCGTAAAATTATTAAATTTGATTGTATCCATACCAGAAACTTCTGCATCCTCTACAATCCACCCTGCCTCTCCTCAAACTACGCCAATGAGAGAGAACGAAAGACATTATCATTTGGTAGATATATATTTACATCAAATAATAGTAATAAACATGTCAATAAAAAACGTCTTGGCTGTAGTGGAAAGACCAGTATAATTTTCAATATCCTGACCATCAATGACTTTGATTATGAAGAATTATGAATGAATTATGAGATATGAGATTATGAATTACGAGAGATGAGATTATGAATTATGAAGAATTGGATTTTACTTATGAAAAGTGTTTAATGTTTGGCAGGGTGTCTACAGGTCACAGATTCCCACAAAGTCCCGGATTAATTAGTTGGGCACGGATATTTCCGAAAGTCACGGATTTTAAAATAGAAGTCACCGATTTTTATGGCGTCGGTAACCAAATAATCATACTATAATGCCAGTACCGGGATTCACAAAACATACGAATAAATCAATGAGATTTTTGAATCTATAGAGTACTTTTGAATCTAATATTCTGTAAGTGTTCTTGAACTTCTGTACTTTATAAGTAGGCTAGAATCAATAAAAATGTCATGAACACCTAAAATTTTATATAGGCTACTCATGATTACAGTAGGTCTACTGGCAAGAATTTTGGTTCGCTGTTCCTAAAGAAATTAAAGCCTGTAAAAGGTCACCGATCTTTAAAATTTAGAACCCGAAAAGTCCCCGAATTCTAGTTTACAGATCTAGTAGACACTGTTTAGGCATTGGTACGGTCCAGAATCATTAAAGCACGTATAATAAATTAGGCTACCTTTCTGTTAGGAAATCTTACGACGCCTTTGAGAAAAGTAGGTAAGTATGTAGGTAGGTGGGCACTTTACGGGAAATATCGGTTTCTGGTAAATTAACAACACGCTGAAGTCACTACGAATTTTTTTAATAGTGTATGGAAGAGTTGTAATACCGCCACGTCAGGGAATACCGCCACTGCAAATAATTATTTAACCACCTGAGCGAGTAATCTAGTAGCCAAATATCGCCATCTTTAGATCAGCAGTGATGTTGGAAAAGTTAGTTTGGGGTCATTAATTTGTTTTTATGAGAGATAAGCTAGTTCACAGTTTTTGAAGCTTGGCGTTCTAGTTTTACTGTTGTCGAGTTTCCGTGGTAGTAGTTTTTCATACGTTTACGTAAATTGTTGAGCATGACGGCGTAGAAAAATCATTTAAGTAGCTTTAATTTTCCACCCATTACTTCATGATAATTTTACATAAACTAAGTTTTAAATTATTTCTTTTATCTCGAAAAGTTTACTGGGGCAATATCGCCTCTCCGATTCCAGGGTAATTCCGTAATGGAGGTATTGCCCCAATGCTCCAATCATCAGATTTGTTGGACGTTTTTTGTGGAAATCATCACATATTCCTATTGATTCTGAGTAATTAAATTATAAATTAATATTTAAAATATGAACTATAATGTGATAGCTTATCTCCATAAACACCTCTATATTTACCTAATCGTGATTTATTACATGTTTATCTACTGAATAATTGTACAGTAGGAATCTACCTAACTGTCTTTTTAAATTAACATAATCGTTTTGAGATTCCGCTCTTCTTGCTCCCGTTTTGATTTTGACTATGGACGTTAGTTAGTCTTGTAAATTTTGCTGCTACCAGAATAAGAGCACACATTTATTTTTTTGAAAGCTGGTAAGATTGAATGCTATATAATCTTTCTTTTTTCAACGAGTTCCGCGGTGAACGTTGTCAAAACTTCAGTTCCTGTGAGGAACCAACATTATTTTACCAGTATTTATTTGGATCATCATCAACTATTCTGATGTGGAAATTGTTTTGTCAATCTTTAAAGAATCCTTTTCTTGTCAATTAAGTTCCTCATATGATGCGAAGCTACCCACCCAGGAAGAGTTTTTGAAATTCAATAAATCGTTATTCCGATGTTCTGATGAGACTGTTTATTTTCTCCATGTTTTAATATGACTGTATTACCCTAACCTCATGATGGTATTTCCAAAGCTAGCTGGGGTAATACCGCCATTTACAAGGGTCTCGTTAATTGTTGTTTACTAATATAAAGTTGCTACACAACCAGCCAAAAACGTTGTAATTCACTACTGGAGATGGGGTTTTATAATTTGCTTCAAAATCTGAAGCTCCTGAGTGCAAACAAGGGCTGTGATAAACACATATGCTCAATATGCTCAAATATGTGAGCGATCATCTATGAAGACAGAGGATCTATTAACCGTGCAATTACATTGATTCATTTTATTAACATAAATCATTTCAATTTGCAGATTTTACTATCAATCCGAAAAAGGGATATTCCCAAACACTGAATTCGTCTATGATCTCGAACTTCCACCAGATTTCATCCCAATAAACAACGATGGAGAGGTAGAGAGTTTCGAACTTCTCCCAGCCAAAGTAAGTTTTTGTAAGAGGTTCAAGTCGTTGTCGAGTAGCGCGACCTGTGACCAAATTACGAGTATGAAAATATTATGGAGGTTATGCAGAAATTTAATTCGATCAAATTCATCACGATCGATTTTATTGTAATGGTATTCTGCAATAAATACAATAAATGTCAGGATATCAGCAACATTCCAGCATATTTTAGTGCCAAACACGTTTTTGTGGACAACAATAAATTTTTAAACGTTCGCATAACTTATTGACAAAGAAACTACGATTCTAGGATCGATATGTGTATATTGTATAAATATTCTATACTTAGAGTGCAGAGATCATCCAATTTGGACCCTTTAAGAAGTTGCGAATTCACAAGAAGATAACTCATCTTAGAATCTTGTACATGTTAACATGCAGGGTGAACAACCCGAAACGCTTATTAACAAAGAAACTATGATTCTAGACCGATATGTGTGTTGTATATTCTATACATAGAGTACAAAGAATTCATCCAATTTGGATCCTTTTAGAAGTTGGCGGTTCAAAAAAATTTTGTAGAAAAAGAGAAAATAACTCATCTTAGAATCCTGTACATGTTGACATGCAGGATGAAAACCCGAATTCCTACACCCCTACGTTGCTATTATGAAATACCAAAATAATTCTAGGCTTCAATAATATTTCGTCAAATACCGTCAATTTTCGTGGGGTTCATACTTTTATTTTATTTTATTATTATTTTTCATATATGAATGAAATTGAAGTACGTTTTTCAGCATAAATTTGTGCATACATTTTTAAATGTTCTAGTTCATCATCGATAAACTTCTTTCGACTAAATTTCAGCTAAAAAATATAAATTAAACCATTTTTAGGACTTTTTTTTCTTCAATTTTTTTAAAACACACATTTTGAAATTTGACCAAATTAATGTGCTAAAAAAATGCTGAACAACAAACTCATCCTTTCGTTTGCAAAGCTTGATTTTTGGCGCTAATACGGAATTTTGATCTCAATCCTAAGGAGAGTTATCGTCTGGAAGGACGCACACACCACACACTCGAACAATATATCGTTTAACCTATACATAATTACACAATAAATGTTAAAATAGAATGTGAATCGTTGCAAAATGTTCCACGAAGTTTCCTTGGAGTTTCAACTTTTGCGTTTTATTAAATTTCAAGTAATTTATTTCAGTAGAAGTGAATTTTTTATGAAAATTTCATTAAAAACCGAATTATAAAGAAACAAAAGCTGATCAATATGCCCACATTATATCTAATAGGCTGATAGACAGTATGTATTTAATGTATATACTTAGCAAATCAAGAAGAAGAAGAAGAAAGAGTTTTTATTCTAGTAACAAATAGAATGCATTACAATCTTAAATAAACTTAATCCAAGAAATACAAATATATATATATATATATATATATATATATATATATATATATATATATATCTATAAAAGAGGATGTATGTATGTATGTATATATGTATATTGCCTATAGACTCCGAAACCGCTCGACAGATTTTAATGAAACTTTCAGGTATTATTAGGCATGATTCAAGGATTGTTCCTGTAAAGTTTGGTGCAAATCCGTTCAAAGGGCTCTGACCCAGAGGGCATAAAAGGGTGCAGTGTCAGGTTTTAGAAATTTTAGTGGTTGTAGAAATAGTTGAACAGAAAGTACTATGGCACATAAATGAAAAAGCGTCACGCGGTGAGCGTTACGCGGAGATTCCCTAATGATCCCACGATTCTGAGATTTGGTATGTAGCCCCTTGAGGGACTTCTGAACACAACTGACCGATCCCAGATCAGCTGAGTGGCTCTAGAATCCAGTTTTTTCCCTAATGATCCCACGATTCTGAGATTTGGTATGTAGCCCCTTGAGGGACTTCTGAACACAACTGACCGATCCCAGATCAACTGAGTGGCTCTAGAATCCAGTTTTTTCCCTAATGATCCCACGATTCTGAGATTTGGTATGTAGCCCCTTGAGGGACTTCTGAACACAACTGACCGATCCCAGATCAGCTGAGTGGCTCTAGAATCCAGTTTTTTCCCTAATGATCCCACGATTCTGAGATTTGGTATGTAGCCCTTTGAGGGACTTCTGAACACAACTGACCGATCCCAGATCAGCTGAGTGGCTCTAGAAACCAGTTTTTTCCCTAATGATCCCACGATTCTGAGATTTGGTATGTGGGCCCTTGAGGGACTTCTGAACACAACTGACCGATCCCAGATCAGCTGAGTGGCTCTAGAATCCAGTTTTTTCCCTAATGATTCCACGATTCTGAGATTTGGTATGTGGGCCCTTGAGGGACTTCTGAACACAACTGACCGATCCCAGATCAGCTGAGTGGCTCTAGAATCCAGTTTTTTCCCTAATGATCCCACGATTCTGAGATTTGGTATGTGGGCCCTTGAGGGACTTCTGAACACAACTGACCGATTCCAGATCAGCTGAGTGGCTCTAGAATCCAGTTTTTTCCCTAATGATCCCACGATTCTGAGATTTGGTATGTGGGCCCTTGAGGGACTTCTGAACACAACTGACCGATCCCAGATCAGCTGAGTGGATTTAGAATCCAGTTTTTTCCCTAATGATCCCACGATTGACTTAATAACAGTTTAAAATTACGATCAATAAACAAATTTAATTTGGGCGCAGCAACGCGCGCGGTGGGAACGCTAGTATATATATAAACTAAAAAATAATAACATTTATACGGTTTTAGAGCTTGAATCGCTAAATTTTATTTCATAAAACTCTTCAATAGAAAAACATGTCTTTCTTTTAGAACTAACAGTGATACTTTTTTTGTACGCTTTCAATGGCAGTTCCTTAATTACAGATAGTAAAAAATTATAAAGCTTTATGCACCAGTAGTTGACACTGTTTTGATTGGTTTTCAGCCGATTGAAGCTAGTCGCAAGATTTTCCGCGAGTAAAATGTGAATATACATCAAAATTCTTGCTAAACTTTTGTAAGTTTTCTTTTAACATGTAGTAGGCACTGCAGGATAGAAACTATGAAAAACAAAAGCTGATCAATATGCCCATATTGTATCTAATAGGCTGATAGATAGGATGCATTTATTGTATATACTCACCAAATCATAACAAAATGATTAGTTGTCAGCGATGGTTGAATTAAACCTGATAACATTCCAAACGTTTAGGTACTTGCTAAATTAGTTCATAAGTTTTCAAACAATATATTCTCAATTTTTTTAGGAAAAGTATTAAATACGTGTCAGTTATAAGATCTACAACGTATTTACGTTTCCCATTCGATAATACGAATATTACCGTATCTTCATTATTATTATTATCTTTATCATTATTTATGATAAAGCTATAATTATTTATGATATGATATGCAGATGATTTTAGGAACGTGGTCATTTTAAAGCTATTAGTGAACACATTTCTGTGAGTCTTTGCAAATCAGGACAGCATTGTTGAATACCTTAGTCAAGATATCCATTGAACGAAAACATGAGTTGATTTGATTTCGTGACTGCAGGGTGTAAGATATTTCAATATGATTTTTCAATGCTCTGCTTGTATAAATAATAAATAGGGATGTCAATTTCATTTAATATTTTATCCCACACCGCACTCATGAGACATTTTCTGGATACTTGGGATCAAACAATGCTATTGATAGCATGGAGAAATTCTGCGCTGATTTGTTGCTTGAAGGCTAAAATTATTGAATTTCAATATAATCTTCATTAAATTATGGCATATCGGTGTACAGGATGTCAAAAATGTAGTGGCACAGCCGTTGAATATTTTTATTATTCTGGAGATATAAAAAAACTTTAAAAAATGAATGAAAATCCTTTAGGTAGACTCGGAAGCAGAAAAGAAAAGATGCGTTATATAAGAAATCACTGCATCAAATTGCTGCTAACCCTTACTGTAGATATAAAATCAAATCTTTCATAAAACTAGCTACATCACGAAATAAGGACAGATTGATATTTTTTTCAGAAAATAATTTTCGAGTAAAAAAATATGCATTTCTTTTACAAAATTCTGAAGAGGTTTAGGGAATTATAATCTGCGAGTCCTTGAAGTTCCTAGTGAATGCTTAAGTATTTGACCCTGCTAGAAGATAACTCTTGAATTCAATTCAAATGGGGGTAAAAAAAAAGAACCGATTCCATAATTTTTCTCGTATTTACAGGACTTAATAGAAAGGCTGTTCACGCCTGAATTCAAGACCACCAGTTGCCCCGTCGTTGTGGATTTTCTCATACGGCACGGAATTGTCAATCCAAACAGCGGTAAGGATATTCAATTTCAGAATAATGAAGTTTTGTTTCAACATGGAACATGTTTTTGCCATCATAGCCCAGCCGAAAATGAGACAAAATTACCGTTACGTTACATTTAGTGCGTTATGTTCCTATTTTCTGACGATTATCGCTTACGACCCAATCGTTGATAAATCGAAAAAATCTTTAGAATGAGATGTCACTTGGCAAAAATGGAAGGAAAAAAGCCAACAACTTCCCAGTAGGTACGTAAACATCCTTCCCTTGCCCCTTTGGGATGTTCAAAAAGTTTTGGATTTTTTTTTAAATGTATTTTTTAACTCAGTATCCGGTGCTTCAAAAACACTTCGATATCTCAAAAATTGAGGAAATACGGAGGGAGAGACTTTTGGTGATCTTGAAAATTTGTTCTATTCAAAATCCATGTTTCTCGACAGAAGAATCATCCTGGGTGGACCAGGCAAACATCCCTTCATTTGCCAAGAACGTTAAAAATCCTCGCATCTCTGTAATCATGAGTTGATGATCCTTCTGAAGAATTTCCGCACATGCAAAAACGAATAACAGCCCTATTTTGCATTCTACCATGTACACGCATGTATAATTAGAAACTGCTGTAATTTGCATTCAATCATTTCGAATAGCACTTTGTTCTTCAACTTCTTAGGAAGCTATACTGCCCTCCCAACTTGGCGGACGTTTTTTCTCTCTCTCTCTCTTCTGAAAAATTTGTCTCCGAGGCAACCACCTAGGAACGTTTTGTTAGTAGCACCCATCAAAAGTCAATTTTTATAAGTTCTTTATTATTATAGCGTATTATTAAGCAAGACAGTGGTCTCCATTCTATATTTTTTAACACTCGTTAGGTATCTTGAATTTTTTGTCACAATTCATTATTCATTAAGTAAAATATCATATATCCTCAGGCCGGCAATTATTACAAATACACATGCAATGGTTCATAACTCACCATACACGTTGAAAATATTATTGAAAATACATTTATATATTGAAAATACATGTATATATTGAAAATACACTATATATATTGAAAATACTATTGTCTTCTGTTGATATTAGGTATTTCTGCTACCTCATCATAAGATGTTTTCGATTCTTCCATATGTGGTTGATCGAATTTCCTCATATACAGGGTGTCCTTCGCATCTCAAAAATACAAACATAACATCAAGTAGTTAATCCCTTAACAAAAATTCAGATCAGAGATTTGTTTAGTTAGGTGGTCTGGATAGTCGCAACCTCGCATCTCAAAAATACATAACATCAAGGATTCAAACCGTAAGTAAAAATTCAAATTAGTTGGACAAATTAATCAGAATGATTTTTATAGTTTCGTGGTCTGGGTGCTCGCATCTCAAAAATACATTCATCAAGTAGTCAATCCCTTAGTAAAATGCAGATTAGTTAGACGAATAGATCAAAATGACGTTTTAAAGTGTGATTTAAAACATTTAGAATAATGATGTTTCATAGGATTTCATTGATTTTCATAGGAATTGAATTCGAATGCAAAAATATTTTGTCCCGAGCTTTGGAATGAACTAGGATCCTTAACCCAAGAAGTGCGATACGCTATCCACTACACCACGGGTGATATTAACAACAAACGAATAATTACAGAACTCAGCTACCCCCTACCCATAAGCAAGCTTTCCATTGCCAGTTGACGCTAGTTCGAATTTAGGTCGGCAGGGGCGCGCACAGCGGGACATGTTGTGTACCTAGTGTCTGGCAATATTGAGGCCGCTAGGTGATTTTGAAGGGCGAAAGTCTAGAAGGGGAGAGGAGAGGACTGACCCAAAATCAGCCCGATTTTCAATTGTTTGTAATTCGCTTATTTTGGAAGATAATTCATAGTTTTTGGGTCGGGTCTCTTTGTATTTATATGCTCTACAACATTGCTACGTATAAAATTGTTAATCGTTTTAATTTAATTCAAGTTTCAAAAGTTTGATAGATTTGTTGTCTTTTCAGACCCTCAATTCCCGCTTCTGGTAGAGCTGTTACACGTACCGCTCCAGTCGCTCTACAAGCCCCGAGCCAAAGGGATATTCAAAAACGGCAACTCCCAGCCTCACAACAGCGAATCATAGAAGTTACATTAATTTATTTTGTACATCATTTTTTGTATATTAACTTATAAATTATAAACAGCATTATTTACTTGAAGAGAAGTTGAAAACGCCAAACAAATTTAAAACTTAGGTACCGTATGTGCTTTCGAAAATGAGAAGAAAAAAAATAAGATATCTACGAATAATGGAGTAAACAGTAATAAAGAAAGAGTGTATAGATTATTTATTATATGAGTAATATAGAAAAGAATGTAAATGACTATTTATACTGTAGCCTCTAACGTACTATGAAGTAGTTTATAGGCGCATTACGATATACAGCATGTATCAACGGAATTGGAGTGATTGTGTCTTAGTTTAACTGTATCAAATATTCAACGAAATCGATTGTATTTTGCGCCAAAATTGCCAGTTTGCTTGTGATGGGAGACCTACTATTTAAATTCGTCTGTCTGCATAGTTTTTCAAGGATACTTTGGGCATTTCATAAATACTTGTAATTTTGAATAAGCTATTTCGAGAGTTCTGAAATTGGAAAAAAAAAAAAAAATTAAATATTGAAAACTACAAATCTTTTTTATCTGAATGTTCCACATTGAAATTTTATGAATATGGGTCGCACTCACTCAAATAATTCAAGTGAACTAAATAAACGCAATCTAAATAGCAATGCAATGAGTATTGGATGGGACTGGTTCGATGCATGGAAGATTCCTCTTGGACTTTTTTTGTACATACATTCCTATGGCTCACATAAGGCACAAAATTTCTTGAACATTTCTATTCGGTAATGACGTAAATTTTTCAATTATCTCTATCCCTCAACTATTGACATTTTCTCTTGATGAAAACACCCTAGAAAAGTAGTTTACATGTTCCTATTTCTCCGAATCTATTCAACCTACCACCTCAATTTTATTTTTAGTTTTTGTTTTAAAATATAAACAACATTTGTCGTATTGCGTTTCAACGATTAGCCAACAGGAATCCCGGGGAGAGCTTCAAAGAGGAGTTAAAAAACTTCTGAATTAGGATTATTGCTCGTTAGGAAAGAAGTAATTTTCTCAATATGGTGGAAAAAGTAAGAAAAATCTGTGGATTTCCATTTCTACCATCTATTGACGTTTTTGGACACATTGTGTGATAACTTGAAAAAGAACGATGTTCTCAAACTCATCCAAACATTTATTGAGATGTCATTGCTAACCATGGCTGTTATTTGAACACCTGAGTTGAAATTGGACAGAGTAGAAAATCTATATCAGCTGAGTTGCATGTACTACACATGATGCACATTAATCTAATAACGTTTTAAACGAAGTTCAACTTATTTTTCGGAGGAATTTTCAGAAAAGTCCATTCGTATTGTCTTCCAGACATACTGAAGAAGATTCAATAGTTTTTTGAATAATTCATTTATTTGGTAGGGAGAAAAACGCTCAAGGAAGGACGGCGAGGTCAATGGATTACGGACTGGAGGGGACCATGTCCTTCAAATAGAACGCCAGATCCAATGGATTAACATTAAACTTGGTGACAAGTAAGGAGGCAAAGCAAAAATGCGTTAATAATTCAAAATCATTCTCAAAATCGATTTCCAAAAAAAAAAAAAAAAAAAGATTGATGTGTAATTAAAAGTAAATTTCAATTGTGAATCTAATGGAATCATTTATGGATCAGATCGACGTCTTCTCTGGGTTGAAAATTCAACAACTAGGGCAATGAAAACGAAATTATTTATAGGCTGCTATTCTACCAGAAATTGTAAGTTTGCTTTTATTACCAAATTATTGAAATTTGAAACATTCTTTACAAATTATAATATGACGAAATTAACGATGAAAATTTAAATTCAATGAAGAATATCCATGTAAGTTGCCACTTCAACATCACTGTCCACGTTTTCATAGCTTTCCTTGATGTACTACTGGATTTTATCCCCATCAGGAGAGTAGAAAGAAGCTTAGCCTCCACTTCTAAAGCTTGTGAACCTGGTGATTGCCATTCCGTTCTCAAGGAGGAAATCAAGGGGTAGTAAGAGATTAGCAGGTTATTGATGATATTCTTCTTCTTTTTTTTTTTTTAAATAAATTTTTATTGGCTGAAGATTACACTTTCACGCCATATTGGGTAATACGTATTTTCAGTTATCTGATAATCCTAAATATTTTTATAGATCACAGTTGATTGTACTAAGGTATCTGTACAGTTCTTTGTAGACCATTTGCTCTGCTGACGTCAGAATAAAATCTAAGTTGAATGGAGCTGGGTTTTTATCGCTTTTATAGTCCATAAGAAGTTGTCATTCTCGAGAAAAAACGGGGCACTCCAATATTTTGTGTAGCGCAGTGTCTTCCTCTCCACAGTGATCGCAGCCGCTGGTTACATTTCCAATCCCAAATCGTTGGAAATAGGAATTACAGAGGATGTGTTCACTCCGTAATCTGGAAATCGTTTTTATGAAGTTTTTATGTTCTGATGGATAGAAGTCAAACCAAGGTTTTGTTGGAAGTGTTGGAAAGAGGGTTCTGTAGTAGGTGCCTGACGGGTAGGAGTTGAAAACATTTTGCCATGTTCGACGCATGTCCTGGTGGATACGTTGATAAAAATCCCTGAATGGTAGACTTTGGTGCAGGATATTGCCCCTAATTCCTCCATACTTTGCTGCCGAGTCCGCCATGTGGTTGCCAGATACTCCCACACGTGCCCTTGTCCATACGAAAACCACTTGTAGTCCATGGTCTTCTAGACAAGCCACTACTTCTAGAGTTCACCAATTAAATGTGTTATTTTAGAGTTTGCGTCAATGCTTTTGAGTTTTACCAGTGTGCAAAGTGAGTCGGCTATTAGGATGATGAAATGGGGTATTTGAGTGTGGTAGTGCTGCATAATGGAGGAGAGCTTGCTGCATCGCAATGATGTCTGCCGAGTAAATAAAAGCATTCTTGTCGAGCTTATAGCTTGCACTTAAACCGCACCCGACGGCATCTTGTGTCTTGGAACCATCAGTGTACTATATGGTGTTTGAATTTGGCCGTCTGGCAGTATATTCTCTCAGGGTCGCTTCTACTTCGATGGGTGACATGTTAGATTTGATTGGTGGTAGGTCTACCAATGGTGGTTTCAGAAGTTTTTCATATGGTACTGAAAACTCTACTGGTTTTTTCAACCGATTTTTAACCTACGTCCATTCACCAGTAAACTTGTTATTTTCCAACATTGTGAGTTGACAATTTTTCGGTTTTTAATATGTGGGAATCATCATTCTTGGTAGGGGTACTTTGCCATCTCCTCCAACGATTTACAATGAGGTTTTGTCAACTTCAGTTCTGGGTGTCAAGACTGAATTCGCTTCATCCATTCCAAATCTGTTGATCTTTTTCAAAATTTATTGTTCCTGGGATAGCTTCATCTCCCCTTTGTTTGGGCTATAAGAGAACTTTAGTCCCAATCAGTGATGGGTGAACCCAGGTCTTTCATATCAAATTGTGACTTCAGCTCTCGTTTAATTTCATTCATTTGAGTTTTTAAGTTTGTAAGAAGGACCAAATCATCGACGTAAATGGCTAGGATTACCATTTCCATACCATTTTAGTGAGAACCTTGTGGCAAACTGAACTTGACATCACTTGTAAAGGTTGATGAAATTTGAGAAGTTTTGCGGAAGCAGCCATCAGTATTCCCTTTAGAATCAGCAAACGACGCAACAACTGAATTCGGGATCACTAAAATATCAATTTGCGTCGTTACATTTTATACTGTTCAACCAGATCTCATAAAATATGGTGCTTTGCAATGGGCAATTATGATAGAATATGAAGATATTCTATGTTAAACAATCAGAACTAGGGTTTTCATCAGTCAGGAAAATCATCTTCAATTTTACTGTTTTATTTTTTCAATTTTAATATTTTGCTTAGCCTACGTAAGAGTAATATTCAGCTATTAATGAAGAATGTTAAATTGTATTCGTCGTACGCAACGAAATTCAGAGGAACGTGGGAAGCACCGAAAGAAATTATTTATAAATAGAGTTTTACAATGGAAAACGACAAAAATACTTTTGAAATTCGGAGAAGACGACATAGGAAAGTAGTTAATCATCACAATATCAACATACAATATTGACAATATATGAAACACTTGGTAATAAAGTCCTTCTGCGTGCTTGAATTTGTTTAGAAATAGGCTTCATCGTTTAGTTGGAATGATTCATAGGGTCAAGGTCGAAGAGAAAATTTTTGGCAACATGAGATTTTAACGAACATTCATAGGTTTCTGAAGAAAATGGTTTGAAATAGGTGATGTTCGCCATAGAATGACAATCATCATTATTAATATATGTTCATTAATCTACATACGAAACAGAGTGGCCCCCAAATGGAAATTTTAAATTTCCCTGACTTTTCCCTGACCGAACTGAAGATTTCCCTGGCGAAAAATAGCAGTCAAATATATATATATATATATTTTTTTTTTTTCGGCATTTTAAAGTAGGCATAACGCGCTACCTTTAATGTTTCTAAAACAAAACTCGTATAATTCCAGAGAGAAAGAAAACCAACCTACTCCAGCATACTGGTGGTAATAATGAAGGTAAAGCGTGGGAAAAAAGATACATTTATTTGAGTAATTGCTTTTGTGAAAGAATATATTACCAATTTTTGAAAAATCGCAGTTAAACATTCACTTCTAAGAAAGGAATGGTTTTGAGTACCTACATACTTAGGGTAACTAAAAACCTTTAAAACTTAGTAAAAAGCACCAAATGGCCAATTCAGTTAAGAATCGTTAACTTGACATTTTTAGCGGAATATTACTCAGAAAAAGTTTATCAACTATACCTAAATTAGAACATTCAAAAATTTATGCACAAAATCGTACTGAAAAATGTCCTTGAATTTCATTAATATGTGCAAAAAAATCAATTAAAACTTAAGAAAAAGCTAGAAATCCAAAATCATTTTTTGAATAGTAGACCATTATTTAGAATGCTGCATGAATTTTTATTAAATATTTTACGGTCTCTAAATTTGTAATCTGAAGCGATATGTTGAAACTCAAATTTTATTATTTTAAAATGAAGAAAATATATATATATATATATATATATATATGGCATGGATATTTCTTAGCTTTGAAGGTAATTCAAATTTTGGACCAACAGGAAAAAATGTCACGCTTATTTTCACCTACAACTAAATTGTTGCTAGAGAGAATATAACTTCCTCATTTTCCGTCCCACAGAAATCGTTCGTTGGTAAGCCGTAAGTTATTATACAAGACTCCACATTTCAATGGGCCTATTTCCCTCACCTTAACCCTCCTAAGAAGTCGAAGCTCATGTACCTATACAAATTAGTTGTTGGGACTCTCACTGGAAGAATCAACTTCTCTGCTGGGTTTGTTCCTAGTTCAATACTCTGTTGATTTTTCTTACACGTGGTTTACTACTAGGTGAAGGAGAAAACAGAAGAGCAAAAGACATATCCTCTTTTACTCTTTAAAAAGTTTAACCACCACTCGATAATTATTTGTTATCATTCGCATAACTCACCTATGAACTAATATGTAGTATGATAATGTACGCTATTGAAGTTTGATTGTTAAGGAGTTAGAATATACCTAAAAGTCCAGTCATGCAGCATGACCCCATGAGCGAATTTTTGAAGAAATCTTCGACATTTCAGTCGCTATTTACAACTAGCGAACAGCATTATTTCGATTTTTGACTGATTTTTCAACTTTGAAATTTTTGAAAACTTGATACATATTCTTATAGGAAATTTTACGCTGATTCCGAATATACCACATGTTAGTATGCTGAAAAAATTATTTCGCACAACAAATCGCAAAAAACAGGCTATTTTGAAATTTTTGACTACATTTTTGAAAATTTCAACCCGAAGATGTAATCCGATCATGCTGGCCAACGAACTTGAACTTTCGTTTTGTGTCCTTAACATTTTAAAATTTGTTTGAAGTTTCTAGCACAATTCTACGGACAGTTATCGTCTGGAATGACACATACATACATACATACATACATATATACATATATACATACATACATACATACATAAAAAAATGCGTTAAACTTCAGAATATGATTCAGAATAGCCTGAAACGGATTTCTGCATAAAATGTTTTCAAAAATTCACATTCCACAAATTTTGAGGCGAGAGCAATAGCTTAATTTTCTTCAAAAATTCGCTAACACTGTAAACTATTACATAAAGTTTTCATTTTTAAAAATCCCTGACATTTGGTGGTTTTTGCCAAATTTCCTGGCACTTCCCTGATTTTTCCGGACGCGAAGAATTCCCTGACAATTCCAGGTTTTCCTTGACTTTTCCAGGCTTTCAATGATGACATCAAGGTGAATCGACTGGTAGCTCAATTAAAAAAGGCTTTTGAATAGGGATGCCGATGAGAGCATCTAAACCAAAAAGGATGAAATATGAAGTATATTCAATCAACTGGGGGAGAGCGAATGAGGCTAATTTCTTACCAAGAAACATTGTGAAATAGGAATGACGAGTTGAATAGAATATTTCTGAAGACCCTTGTCTGAATTTGCAGCAGTAGTAATATATTTATTATTGACACAATTTTATTTCGCTTTCGTAACTGAGTAGGTCTCTCTGATAATGTAATTTTCCAACTTATTACAGCAAATAAACTCATAAATTCGAGAAACTACTTATTAATTTATTAACGACACGGGAACAGCCCTATACAACAAAATAACAACTCAATAGGTAAGCGTAAAAAAGTAGATACTACTAACTACAGGTACTTACTAACTTAATGATAATTTCCATCTCTTCCTTCTTATTTGACTGACATGTACCTATACAAACTAGTTGTTGGGACTCTCACTGGAAGAATCCACTACTCGGCTGGGTTTGGGTTTGCTCAGGTTTGCTAGTTCAAAACCCTGTTGATTTTTCATATTTCTTAAACGTGGTTTACTACTAGGTGATGGAGAAAACAGAGGAGCCAAAGACATATGAACAGTTTAAAAAACTCTTTGAACAGTTTAACCAACACTCGATAATTATTTGTTTTCATTCGCATTACTCACCTATGAAATAATATGTAGTATGATAAAGTACGCTATTGAAGTTTGATTGTTTAGGAGTTAGAATATACCTAAAAACACTGTAAATTATTACATAAAGTTTCATATAAAAAATCCCTGACGTTTGGTGGTTTTTGCTATGGAAATGCTAGGGTGCATTGACTGACCCTCCCTAGTTCCACTTAAGTGGTTTTATGCAGCAAGTAAATAGTGAGAACCAAGACATTGAATTGACGAAGAAAACGAAGCATTCTGGAAAGCATTTGAAAAAACATGACCGTACGTGCTGGAATTCTAAAAGTACGGCTAGGAAAACATTCTAAACAGAAAAACAATTAAGAAGGAAAGAATTTATTGAAAACATGAACGAATTGCGAAATTTTCCACTTGTGCATAGCGTAATAAAATTCGATTTTTTCGGTGCTTTTTTAAGTTTTAATAGCGACTGTGAAAAAATAATAAATCCATGTTATTCAGCGTGAAAACCCTGCCCAAAATCATGTATCACATGCGCCATTTGAATATGTTCAAAACTCGATAAACACAAACACAATTGGCGCACTTCTTGTGCATTCAAAAATTCGAGTGATGAGTCATTTTTCCATGCAATTACATGTAGGTTTCGAAACTGCGATAAAAAGAATGCGGGTTACCATTCAAAAACGCGAGTTATGAGTCGTAGCGCCACTGTGTTGCGTGATAATCAAAATCAGATGTCATCATTGAATATGATTTTAAAAATTGAGGGGAGTTACCATTTGAATTTTTTTTAAACCTCGCAATATTGGAAATGAAAAGGGTGGACCACCTATTAGCGAACACCCTGTATATACAGGTATATATATATATACACGACCAGACCACATAAAATTGCATGAGGACATTCAAGAATTTTGCTGGCGCCTAAGATTAAAGTACTATTGGCACAATAACCCTGAAGAAAATATCACACCAAAATTGCATCCCTCTCTTCAAAAATTCACCCCACCGTCAAACTTTGATCCAAGTAGTTCTAGTGACACAAGGCTTCCACCCTCACATCCTCTAGAAAGATACATTGGACAACTTCTCCAACGGACATCTAGCAGCTCTTTCCTAGACTCACTCAATCCAAGAGATAATTTGACTCCTCAAGAACGCCATGCTCTAAAAGGTTTGAAGTCAGACGTTTCTATTAAGATCATGCCTGCGGATAAAGGATCGACGGTTGTGGTAATGAACACTTCAGATTATGATAAAGAAGTGCTGCGACAATTGAGGGACACACGATTCTACGACACATTAGACACAGACCCTACACAACAACTCAAATCAGACCTTGAAGGATACATTAGGAGAAATGGAAATAGAGAAGGACTAAACGCAAGAGACATCCAACTCCTTGTACCAGAGGACCCAAAATGCCCAGATTTTTATATCCTTCCGAAAATCCATAAACCATACACTCTTCCACATCAAATTCCTCCAGGCAGACCAATAGTAGCTAGTTTTGGGTGCTTGACAGAAAGGATATCGGCTTATGTAGATTCCTATCTACAACCTATCGTACATAGCCAACCGTCCTACATCAAAGACACACAACATTTCCTCAATATTCTACGAGAGACGCGAGTCCCCACAGATGTTATCCTTGTCACAATAGACGTAAACTCTCTATATACTGAGATTCCTCATCATGAAGGCCTACAAGCTGTGGCTCAGTTCCTCCAGGAGCGACCAGACCCTCAAGTTCCTTCCACAAACTTTCTGGTCAAACTGGTTGAGTGCGTCTTAACAATGAATGTGTTCAAGTATGGTGACCAAAGATACATTCAGAAGAAAGGAACAGCTATGGGGACTCACATGGCTCCATCGTATGCAAATCTCTTCATGGCCAAATTGGAGAACGATTTCCTGGCATCAAGAGAAATGAAACCCCTGCTGTGGAAGAGATTTATAGACGATGTATTTCTAGTGTGGCCGCATGGTGAGGAAGAACTACAACTTTTCTTGGCAGACATCAATTCGCGATACTCCGTCACTTTCACTTGGTCATATTCATCAACAGCCATTACATTTCTCGACGTCAACATCACTCTACAAGAAGGGAATTTTATCACCACTGTACACATCAAACCCACGAATCAACAATTATACTTGCATTACGACGGCTGCCACCCTCCACATACAAAACGATCAATCCCGAGATCGTTATCAATCCGAGGTCATCGAATCAATAACAAAAAAGAAAATCTCGAATCCTATCTGTCAAGCCTACAAAGCAAGCTGGTTGAAAGGGGCTACCCAAAGAAATTTGTTAAAGATCGTTTAGTGCCAGCCCACGTACAGTACACAGCAACGCCACAAGCTACTACGGACCGAGTGCCACTAGTCACTACATTCTTCTTTGGAGCCCAAAAATTAAATAGTATACTTCGTGAGCTACAACCCATTTTGACAGCCAACTCACAGACAAGAGAAATTTTCCAAGAAACACCACGAGTGACGTATCGTCAAGGAAAAAATATTGGTGAAATCTTGTCGCACCGTCACCCTCAACCGACGCAGTCTACAGAGCAACCTGGGTTACATCCTTGCGGCCGACTCAGATGCAAACTTTGCAACCTTGTGATTGAAAGCACACATTTTACTTCGGCAAACACTACACATTCCTACAAATGTGTAAACTCAGCAGAGTGCCAATCCAAAATGTGTGTTTACCAATTAATATGCCAGAAATGCACGAACATGAATCAACAAGGTTTCTACGTTGGCAAAGCATCGCAAATGAATCTGAGGATGAATAACCATCGTGCTTCAGTTACCCATAACCAGCCACTCCCAATCAACGAACATGCAAGATCTCATGATGCATCATTTGATCAATGTTTTGGGGTGAAGGTTTTGAAGAAGATGCCACCAGGTTCTAACGACCGACTTCTCCACCAATCAGAAAAAGCACACAAGTGGGTTTTGAAAGCAAACGTACCTCCCGGCCTCAACATTAACGATTGAAATTATCTTCACCTTGCGATTGAAATTATCTACATACATCTCCCTGTCAACAAGCCATCCCATCACCTGAACAATCTATAAATTATTTTTTCATTTTCATTTTCAACTTCTAACTTGTGAACAAGATTCATTCGAAATATCAAAAACAACTTTTTCCTTTCTTCGTTTATCTATTAATAATTCAAAACAAATTATATATATATATATATATATATATATATATATATATATATATATATATATATATATATATATATATATAATTGTACACCCTCTCGATGTATTCTTAATAACAAGAATGTATAACAAAAGGAGATTTTCAATAAATTGGGAATTGACTAATTTTCCGGGATTACTTGACGTTAGTCACGCTCTACAAACAGTCATTTCTCGCACTTCACAATGAAAACCTAAAATTCTCGAACTGATTTGGAGGGATAAACTAGGGAATAGTAAGAGATCCATGTAATATTCGAGGAGATAACTTTCTTCTAAAGGAATTCAACGTTTTTCAGGCATTTCGGTACTATTATTGTATAAAAATTTAATAGATTCAAATAAATTGTAAACAAAAATGTTCTGAACAATGTTCTATAACAAATTAGATCAAAGATATTGACATTTTTCGATGGCAACTAAACACAGGATAACGTAGAGTGAGGGGAATCATGTCATTCAAATTTTATTGGAATTCAATGAAAAACTTAATTTTTTCGTAATCTATACAACCGTAGTCAGAAAAATGGTACATTATTTCTGACAAAGAAATCATTCGTAACACCTTCATAATTATTAGTACCTACATATAACATATTAAATTAACTGAATCAATGCATGTTCCTTTTCGTTCATTATTTTCAATAATAAGCCTATTTGATCGTGTGGCAAAAAATTTGTATAACCCCCCCCTCAAACTTAGTCATTTTACGTTTCAAGGTGCGTAGAATCCAAATTTGCAATGTCCGTCCACCGTTCGGGCCATAAAAGGCCTTAGAATTGACTTAAAAAATCCGTTCTTTCGCACATAGACCCCACTTGGGGTCTAGTTGGTCCTAACTTCTCGCCAGCTCAATCGCTCCACACCCATGGGTGCTATGAGCCAAAAATAGGTGAAAAAGTGACTTTTTCGAGGCTTTGAGTGTTAGACTGACGTACGCATATTTAATAACATATTATCCTCTCGACTTTTCGTACGTACTTACTTAGATAATGATATTATCAAGGCAATAATTATTTGAATAGATAGGAGCTAAAATCGAGAAATATAAACATGCGTATATAATTATAGAGGTATAGGTTGTGGCAACTCGCAATAGGACACGCCGAGGAGTCTGGACGGGCCGCCTTATGACGTACGCAAGTCAACTAAAACTACGATCATACTCAATTGAAAATATAATAAACCTTTGTGAAATAATTTGCAGAGTTTTTATAATAAAATTGAGTTAGCAATGATTTCTGTTTTGCGGATATTTCCTCCCTCCCTGCTTTATAAGAGCGTGGCATGGCATAAGGTAAACGCGAAACTCAATGGTCCCATTACATCCTGAACCTCGAATACATCGGTTGATCATTTTTAGCGCATGAGTGAGTCGCTTAGGAAAGAAATTAGCCTCGGAGGTTCCGATGCTGATCAGAATAAAACGAGAACTGACAATATTACTGCAATATAAAATAAACGTTTCAACAACCATCTACGCGGAAATTGAAAAGAACCAGAACTTTTTGATCAAACTCCACAAACACATATCATGAAGCGTTAAACTCGAGGAATTTCAAAACGAATTTCCACGAAGGAAATTTTGGATTCATTGCAATAGCTTCATTTCCTTAGAAAATTGGCTTAAACGTTCTGACCTAGGTAGGCTCGGAAATAATTAACCTTCTCTTGTTGGAATAGAAACAAAAATTTAATTAAGAGTAAATCGTAAGCATTTACTAATCAGTAGTAATTTAATAAATTAATATCATAGAAGTAGGTGATTACCTACCTACGCTTCACAAGCCCAATAGGATACAGAAGTTATAATAATTCGATTTCGAGAAGCCAGACTTCCATTAGAATTATATTATCAGCTGATACAATTGTCATTGTTTTCAAAAAGATTTTGGTTTATTATTTTCAATAACGAACCATAGTAAGTACCTAATCGATTAAAAAAAAAAAAAAAAAAAAAAAACTGCAAATTATTACATAATGGTTTATTATTTCTGTGTTGGATAGCGCTTCTACGCAGATCATTAGTCTATAATTATTAAACAACGTATGTCCTAATATATGATCAGAACATGGCGCATCGTGTCTCTGAGAAGAGTCCACAATTTTACAGTTACAAGACCCCGCAATTTTACGCTTCACAGTAAAGATGTTTAAAGAAACTGGAAAATGATGCTTCAAGTAATTTACGTTAGCGCATGCGCAGAATGGAGTAATGATTTGAGAAAAATAAAATTGGTAGGTTACAATCTACCGGGCGAGCAACATCCCCTAGAGACGTTGAACCTACCCTTAGTGACCTACCGTTTCCAATCATTCAACAAGTCCCACTCGACAGCAAAAGACCATGGCCTTACACAATTAATTTAATTATTAATTAAAGTTAATACAGCCACGACACCTTGCCAGCGAAGAGAGCAAACTCAATGGGGGTCCGGGGCGCTTGCCCCCCCTTTAGACGTGGAGGCGAGCCGGAGCGGCTAGTATTTTATAAATCCAACGAGAATACCGTCGACAAGGAAGGAAGAATGTTAGAAGATCTTAGGAAATAACAAAGTTAGGTTTTGATTTCATTAATACTTAACTGAACAAAGTGAAATTGGTACAGCCAAAAGCCTGAAATCTAAAGAGCTATTTGACGAAGAAAAAGCACTTGGCGTACTTGTAAAATTTGATAAAGATTATCACTCCAATAAATTCGAGAAAATTCATATTCATTTATTAATGATACGGGAACAGCCCTATACAACAGAATAACCAATAGGAAGCGTAAAAAGTCAGGTACTACTAACTGCAGGTACTTACTAACTTAATGATAATTTCTATTTCTTCCTTCTTATTTGACTGACATGTTCTCCTCTCATTTGTTCCTACCATCCATGGACTTATAAATTTATAGGTAGGTACTGCCGTCAACACCGAAATGAATATTACCTCAGATGCTTCTTTTGGTTATGAAATGTTGGTGGGGATCACGTACGCAAATTATCTTCAGCGTTTTTATGTACATATATGGAGCCAAGATCTAGTTCCAACCAAGTTCATCGAAGAAAGAAAACTGTGGGAACTAATGTTTACTGGCTCCAGCAATCAAAGAGTATTACATATTTTCAGGGAAAACAAAGTTAGGTTCTGATTTCATTAATGCTTATTTCGACAATGAGAACGTGGTACAGAAAAAGGCCTGACATCAACGAAATGTCAGCAGAAACATCAGGAATGCAGAAATCTATGAAATCATTCTATATTGAAGGAAAGAGGATCCGGACTTCGGACTTGTAAAAGTTGATAAAGATTATCACTGCTTTAAATTCAAGAAACTGCTGACTAACTTGATGATTTTCATCTCCTCATTCTTATTTGACTGAGATCCCCTTCAATTGGCACTACCAGCCATGGAACAATAAATTTATAGGTACGTACTGGCATCAAAACTAAAATGAATACTGAATACCTACCTCAAATGCTTCTGTGGGGGTGAAAAATGTTACCCGAGATAACGTAGGTAGAAATATCTTCATCTTTTTTCATGTACATACAAAGAAGGAACAAAGAAATTAATTGAAGCCTAAAATCTGTGGAAACTAATATTTACTGGCTCCAACGGTAGACCCGCCTCCAAGAAAGGAAAAGTGTTAAATATCTTCAGAAACACAAAGTTGGGTTCTGATTTCATTAATGCTTAAAGGGACAAAGTGAACTTGGTACAGCCAAAGGCCAGAAATCATCTTAATATCTGCAGAAATCAACGAAATCGTTCAATAATATAACAAAAGTATAATGGATCCTGAATTCATACTTGGCTTACTTGTAAATGTTGATAAAGATTATCACTCCTATAAATTCGAGAAACTACTTATATATTTATTAATGATACGGGCATAGCCAACATGACAACTCAATAGGTAAACGCAAAAAATAGGTATTACTAACTACAGGTACTTACTAACCTAATGATGATTTTTATTCAAGAAAGAGCATTAATATTTCGGAAGAATATTAAATTCTTTGAAAAAAAAAAAAAAAAAAAAAAAAGTTCTGATTTTATTAATGCTTAAAGGACAAAGTGAACATGGTTACAGCCAAAGGCCTGAAATCTAAAGAGCTATTCACGAAGAATTTTACCTGGCGTACTTTTGAAAGTTGATCAAGATTATCACATCAAAAAATTCGAGAAAACTATTTATTTATTAATTAATGATACGGGCATGGCCCAATACAACAACATCACAACTCAATAGGTAAACGTAGAAAATTAGGTCACTTAATGGTGATTTTCATCTCCTTGTTCTTATTTGACTGACATCTTTTCCTCTCATTTGTCCCTACCAGCCATGGAACTATAAATTTATAGGTAAGTACTGCTGTCAACACTAAAATGAATATTACCTCAGATGCTTCTTTGTGGAATAATGTTGGTTGGGATCACGTACGTAAAATATCTTCAATGTTTTTTATGTACATAAATATATAGAGCCAAGATCTAGTTCCAACCAAGTTCATTGGCGCCAGAAAACTGTAGGAACTAATATTTACTGGCTCCAACAGGAGACCTGTCTCCAGCAAAGGAAAAATATTACATATTTTCGGAGAAAACAAAGTTAGGTTCTCATTTCATTAATGCTTAGTTGGACAAAGTGAACTTGGTACAGCCAAAGGCCTGAAGTAATCGAAATACCTGCAGAAATCAACGAAATCGTTCAAAAACATAACAAAAGGCTCATAGATCCTGATTTTGTACTTGGCTTACTTGTAAACGTTGATAAAGCAATTCTCATAATTAACAAAAATGTATATTTATAATCAAATGTCCCAGGTGTTTTACCCTCCAAATGGTTTAGAAGCACAACACTTGCTAATGGAAAAAAACTACATATCAAACGTTTTAGGAATAATAAGAAAGATGCCTGATCATATGTACAAGATTGACACACAACTTCGCTCAGATTATGAAATGTCGTTAATGCACGACGATAGATAATATAGAGAACTGCAATAGTCAATTACAAAAAGAGTTAAAATTACAAAAACTAGTCAAAATTACAAAAATCATCCCTACGAAACAACAACAAAGACCCTGCTTATACCGTAGAACCAAAATACTTTTTTATTTTTTATTTCAAATTCCAAAAGGGAAACCTGCCTCCCCGTCAAAGAGGTCGGAAGCGAATTGAAACGAGACACCCCCCAGAACAAATACAGTCTTTGTCCCACAGCAGTGTTCATCCTCGGAGACAATAGAGTAATTTCATCAGCGGCCCTTGTAACATTGAAGATCCTTCTAATCTTACCGCGACAATACTCTTTGTACGTGAAAATTAGAGTAATTTTCTCGGCAACTTTGTTTAATTCAAGCTTTATTTAATTCAATTTACGCCAAATTCCTTGAATAATACGGAAGAAGGGAATCTTACAGGTTTCTTGAGTAAAATCTTAATCAGACATTTTGACATTTTCATGTCTTTCATATGGCTCATAACAAAAAAATCGTCACGAAAAAAATTGTCCCAAGTGGCCACAACGATGATTATGACCATCAGAAATGACGTTGACCATTCATAGGTGAACACATGAAAATGTCCCAATGCGTTGCAGACTCGTATGCAAGCGTTTCTTTAGGGGCATCGTTTGACACTGTCCTCTTTGAGGGATGGAAACGTTTCGTTTAATTTTGCATATGTTGATAGTAGGTAAGAATGCAAGGTAGTTCAGGTGCATGCCGGTAGTTCTTTTTCTACCTACCTATTTCTAGTGCGTTGTGCAGATAATTTCAGTTAATTGGCTTCCTTCTTCCACAATTTAACATTGTACTGTCATAATTTTTTTTCACCAAATATTCAAAAGCTGTTCTGATTACTTGCTTAAAAGATTTTAATACGAAAGGTTAATACGAAATTGTTAACTACGTATTAATTTTATGGCAAAAACGTATTCGGATTGTTTGAGTTAGTGCTAAGAGATTCAACTTCGTACCAAACGTAGAGCCACAAGCAGCTATACCATATACCAGTAAAGGGTGCACCAATGCATTGTAAAATACTCTTTTTAATTTCAAATCCATAAAACTTCTAACTTCAAAGCAAACTGGGATTAGCCTTCCTAACTTGGAATTTATCATTTTTATGTGCTCATCCCAGGACAGAGTTTGATCAACAATCACTCCCAAATACTTTATAAATGGAACTTGAGAAATGGAAGGGCAGTTACATTCTATGCAGTTGACATAATGGTGACATACTATCCGTCCAATTGAGGGAACATTTGATGGTTTAGGGGAGAAACAAACAAATTTAGTTTTGCTGAAACTTTAGCCTCATTTCCCGGAACCATTCATTCACACACTAAAATAAATATTACCTCAAATGCTTCTTCAGTTGTAAAATACGTTCACCATACATGTGAGTATGTTCATCGTTCTTCATGTACGAATATAGAGCCAAGAAGAAAGAAGTTTGTTGTGCCTGAAAACTGTGGGAACTAATATTTACTGGCTCCAACAGGAGAACCGCCTCCAAGACAAGAAAATGTTAAATATCTTCAGAAAAACAAAGTTAGGTTCTCATTTCATTAATGCTTATTTGGACAAAGTGAACTTAGTACAGCCAAAGGCCAGAAATCATCGAAATATCTGCAGAAATCAACGAAATCGTTCAATAATATAACAAAAGGCTCATAGATCCTGACTTTGTACTTGGCTTACTTGTAAATGTTGATAGAGATTATCACTCCTATATATTCAGGAAACTACTGTCTGATCATTTTCATCCCCTCGTTCTTATTTGACTAACATTCCCTTCCATTTGTCCTACCAGCCATGGAGCTATAAACTTATCGGTAGGTACGTATTGCTGTCAACACGAAAATGAATATTACCTTAAATGCATCTTTGGGGGTGGAAAATGTTTCCTGAGATAACGTAGGTAGAAATATCTTCATCTTTTTTCATGTACATTACATAGAGCAAAAAAAGTTAATTGAAGCCTAAAATCTATGGGAACTAATATTTACTGGCTCCAACGGGAGACCCGTCTCCATACAGGATAAAGGTTGAAATCTTGAGAAAGGCTTATCAACTGTTTATTTCAAATTACTAAAATAATATTGTGTATATAAACGCTTGCATACGAGTCTGCAACGCATTGGGACATTTTCATGTGTTTACCTATGAATGGTCAACGTCATTTCTGATGGTCATAATCATCGTTGTGGCCACTTGGGACAATTTTTTTCGTGACGATTTTTTTGTTATGTGCCATATGAAAGACATGAAAATGTCAAAAACGAAGTTTGCTTATTTGGACAAAGTAAAGTTGGTACAGCCAATGGCCAGAAATCATCGAAATATCTGCAGAAATCAACTAAATCGTTCAATAATATAACAAAAGGCTAATAGATCCAGACTTTGTACTTGGCTTACTTGTAAATGTTGATAAAGATTATCAATCACTCCTATATATTCAGGAAACTACTGTCTAACTTGAGAATTTTCATCCCCTCGTTGTTGACTAACATCCCCTTCCATGAGTAAGTACAACACTAAAATAAATATTACCTCAAATGCTTCTATAGTAGTAGAAAATGTTCACCATACATGTATGTTCATCGTTCTTCATATACGAATATAGAGCCAAGAAGAAAGAAGTTTATTGAACCTGAAAACTGTGGAAACTAATATTTACTGGCTCCAACGGGAAACCCACCTCCAAGAAAGGAAAATGTTAAATATCTATAGAACAAACAAAGTTAGAACCTCATTTCATTCACGCTTATTTAGGGGAAGTGAACGTGGTACAGCCAAAGGCCTGAAATCAACGAAATACCAGCAGAAACATCACGGATGCAGAAATCAACGAAATCATTATATATAAAAACTATGATTACCAAACAAAGGATTTATGTTACTTGTAAAAAATGATAAATATTATCGCTGCAATAAATTCAAGCAACTACTGTCTAACTTCATGATAATAACTTTCATTTCCTCCTTCTTATATTACTTGCATCTTCTCCTCTCATTTGTCCGTACCAGCCGTGGACCTATGAATGTATAGGTAGGTAGCTAACTGTTTATGGAAGCCAGTATAAAAAGGATTATAGAAGCCTGAAATCCGTGGGAAGAAGAACTTGATTTACCTACTGATATTTTATAACTCCAATGAGAATCCCGTCGACAAAGAAGGAAGAATAGTTGAAGATCCTGGGAAAAATCCGAGTTAGGTTAAGATTTCATTAATACATAACTGAACAAAGTGAAATTGGTACAACCAAAGGCCTGAAATCATCGAAATATCTGCAGAAATCAACGAAATCGTCCAAAAACATAACAAAAGGCTCAAAGATCCAGACTTCGTACTTGGCTTCCTTGTAAATGTTGATAGAGATTATCACTCCTATATATTAAGAAACTACAGTCTAACTTGACAATTTTCATCCCCTAGTTCTTATTTGACTAACATCCTCTTCCATTTATCAATACCATTCATGGAACTGTAAATTTATGAGTAGGTACAACACTAAAATAAATATTACCTCAAATGCTTCTTAAGTTGTAAAAAATGTTCACCGTACATGTGAGTTTGTTCATCGTTCTTCATGTACGAAACCAAGAAGAAAGAAGTTTGTAGTGCCTAAAATCTATGGGAACTAATATTTACTGGCTCCAACGGGAGACCCGTCTCCACAAAGGATGAAGGTTGATATCTTGAGAGAAAAAAACGGAGTTTGGTTCTGATTTCATTAATGCTTATTGTGGGGTACATTATTGCTTAACTTGGTACAGCCAAAGGCCAGAAATCATCGAAATATCTGCAGAAATCAACGAAATCGTTCAAAAATATAACAAAAGGCTCAAAGATCCAGACTTCGTACTTGGCTTCCTTGTAAATGTTGATAGAGATTATCACTCCTATATATTAAGAAACTACTGTCTAACTTGATAATTTTCATCCCCTAGTTCTTATTTGACTAACATCCTCTTCCATTTATCAATACCAGTCATGGAACTGTAAATTTATGAGTAGGTACAACACTAAAATAAATATTAGCTTAAATGCATCTTTGGGGGTGGAAAATGTTTCCTGAGATAACGTAGGTAGTTGGTAGAAATATCGTCATTTTTTTCATGTACATACATAGAGGGGGAAAAAATTAATTGAAGCCTCAAATCTATGGGAACTAATATTTACTGGCTCCAACGGGAGACCCGTCTCCATACAGGATAAAGGTTGATATCTTGAAAAAAAAAAAAACGGAGTTTGGTTCTGATTTCATTAATGATTATTGGGGTACATTATTGCTTAACTTGGTACAGCCAAAGGCCAGAAATCATCGAAATATCTGCATAAATCAACGAAATCGTTCAATAACATAACAAAAGACTCATAGATCCTGACTTCGCACTTGGCTTACTTGTAAATGTTGATAGAGATTATCACTCCTATATATTCAGGAAACTACTGTCTAACTTGATAATTTTCATGCTCTCGTTCTTATTTGACTAACTTCCCCTTACATTTATCACTAACAGTCATGGCACTATAAATTTATGAATAGGTAGGTACAACACTAAAATAAATATTACCTCAAATGCTTCTTTAGTTGTAAAAAATGTTCATCGTTCTTCATGTACGAATATACATAGAGCCAAGAAGAAATTAGTTTGTTGAGCCTGAAAACTGTGGAAACTAATATTTACTGGCTCCAATGGGAGACCCGCCTCCAAGACAGGAAAATGCTAAATATCTTTAGAAAAAACAAAGTTACCTAGAACCTGATTTCATTCACGCTTATTTAGGGAAAGTGAACGTGGGACAGCCAAAGACCTGAAATCAAAGAAATACCAGCAGAAACATCACGGATGCAGAAATCAACGAAATCATTATATATAATAACTATGATTGCCAAACAAAGGATTTGGGTTACTTGTAAAAAATGATAAATATTATCGCTGCAATAAATTCAAGCAACTACTGTCTAACTTCATGATAATTACTTTCATTTCCTCTTTCTTATTTGACATTCTCCTCTCATTTGTCCGTACCAGCCGTGGACCTATGAATGTATAGGTAGGTAGCTAACTGTTGTTCGTTTTTATCATCTAAAATCGATCGATCGATATAGGCTATGATCGTTTTCCATGAACATGAATAGAGTTGAAAAAGGATTACAGAAGCCTGAAATCTGTGGGAAGAAGAACGTGATTTACCTACTAATATTTTATAACTCCAATAAGAATCCCGTCGACAAGGAAGGAAGAACAGTAGAAGATCCTAGGAAAAATCAGAGTTAGGTTAAGATTTCATTAATACATAACTGAACAAAGTAAAATTGGTACATCCAAAGGCCTGAAATCATCGAAATATCTGCAGAAATCAACGAAATCGTTCAAAAACATAACAAAAGGCTCATAGATCCAGACTTCGTTCTTGGCTTACTTGTAAATGTTGATAGAGATTATCACTCCTATATATCCAGGAAAATACTGTCTAACTTGATAATTTTCATCCCCTCGTTCTTATTTGACTAACATCCCCTTTCATTTATCACTAACAGTCACGGCACTATAAATTTATGAGTGGGTACAACACTAAAATAAATATTACCTCAAATGCTTCTTTAGTCGTATAAAATGTTCATCGTTCTTCATGTACGGATATACATAGAGCCAAGAAGAAATTAGTTTGTTGAGCCTAAAAACTGTGGAAACTAATATTTACTTCTCCTCTCATTTGTCCCTACCAGCCATGGAACTATAGAGTTATAGGTAGGTACTGCTGTCAACACCAAAATGAATAATATCTCAAACGCTTCTGTGGTGGTGAAAAATATTGATTGTGATCACGGAGGTAGAAATATCTTCATCATTTTTCATGTACATATATATATAGCCAAAAAAGTTTATTGAAGCTTCTTTGGTGGTAAAAACTGTTCACCATATATATGAGTATGTACATCGTTCATCATGTATAAATATAGAGCCAAGAAAAAACAAGTTTATTGAAGCATGAAAACGGTGGCTGGCTCCAACGAGAGATCCGCCTCCAAGACAGGAAAAATGTTGAATATCTTCAGAAAAAACAAAGTTACAACCTGATTTCATTAATGCTTTATTAGGGAAAGGGAACTTGGTGCAGCCAAAGGCCAGAAATCAGCGAAATATCAGCAGAAATAACACGGATGCAGGAATCAACGAAATCATTAAATATTGAAAAAAGATTACATGGTTAATACATTGTACTTGGCTTACAGGGAGAATGTTGAATATCCCCAGAGAAAACAAAGTTACATTTTGATTTCATTCATGTTTATTGGGATATACTGAACTTGGTATAGCCAAAGACTAGGAATAGACGAAATATCAGCAGAAACACCAGGAACGCAGAAATCAATGAAATCATTGAATATTAAAACATAAGGAAAATGGATCCGGAATTTGTACTTGGCGTACTTGTAAAACTTGATAATGATTATCACTCTTATAAATTCAAGAAACAACACAGTCAGCAACAAAGGAAGAACGTTTAATATATTCAGAAAAAACAAAGTTAGGTAATATTTCCTATCTGGACAAAGTGAACTTGGAACAGCCGAAGGCAAGAAATTAACGAAATGGCAAAAACATCACAAAGCAGAAATCAATGAAATCATTCAATATTAAAACATAAGACACATGGATTCGCACTTCATACCTACTTGGCGAACTTGTAAATGCTGATAAAGATTACTACTTCTATATATTCAGGAAACTACTGACTAACTTGATAATTTTTCATCTCCTCGTTCTTATATGACTGAGATCCCCCCCTTCCATTCTCTCTACCAGTCAAGGAACTATAAATTTATAAGTAGGTACTGCTGTAATCTCTAAAATAAGTATTAAGTCAAATGCTTCTTTGGTGTTGAAAAATGTTGGTTGTGGTCACGTGGGTAGAAAAATCGTCATCGTTCTTCATGTACAAACATAGAGCAAAAAAAGTTTAGTGAAGCTTGGAAACTGTGGTACCTAACTAATATTTGCTGCCTCCAAGACAGGAAAAATGTTGAATATCTTCAGAAAAAACCAAGTTAGAATCTCATTTCATTAATGCTTATTTAGGGAAAGTGAACTTGGTACAGCCAAATTCCAGAAATCAACGAAATATCATGGATGGAGGAATCAACGGAATCATTAAATATTAAAAAAATGATTACATGGAATACATCATATTTAGCTTACTTGTAAAAGTTGATAAAAATTATCGCTACCATAAATTCAAGAAACAACTGTCTAACTTGATGATAATAACTTTCATTTCCTCTTTCTTATTTGACTGGCATCTTCTTCTTTTATTTGAGTCCCGTGGGCCTATAAATTTATAGGTAGGCACTGCTATCAACACTAAAATTAATATTACCTACCTCAAACGTTTCTTTGATGGTGAAAAATATTGATTGGGATCACGTAGGTAGAAATATCTTCATCGATTTGCATGTACATACATAGAGAGAAAAAAAGTTTAGTGAAGCTTGAAAACTGTGGTGAACTAATATTTACTGGCTACAACGGGAAACCCATCCATCTCCAAGACAGAATCACCAGGGACCATGTCTAGCTTGAAACTGGAATTCGATGGCGTATTTCATTATTGTTGAATTTTATTGCTCCTGGTTGTGTCACGGCTTCCCAAACAGTCCTAATTGGTTGAGCTATTCAAATTATCCAAACTTCATTTGGCATTTTGGCGGTGCGCCCGAGTTCGACCAATAAATAAGCAAGCCTTGAAACGGCCGAAAAAGGACAAAAGTATTCCATGTGCAAATAAATCAATAAGCGCATTGATTGAAATCAAATACTTACGAATTTCTAAAGACCACTAAAAAAAAAAAAAAAAAAAAAACGCTTGCCTACGAGTCTGCAACGCATTGGGACATTTTCATGTGTTTATCTATGAATGGTCAACGTCATTTCTGATGGTCATAATCATCGTTGTGGCCACTTGGGACAATTTTTTTCGTCACGATTTTTTGACATTTGCATGTCTTTCATATGGCATATAACAAAAAAATCGTCACGAAAAAAATTGTCCCAAGTGGCCACAACGATGATTATGACCATCAGAAATGACGTTGACCATTCATAGGTAAACACATGAAAATGTCCCAATGCGTTGCAGACTCGTATGCAAGCGTTTGTTATGTGCCATATGAAAGACATGAAAATGTTAAAATGCAATCAACTAATAAAATGTAGTTATAAGTCCAGTATAGGTACTAAACCCATATTAGCTTGGTAGTTCTTACAATTTGATGTAAGTTGAAAGGTACTTGGCGCGCGAATGTGATTTGAATAGCTACTAATTTGGATCTTGGTTACAGGCAAAGCGTAAACTACTGATAGAATTTTGAATTTTCATGTCGTCATCTCAATTTGGGTTTCAAAGCGGAAACGCTGCAAATACACATTAAGAATGTTAACTAATTTTCTGAGGTCAATCTCTCATGGTTAGAAGAACATGTAAATCATTCCGTTAGTATTTATCAATATTATTAGTACCAAGTGATATAATACGAGAATACAGTACATGAATTTAAACACAGGCAGTGGCGTAGTTTGAGGAGTGGATGGGTGGGCAGAGCCCCTCCATGAATTACAGAGGACGCAGAAGTTCGTGGTATGGATACAATTAAAAATTAATAATTTTACGCTTCTAACTTCAGTATCTAACACCTTCAATTGGAGAATGTAATTGGTAAAACACAATTACTACTATTCCAGCGATCCAGTTGCCTACTAAACTTTAGAGGCTCTTAGAAATAGAGAAATTCTTATTCGGTTCATTTATATGGAGGCAAAATTGCGTGGATGTTTTACAGCCCCTAGGAGAGGAGTAAAATCACAGTAAAGGCCGCTACACACGTCCCTTTCCTACCAGCTCAAAAAAGAGCCAAGTCCACGAAGGAGGTAGTGAAGGAACGTGCATAGCCATGAATGAGGGAGGAAAGTACCTGTTTGGTCGCGCGCCAATGCCTCACAGGAGTGTCTGGAGACGAGCTGCCAGTGACGCCGCCAGCGCGTTCTGTCGACAGTTTTTGCAACTTCCTCTTATCTCTACCTACTAACTCCTTTTCTCTATCATCTTCCACTCGCAGTCTCCTTGTGACAAAGTTCAACAACCTCGTGTTTTCAGTTTCAGTGTTCCGTGATTTTTATTGTTTAATACAGTTACTGTTATAGACTACTCTCTGTGATCATCATACATCCCAAGTATGATTAACACTAATTAATTGTGGTTCTATAAAATTGGGGGCAGTAGTGAAGTTTTGCCTAGTGAAAAACCTTACTACCGTCCCCTCTTTCAAACAGCAGAATAATACAATAAAGATCTGTCTGATGAAGCAGATATTCGCTATCGAAAGTTAAGGGGTTGGGAATCAAAAACTTGATAAGGTACCTATGGCTGGACTCCTTCCCGTCCGATTTCAAGCGTTTCTGGGAACCACCCTCCCCCCCACCTGCGATCTATTTATGCAACTAACCTATATTTTACCAAAACGATTGATTTAGGATATCACTCTATTTTTGAGATCCAGACCACCAAAGAATACACATCATTCAGATCAATTTATCCTAAAATATATCCTAAATTAGTCCTGATCCAAAATCTTCTTTTAATGAGCACATTATTATTTAGAATAAGTTTTCTTCGACAATGAATTGGTAGTTTGCAATTTGATTACAATCACAGTGCTAAAATTTCTTAACAATTCAACGTAATTAACCTTCCGGTGGGCGCGTGGCAGCACTCAGTGCTGCCACGCTAGTGTTTATATGATAATTGGTAGTAGATTTTTTTGAAACGGCTGGGGACTTTCAGTACCTGCAGTCGGCTACAGTGAGAACCAAACGGACGTGCCAGATGTCACTTTCCATCTTCGTAGCAGTCACTAGTCAAGGTCAAACGTAAGGACTCCACTTTGGCAGCACTCTGTGCTGCACGCGCCCACTCATGTAAGTAATTTTACTTTCCGAATGTTGATGTGGGTTATTTTTTACGTGATGCTTTGGCTCTATATAAGCTGTTTTATTGTTGTACAACGATTTTATCATGAATTATTTAGTAGAATTAAGTAGGTAGATCAACTGTTTTTTCATGCAATCAACAAAATGTTATCAGTATGATGGGTTACCTGTTTCATCCATTCATATCAGCAGTGTAATGCAAATATTATCATTGCCTACCTACACTGCAACTACTATTTATATTTACCTACTTATCTATTACTATTGGTCCTCACTGCCATGTGTTTTATCTAGGGCAAAACCTTACATTTCTGATGAGGAGATCCGGCGGCTTCTTGAGCAGTTAGAAGATGAAGGGAACAGGCAGGTTCAAAAAGGGACACAGAATATTTTAGATGACATAGATGGCTCAGATTTTGAGGATGAAGAAGAGGTCGTGGAAGTAAATGAGTATGACAGCGGTTCAGAAGTTTCTGAAGAGGAAACAGATGAAATGGAAATTGATGATACAGGCGAGGATTTCTCTTTTTTTATTGGAAAAGACAATGAAACTATTTGGAGCAGTAAACCCCCAGTGCTTTCTGCTTCAAGAGTACCAGCGAAGAACATCATAAAAATTTTTCCTGGCACAAAACGGATTTGCAGGGATACTCAGAAACCCATAGATGCATTTCTCAAATTTATAGACTTTGACATTATTGATACAATTGTAGACTGCACCAACGCTTTTATTGCTACCAAAATAGAAGAAGTAAAATACTCCAGAGATCGAGACTGTAAAGACACGACACGGGATGAGATTCTGGCTGTTTTGGGTGTTTTATTCCTTGTTGGAGTGAAGCATGGGAATCGTGCAAACTGCAAAGAGCTTTGGAAAGATGATGGAACCAGTATGATGATCACAAGGGCGACATTCAGTTACAAGCGCTTCCTTTTCTTGTTTCGATACGGTCAAGCTTCGAACAGGGAACTATATGCCCTCGATAAAATACAATCGAAGTGTCTAAGAATATCGATCGGCTATCTACAATCGACTCCTATTGTGGTTATGCTGCAAGAATGTAATGAGCCTCCACTGCACCTGAGACGTAAGTTGCTGTCAGACAGATTCTTGTTACGAGTTCGTGCCTTTCCTACAGACTTACTTGGGAAGATACATAGGCTTAATGAGCACGATTTAACCTGCAATTTCTGGCTGAAACGCCCCTCACCTCCTCTGGCTTCTAGTTTCGCCTCAACAGTGGAATATAGTGACCTAATTTATTCAACACACTCTCTATCAGTATTTCAGTACGACTATGCCTTGATTCAGAACAGTATACGTTATTCCATCATTGACGTTGATAGAATCGGTGGATCTCTGGGTGTCTCTGCATCCTTCTTTGAGCGGCTGTATTCCAGGTTCCCTGGGGGATACGTTCTGTACACAGATGGGTCGAAGGCTGATGATGGCTGCGGTTGCGCTTTTTACGACCCTCAGACTGGAACCGGTGGAGCATTCAAGGTTGCTGAGTTTGCTTCGATCTTCACATGTGAGGTTGTGGCAATCCTGGAGGCTCTCTGCTATGCTAGTACAAAGGACGAAAGACTGATAGTTATAGTATCGGACTGTAAGAGCGCGATGGTTAAACTATCGAACTTCAGGATGGACAGTAATATAAACCACATTTACATGGAGATTTTGGAAGCCGTGCATCAAATGAACGTTCGGGGCCAACAGGTGCAGTTTGTGTGGACAAGGGCGCATGTTGGAGTGACCGGGAACGAAGTTGTGGACGCTATGGCAAACTCAGCTCGGCAGAATGGATCTGAAATACATTTAAGTTTACCATACACCGACAGCTGAAAGTACAATGGCAACAAATATATAATGAAGTCAGCGTGGGTGCTCGATACCGCCAAATGAACCCTCGTGTATCGGTAAAACCATGGTTTTCACAGTTCGAACTCACTAGACCAGAGATTCGTATAATTGCTCGCATACGTTCCAGTCACGGTATATGTAGGGCATACCTCCATCGGATCGGACTCTCAAGTTCTCCGAATTGTGAATGTTGCTGCTTGGAAGAGGAGACAATAGAACACATCTTTATGAACTGTCCAAAGCACTTGCAAGCGAGAAATTACATGCTAATTTCAATTGGTCAACACTTGGCCAACCCCTTTAATTTTGAGCAAGTGATTCATTCAAGATCTTTGCCAGTATACCGAGAAATCTGTGAATTTGTTAAAAAAGTTCAGATAAAAATTTAACTATACGTTAAATGTTTAAGTTATGTTATTAAAGTAGGTACTATATATTTTGAACTGATATAACTAAAATTATTTTGAAATAAATGCTTCATGGCTATGGCTGCTGGCTAATGCCAATTGAAGGGGGAAAAAAAAAAATGTTTATGACAGGTTTTTGGCCAACTGCAGGAATAATTACAGCCATGGTGAATTCATTACAATTGACGAGATGCTGTTCGCATTTAGAGGTCGATGTGGTTTCGTCCATATATCATCGTCCGTGATATATCACGTGTAATAATTGTAAGCGATTTGTTTGCAAGAAACACTCAAGACATATTGCAACTTGTAAAGATTGTGATGATTTTGAAAGTCTTTCATTCTAATGTTTTATAGCTCTATTTTCAAGAGAGAACAGTTATGTACATACTAACGTGTTTTGTCAATATTTGGCTTTCACATCTACTTATTATTTTGGCTGACCTATTCTAGTTTTATTTGATCATAAGTTCTTTCTTCCAAAACGTATGTTACCAACGATAACATAATATACTCGTAATTTTGTTTTAGTCATTTATGTTTGATATTTTTACAGTTTAATGAGGGACAATTCCTAGTTTACCATTGGAAATAAAATATATTGATAGGCTTTAATATGCCAAAGAACCAAATATATAATTCAGTTCGTTTATGAGAGTTTTTTCAAATGATTTTACCTGCTTTACCTCGAAAACATGAGCAGAAAAGCCAATTTTCTGGAGGCAGCACTCAATGCTGCACGCGCCTCCTCAGGTGAGTTTTGAAGGCGCGCCCACCGGAAGGTTAAACGAAAATTCGTTCATACGATCATGCTGCATGACAGGAATTTTTTGTTATAAAATTTGTCTTTATTCATTGCATTTTTAAAGGATATCAGTGATTTAGTATGGGTACTGATATGACAGAAAATGAAAAAAAAGTAAATTAAAAACAGCGTGTACCTATTCGAAATCAATCCTTGTATTAAAATATAGATTAGTTGGATAAAGAGATCGGAGTTGAGTTTAAAAGTATATTTCGCAGGTGAAATTAACAAAAAGTTTATAGGTTCCGGAATGGAATCGAACCCGACACGTCCTAGACTGTAATTGGGAGCTTTAGCCACTCGGCTACGGAGAACCTTCACCAAAAATGATAACTGGTACCGTGATAGCCAGGCGTTAATTGGGGGGGAGTTCGGCCGGACGGAGATAGTAGGTAGGTAGGAAGTTTACTATTAGTAGGTACGAAGTTGTAGGTTTACTATTACAATGTCTTTGGTAGGAAGGAAGGAACGATGTAGGAGGTAGTTGCAACAACTCTCGACAGAACGCGCTAGCGGCGTCACTGGCAGCCCGTCTCCAGACAAGCCGATTTCACGTGGAGCGGTATGTCCGGAGACAAATGATGATTTGGAAGACAAAAATTTGTTAGACTCCAATCATGAACAAAAAGCTTCATACCTCCGGTAGTGAGAAAGCAAAATTCGCTACAAGCTAGGGAGATGGCGTAGAAGGCGTAGGGAGATGGTGGAAGGAAGGCGTAGGGGCATAGGAAAGACAGTGGTTAATTGGCGTAAGACCTAAAAAGCTCGCCTAACATATTACGAGAAGTTGAATCATGAATGTCTGTTCGGTAAATAAAGTGCCAGTTTATCAATTCATTAGTTGAAAAGCTCCAGATAACTAATCAATGACTTATCAATGCTGATAACATGAAAATGGCTGGTTATAAGCGTTTGACTCGATGATAGAATTGCATAACATCTGGATTGTACAGATAAATGCCGGTCTGCGGTGAATGCGCATAGTTTTTAGGGCGTCCCTCTGAAGCGGCTTGGTCATGTAGGCAAGGCTATACGAGGGACGCTCTACAAGAATTGATCCAGGGGGTAGCGGGTGGGACAGCCCAAGAATGGGTGAAAAAGTAGCCGAACACGAATCCGTTTAGGACTATTCTGAGACCGAATCTCTGAAAAAACCACACGTGTATTCCGTATCATCAGCTCTATGCATCGTTCCCAATTTTCACCCGACAGAAAAATGTCACGCTTTTCTAAAATAGTTCTCAAGCAACCAAAAGTTGCTTGGGAGATATAACTTCCTGATTTCCCATCCCACTAAAATCGTTTACGATTCGTTGGAATGCTTTGAATTTATTTCAAATGACTCCACATTTCAATGGGTAAATTTCTCCCTACCTAACCCTCCCGAGGAGGGGAGTTTCATTACGTATACAAACTAAGTTGTGGCTCTCATTGAAACTGCTGGGGGATACTAATTTAACGGCACAATAATATTTTAAACGTCGACAGAGTTCGAACTCGTGTCCTTACTTACTAAGGAGAAATATCTCTTGAGTTGCAACACTACAATGAGTTGAACTATGAGGCCTATCTTATCACACCTCTTCGACTGAGGGATTTTTCCTTGAACGTAACATTTCCCTGGAGTCAAAGACCAGCCATTTCAGCTGGTTTGGGGTCGGACGCCCGACGAAGTGAAACTGCCGGCCGCTGGCTCAGCAGATGTTCACTGGAAAAGAAAAGTCCTGTAGTCGAGCGGGATTATTGTCATGTCAAGTCAAGTAAATGAGGAAGTGGAATATGCTTCGTCAGAGAATGTGATGTTTACAGTCTTTTCTGTCGAGAGGGATATTATTTAATTATTGTTTCGCATCATTTCGGGTTTTAACTTTAACTGACCAGCACCAACTGTTACGGCCCAAAAATATTTGAATAAATATATATCGAGGCTTTACTCACTAATGAGAAATTTATCTTAAGTTCAAATACTCCAATGGGTTGAGCTATGAGGGCGATTTTATTAAAACTCCGACTGTGGGATTTTTCCTTGAACACTACTCTGCTAGGTTTGCTCCCTAGTTCAATACTCTGTTGATTTTTCTCACATACGGTCAACTAATTGGTGATGCAGGAATCAGGGGAGTCATAAGACATATCCATGTTACAATGTATCAGCGTATACCGTTGATAGTTTCTTGATTCGCACATTGATTGAAATCAAATAATTACATATGTCTGTGAGAGATCACTAGAAATAACTACAGCGAATATAAAAAACCGTCCTTAGCTTGGTAGTTCTTACAATTTAATAGAAGGTGAAACATACATGGAGCGAGAATATGATTGGAATTGCTCATAATTTCAGTCTTCGTTATAGTGTAACAATCGTAATCTACTGATAAATTTTCGAATTTCCATGTAATCTGAGTTGAAATAATATAAATAATGAACATCACTCTTGAACATATGATAATAATGAACATAACATAAATCTGAACTGAACTGAAGATGAAATGAACATTAAAAAAAAAAAAAAAAAAAAAAAATCCATCGTAATTGGGGCTTCAAAGCGAAAACGCTACAAGTAGGTACATATTAATTTTTATCCACACCTAGTCGCTTCATAAGACATTTAATGTTGACTGATTTTCTGAGGTCATCCTCACATAGTTATAAGAACATGCAAACAATTCTGTAAATAATTGTCAATAATATCGAGTGATATAATACGAGAATACAAAGTCTATACATTTAAATACAGATCAATCAACCCAAATCCAAACAATCATTAATTACATCAAATTAGATAGGTATTGTGTGACCCACCCAAGCGTTGCAAGTCTCTTGGAACTCACGACGGTACGACATTCTGTGAAATCTGATTGCAGACTAGAGCTCATCTATATTGACTGATTCGCCAGAGGATTTGTCAAGCTTGAAACTGCAATTTTAGTGCACGATTGATAATTGTTACTTAAATTGATACTTCGGCGCATGCGTAAAAGGCAACAAATGGTGCGACAAAGAAATAAACCTATAGGGGATCATTGGATCTACCTAAATAGAATAGGGATGCAAATCTATCAACGATGCTTTTGTATCAATATTAAATCGATATTAATTTCCCAAAAGCCAGAATAATTATTGATAGTCGTTTTTGTTGTATCGAAATACACGGAGGGAGCAGTTCGAATTTCAACTAGGCGAACATTAGTGAAACTTTCGAAAGGCTATCTTAGTGCAAAAAATGTGGGTTGGAATTTCGCTATTTTTAAACACGGAATCGGAATTCTGAGTCTGCATCTTCATGGAACCCTTGATGTGAACTTTAATTATTGAGTATCAAGCAGATTTGTGAGAATCGAGCGGGAAAGGAATGTGTGAATCATTTTGTTTTTTATCTACTTCTCGTTCCGTTACCGCACTAAGGCGACATTAACCAATTGCGTCACATTTTTTCTCTCAATTTCTTCTCACATTCGTTAAATTCCGACCCGACGTGCAGCACATTTTAGGAAATCGCCTCTTACGGTTACTCCCCGGTTTGATACAACTCGATTGTGTTACATTTATATCTATTTATATCCTAGTGGCCAAATAGCGATTCATTGGTTGTACAAGGTTAGTTTTGATCGTCTGCTCATTAACCAGGGGCCTATTTCATGAAACAACAAGTTACAAGTGTACACGTACTTGTAATGCACGGTAAACTAGAACAAGCGTTTCACCAAAACAAAGAGTACAAGTGTAGAAAAGTTACACATGTAGAAGCTAAGTTTACAAGTGTAGCAGAAAAGAGAAATGGCGTGTGGGGGACAAACGAAATGAACGTCAAGCGGGATGCCGAAATTGAGGATTTGTCAGCGATTCATAATATAAAAACGGCGTTAAGTACACGATAGGATTTTTATCGTACATTACAAGTTGTAATGATTAAAAGACAGAGAAATATTATAAACTGAAAAGTGGAGAAAGTGTGTATTTGATTTCAACTTATTCTAATGGTTGATATAATCGGATTTTTTCTCCTTCATTCAGCGGAAATGATCAATCAGTTCATCAAGTCTTGATGGTGCTGGGTTAGGGATGTCATCTGTAACTTCGAGATGATCTTCACACTTCACTTAATTCTTCATTGATGGGGAGATCCTCAATACCCGATCAGGAAAAATTGCACAGGGTCACACACCATTTGATTCTTTCAAGGGTCTCGGAAGACATCCTAAATCTCTCGTTAAACTCGATAATACCCACGAAATGAGCGTTTATTTGTGACCGAAAAAATCTATGGCGTCTTCTTGTCTGTATTCTTCAGCAGCAGATGATTCCCACAGATTAAACACCGAAAAATTGTCAACTCACAATGCTGGAAAATAACAAGTTTACAAGTGAATAGGTTGAAAATATAATAGTAGGTTGAAAATTGGCCATTTTTTACTACTGTAAAACAGTGACTTGTATAGAATGATGGGGAAACACATGCAACTTGTCCAAATTCGCCTGTTCACTTGTTAATTTTCACAGTGTATTATAAGTCTACACTTGTACCTTTATGAAACGCTAGAACACTAATTTTTTACAACTTATACATAAAATTGGCTTGTAACTTGTCACTTGTTGCTTTATGAAATAGGCCCCAGGACATTTTTCTAATTTTAACAGGCAGTTCTATTTTTCTTCTTTACGTGCGATTCCCATCGCAACTTTGCATCTAACGTCATCCGATATTTTGCTGCATTCGTGTAAGAGATGACTTTGCCAATGAGGTGGGCAGGCAAGTAGCTGATTTGAAGGTTTGTGAAATCAGCATGTACGAGTATTCTATATTTGGCTGTCCATTTTTGGATTTGTGAAATAGATCGATTGAGCTTATGAGTAGAAGTGTCAATATTGTCTCCTTTAGGAGCTCAATTAGTAGAGAATTTGCATGCTTTAAAAACGTACAAAGAGTTTCTACTAATTTGTATAACTCACTAAAAACTTATGAAATGAATAAGACAATCGTACTACTTCTTAGAACAAGGAGTCGTTTAGTCTTGATAATCTCAGACTCTTACGTGTAGGGAATTTCGACAGGTGCTTACTGAAGCAGTTTTAGTTTTCAAAATTCAGCTCAAAACAAAGGCGTAGAGGTGTACGCCTACGAAAAACGTCTGCCAAGTTGGGTGGGCAGTGTAGCTTCTTCAAACATTGTAACAGGGACATACACATGCTAGGATGCAAATTAGGGCTATTATTTATGTTAGCATGTGCAGAAATCGTCTAAATTCACGTTTGCGCATGCGCACAGGCTTCTGTTAATCCAACTTTGTCTAACTCTAGCACTGGAACTGTAGTTAGGAACATAAAGATCAAACAATCACAGGAAATCACATTAACACAAATAACAAAACTCGAGCAAACTACCTAATAATGAGATTTTAATGTTCTTGTTTACTAGGTACTTTACTGTAACTCGAGCACTGTAATAGAGAATAGGGAGACGAAAATGAGGCGCCTTATCAATACCAAAGCAGTAAAAAACCGCCAAACCAAGCCAATTATAATAATTGATTTATTAATAATAATATAATTCTCATTTTTCACCAGTATTGATGAGTTGTTGGTGCAGGACACGAATCGTAGAGCAACAAGGGGTGACGCAAGGTATCAACAAGGGAAAGTCATTTTAACCACCACGTACATAGTTAGAATGTGTTGATACCTGTAAAAACTTACAATCATTCTACACACTCTAATATATTTCATTACAGTTTAGGGATATCAGTTATTTTCTATTCACCTAATAATAGGAGACCTTCTAGAAGCTAACCCGCACAATCCCTAAAAATTTCATCATTCATTGGACTTTAGGTTCTGTCTTTAGGACTGAAACTTGGTATAGTTTTGGGCGTGACAAGGGTTACCAAACAGACAGACAAGACAGACACGGAACAAAATTGATCACCAAGCTCTGAAACGCACAAAGCAAGTGGAAATTTGATTTTGGAGGACAACAATTTTTTCCACTTGTTTCATGAACACAAAGCTTCGACGATGGTGTTTGGTTTGTAAATGATCAGGACGAGATATTGAAGTTATAGTTGGATCTCGTCTACATTCACGAAACTCAAATTTTTTCAAATATACACCTCAGTCATAGTGGATTTTTTTTTTTTTTTTTTTGCCGTAGGGTAATAGTAAAGTAATATTCACGGGCATAATAAGTAATATATTCCCAGGACCTAAAAACATTCAGAAAAGGAGCACCAGAAGGTAACAGGAGTTGAGTGAGGTTACAAACAACAACACAGGTTATTCCACTTCCAAGTTCTGAAATCGTTCGCAGTGCAGAACGCGGTTCCACAAGTTCCGGAACGCCCCGGGATTTCCCGTCCCAGTTCTGATGAGTTCGAGAACTGTCAGAAAGCGCACTGAGAACGAAACTCAAGTTGCCTTGAAGGCCAAATGTCCGGTTTTTGTAGTAGCTTCGGTTGCTACCCCTCGCCAACTCAGTCGATACAAAAATCATGAACATGTAGGTATTCTTGTCGTTAACTACATAATTGGTATTTTATAAAATTTCTTTCAATATACCACTAGTTGGTATTGTCTTATTTTACGTTAAATATCGATGTATTAGTCTTATTCAACTCTTCATGACAGAAGTTATAATGAATCAATCAATCAATGAAACACTATTTTTATGGATTGTTTAATTAGGTACTATTGCATATTATAAATCACAAAATCGATATAAGAATACAAACAAAAATTTCAACCTCTACTTGTTCTTGATTTGAATAGGAGAATAGGATGAAAATCTTGTGCCCATTTGTGTTTCCAAATTATGGATAGCAATTATATAGTCGGTTAATCTTCAATATCTGAATATATGGATACGCATAGGTACTACTATTATTGTACAACTGTACGTGTACAGCTGAATAAGTAGGTAGTTAATTGCTGGTTGAAATTATCAGAGCACGAATAATAGTCTAACTAAAAGATCATAGTTTTAACTAAAATGATTTAAATTGAAGAAAATCTTATTTAGTAGAACATAATAGAAAACAGATATCAGTATGATAGTGAAATTCATAATAGTCCCCACAGAAAAATCAACTCATTTCGTATATATATATTATATTCTGTTCTGTGCACTCAGTTAATTAGATCGTTTTAGAAAGTACCTACATATGTAGGAGAGCTACTGGCTATGCTAGATCTCGACCTTATTCCCCCTAAATTGACCCCTTCAAACCAGCGGACGAAATTCTGAGACTGAAATTATAACTTCTGTAACAACATGACGAAATACACCCGTATGGATCTGTCCCCCTATACACCTGATGAGGCCTAAGCAAGGGCGAAACTAGTTGTGGTAACAATAAACACATAAAAAGGAAGAAGCCGTGATCCTTCCACCCTCAAACCAGTATTCTGTACGAACTAATGGCTACCCGCACGAATACCTATATAATAGAAAACTCATATCAATAGGTACCTACTTCATTATTGAGCTGCGTGATTGGCATTTCTCAATGCATAATTTTTTTAATGAATTTTTCTAATCTGCCTTTCCGAATTTTTCGGCATTTTTTTCCCACACCACCTGGCTGACTGAATGGGTCAAATACCTGTGGACTTAAAAATTGGCTATTAAATCTAAGTTTGATTTGGAACTTGTCTACTTTCGTACTAAAGAATATGAATGTATCTGTGAATGAATGAACACATATTACGTTACTGTTTGACCATTTTTCTTTTAAAGGTTGCTGGTGGCCTGTCAGTTGGCTATGGTGTCCTGGAAACGGCTTACAAAGAAGCCGAAGAGGAAGCTTCCATCCCACCCCATCTCCTAAGGAATCTCGTGTCAGGAGGATGCGTTTCGTACGTTTTCCAAGTACTACATAAGACTTCTATTGGAACAAAAAACCTTGAATGCTTTTAATATAAACCACTGAAAAAATCGCGGCCGTTAAAAAAATTAATTACTGGAACTCGAAATATACGAGGTTTTCAAAAAATTCAGTGGGTTTCATTACACACAAGTACTGGGTGATATTTTTGAGTAAAATGGCGCGTGTTTCATTATCATGAAATGAAAAAAATAATTCATTATTTATCGGTTGGAGAATCAAAATAAACAGGCATTACACAGTGCAGTACATTACTTAGTGCAGAAGCTCGAAATGTTGTGTGTGGGAGATGTGGGGGTGATCTGTCCATCCGCCACTTTCTGGAGGACTGCCCAGTCCTTGTGGACCTCCGAGTCTAGCATCAGCCACCTCAGTGAGTTGACGTTTTATCCGGACCAGACAAGGTCCGATCCCTGTTGTTGTACCTGAGAGCCGCTGAGCTCTACTACGAACTGTGATATCTGATCTGTGTTATATTTATATACATCTAGTCGGAGTTTTATTTCACTTAGCTGATTGTATATAGTAGCATGTATACATATAATCAGCGTATTTCATCTAGTCTTAGTTGTACTACTTTATTTTTGGGTTTTTTTTTGTTTTTTTTCCAACCACTTTGGGGACTGAACAGTGGTCATCACTGTGCCCCTCATTTTTTTCCCCTCCGAGTAGCAGGTGGAGTCCATGATGACACTCCTTTTTAGTCAAGGATGGCACCATGGCTCCTCTTAGAATCGTGCCACTTCCAGTCACCTTGTTCAATGCCGCTAATGACCCTTCTAGGTGAGGTGCGGCTTAAACCCTAAAGAAAAAAAAAAAAAAAAAACAGGCATTACAGTAATAAAAACAATGTAAAGAAGAATTTAATAGTTACGCAGGCTAACGTTATACCGGTTGTACACGTAATATTTCCGTTTGATATAAACATCTCAACCCTTTCTGATTATATCCTAATATGTGAAAATTACAAAAAATTGAAGGACTGGACGGAGTTTTCGAGTGAAAGATATCTTTGAATAACACACAAGAGTTTTTCGTATTAGGTGTGCTATGTGGTCAATTAATTTCCTACATGCTCATACTGATACGTAATTATGACTCAGCCAAAGAAGATAGATTCCATAATAGTAACGCTACTGTGAACGCCAAAACTGTTGCTGCATTATTAACAGAAACTGCATGCTGTACCCAACAGATAAGTGGGGAAGTAAATTTTACGATTAAGTTAACATACAAGTAATACATATAGTGGAGAATCGGAATTTTAGATTAAGAAAATTTTAGAATTAGAAAAAGAAGTCTATGTAATTTCTAAAACAAATTGGGCTCTACATTGACATTTTACGCAGTTTAATGAAGGTGATGTCAGTACCTGACAGCTAAAGAACTTAATGGATTGAATCAATGTGGCAGGCTGCTGCCATGTGCTGTGACTTGATGCTTTTCAATCTAGATGAAAAGTTGAATGAAGCTTCATCAACAGCTGAATGGATGAAAGCGACGCTTGGATTGATCTTCAAAATTAATTTTGGTTTATTATTTCCGATAATAAGCCTATGTGATCGTGTAGCAAAAAATTTGTATAACCCCCCCTCAAACTTTGTCACTTGACGTTTCAAGGTGCGTAGAATCCACATTTGAAATGTCCGTCCGCCGTTCGCAGTCCGGGCCATAAAAGGCCTAAGAATTTACTTAAAAAACCCGTTCTTTCGCACATAGACTCCATTTGGGGTCTAGTTGGTCCTAACGTTTAACCATCCCGATCGCTTTACTCGCATAGATGCTATGGGCCAAAAACGGGCGAAAAAGTGTCTTTTAGACTTACGCACGCCTGGCACTCTTGGCAGGGGGTCACGGTGGGCGGTGAGGGGGGGGGGGGGGGGGGTGAGAGGAGGCGCCGCGGCACCTTGTGGTGGGTACGGCGTTCCTTCGAGGCATGAATATATGTTTTTTCTAGGTCATATTTGTGTGTTAATACCAATACTTTTCCTACGCATATTTAATAACCTATCCTCTCGACTTTTCGTACGTACTTAGATAATGATATTATTAAGGCAATAACTATTTGAATAGATAGGAGCTCAAATCGAGAAATATAAACATGCGTATATAATTATAGAAGTATAGGTTGTGGCAACTCGAAATAGGACACGCCGAGGAGCCTGCACGGGCCTTATGACGCACGCAAGCCAACTAAAACTACGATCATACTCAATTGAAAAAATAATAAACCTTTGTGAAATAATTTGCAGCGTTTTTAGATTAGTAAAGTGGTAGCGCAGCAGAACTCTAAGTGCGCTTATTTAAAACGGTAACATGAATGTGAGGTAAAGAAAAGGTTATGTAATTTCCAAAAACTTATAAGACAAAATATCGATTCTCAATTCCCAAGAAGAAATGATGATACGATTACATAATTAGGCTGGTAATGGTTTAATGGATAATTTGGGCTGGTAAGCTTTATTCATATAATGATGAATAAAGCTTTATAATTTCCCCGTGCAGCTGAACCAATCTTCATTCTTAGTAATGTAAATTTCAAAACTTTTGCGTACAATGTTACTCTACCTCATTAGTGGAAGTGAGGCACCATTCAAACAATCTAACCAATAACGATATCTAATTAGAAAATATATCACTGCATTTTCAAACTTGAAAATGCTTCAAGCACCAAGACTCTTTTCCCCTCACAGAAAAAACGAAAGAAAATAAAACGAGAGAAAACGAAGTTTCAAAGAATGTTTTAGGTACAGATACTATTCTCAGTGAGACGATTCGGGGTGAGGAGCTACTTTAGTTCATTTCCATAACCATAATAGCCATAAAGATACCTCGATGGAAGACATATTCCAAGATAGTGGAACAACTGTGGTACATAATGCTAAAATATGAACGGGTACCCCGCAAAATGTTGCTGCATTATTCAAAGAAACTACTTGTTGTGTTCAGTGATTCGATAATTGAGGAAGTAAATTTTCACAACTGAGTTAACATAATGAAAGTAGTGGAGAGTTAGAATTTGCTTGTAGGTAAATAGATACAAAATTCCTTGGTTATACACTTCGAATGCGTATATTTTGAACGATGTAGATAAGGAAGTAAATAGAATTTCTAAAACAAACAGGGCTCAACATTGACATTGAAACACAACAACGAAGATGACAATGGGGGTGCCTGATAGCTAAAGCACTCGATGGATTGAATCAATAAGGCAGGCTGCTGCCATGTGCTTTGGCTTGATGATAAGTCAATCTAGATGAAAAGTTGAAAGAAGCTTCATCAACAGCTGAATGGATGAAAGCGACGCTTGGAGTGATCTTTAAAATGAATGTTTTGATTAGTAAAGTGGTAGCGCAGCAGAACTCTAAGTGCACTTATTTAAAACGGTAACATGAATGTGAGGTAAAGAAAAGGTTATGTAATTTCCTAAACAAATGAGGCAAAATATCGATTCTCAATCCACAAGATTTAACGGCTATGTCATTAGGTAGATCAATCATGATGTAACGTTGAACGAAGCTTTATAATTTCCCCTTGCAGCGGAATTAGTGAAAGCTATGTTTCAAGAGCATATGCTGACTGTTCTGGCCTGTACATGGGTATTTTGAGCTATGGCTAAAAAAGTTGACGGTGTGAGTGGTTGAAGCGTGCTGGGCCGCAATTGAACTTATGGAATTCTCTCACAATTATTATATTATAGAAAATGGCTCGTATTTTAATATTTTGAAATGAAGAAATGTATACATAGATGTATACATAGATCCGAAATTGCTTGCTTATATGATTATGCACTTCAAGCGTACCTATTTTGAACGATGTAGAAAAGGAAGTCAGTGAAATGTTGAAAACATATGGGGCTCAACATTGAAAAAAAAAAAAAAAAAAGCCACGGCAGTATGGCTTCCTCACATATTGTAACATGGACGTATAGAATTAGTTGAACAACAAAGTCCGAGTCGAAATGATGGAATTCCATCATTTAACAGTATCTAATTCATGTGTAGGTGTACATGCTAGAATGCAAATTAGGGCTATAATTTATGTTTGCATGTGCGGGAATTGTTTAAAGGTAAACCCACTCAATAATTGTAAATTTCATCAAAATCGATTCATTATACTCGTAGCGTCATCCAATATTGGTTTCGCGCATGCTATTTTCCTATTATTCAAGCGAACGCGATAAAATACAAAGGGCATCACCCTGGACCCAACAACCTCACGAGTTTGAACGAAATCGGATCAACAGATGATGAGAAATTCACGTTTGCGCATGCGCACAAGCTACTATTGATTCGATGGCATTGGAAATAATAGGTCTAGGAGCTAAGCCGCACAATCCCTGAAAATTCCATTTGAATCGGACTACAACTTGGTTTAGTTTTGGGCGTGACAAGGATTTACTACAGACATACAGGCACGGAACCAAAATTGATCAGCAACTTCTGAAACGCAAAAAGCAATTGGAAATTTTGATTTTGGTGAACAATTTTTTCGACTCCAATCACGAGAACAAAGTCTTTGGTGAAAGCAAAAAAAGTAATAATATCGAAAGCGTCTTATGGATTTGATCAATGTGGCAAGCAATAAATATGCCAATCTAGATAAAAAGTTGAAAAAAAAAAAAAAAAAAAAAAAAGTATTGCACCGAATAGTCATCAAAAATATTAATTTGGCTCATTTTTGTAGCATAGATTATTTAGAGGTTAAAAGTAAAACTTAGTTTCACGTCTCTCCCACTTTCAATTCACTTTCTACACTAACTAATGTGGTTTCAAACGCTCAAAAAGGGCCGGTGACTTTTGGACTACTACTGTAAATTTTAAACCATAAATACTGCAAACTAAACATTTTCTCAAACAACTCTAAATAGAAGAAATGAAACATGACATATTCATGAACTTTTGTAGCCTACACTACATAAACGCAAAAGGTTAATTAAATCAACTTCTTAAAAGAGGACAAATTACTAAAAGTACATATATTAACCCCATTTTCAAACAAAGATCTTAATGCTGTGGTGACGTAAGAATTCCTTTTATAGAATTCTGAAATTCACTTTTGGGAGAATCATGTAAGAGGAATTTCTACTACTGCTAGAAACCGAAACATGTCCACCTCTAATACCAGAACGAACAGTGGCGTAGCTGAGTCATTTCTCATGGAACAGTCAAGGACGAAATTTTCTTTTATAGTTTTAGTATTCATTTCTATAAACTGTCAAACGTTCATATAAGTAGATATTCAATGGTTTTTCGTAATGATTTGAAATCACGTACGCTTTTATATTCACAAAACCACCTATGGATTATTAAAGCTTTCCTAATACTATTTAGGAAAAATATCCAATTAACTAATAATCAGAACGTTGAAAACTACGATAAATACGAATACCTACGGATGAATTGAGGACCACTAGGTAGGTTTACATACTATCATACTAGACTTACTGTCTGCAAAATCATATATTTTTGTATGTGTTCGTTTCTCACTTACAGGTTTTCCCACAATAAATTGTTTCCTACTTGTTGATCTGTACAATATCAGACAATAAATTGTATTATATAAGTACGCGGAATAATAAAAAGGGCACGAAATCGAGAACGACAAACAACAAACTCAAACCAGCAATATGCTAGGTTCGAATAGAAATACCTCCTGCTACAGTAGATTATTTACTATATTTTCTATTAAACTAATTCAATCACCACAGAAAACTTCAATTTTATCATTTAATAATGATTAACAGGACGTTTCCATTTGTTATCGTCGCGTCACGGTGGGATTTTCTATTGATTTTCGCGTATAACCAGTGCGTTACTAGGGATGTTTAACTCCCTTAGTTTTCATAGCAGGAAAATCGTAAGCCACTTTTTGGAGTGCTCTCATTTTATCACAGCATATCATAATCCCTAAGCCTCTGTAGTGTCAAGGAAAGCTGATTTATTACGCTCAGTTATAAACTTATATTACTAAGTAACCATAATGAACTAATAATGTATTGTGTAAAATTAATCATTATTAAATGATCTGACTGTAGAACCGTAGGTCTACCGTCCGTTTTTTTTTAACACAGAATGTGTTTTAGCCATGGACTAACTAGCCGAAAATGGAACGCGGGATGGTAACGAAATGTGTGACGGATGATTTTCACGTACAACCGAGTCGTTGCTAGGGATATGGTACTTCGTCGTTTTTCATCCCACAAAATTCGTTGACCATTCGTTCGAAAGCTCTCGATTTATCCAACAATATTATGTTAACTACTGCGAAGTGCGTGTCCAACAAACTGAGTTATGAGCATGGTTATATAAATAATTGTTTACACACAGGTGATCATTCTCAATAATTGATATTGTGAACATGATTGCAACCGCTTGTTAATTTCTGATGATTTCATTGAGCTTGTGTTTCGATGATTTGATTCATAGCAGGTGATCTGAGTATTACGAAAACGGTTTGATTTGTGAAGCGGAGGTTAAATAATTTGAATAGGTAATTTCTATACTTTACACTCTAGGAAGCTGTAATTTCGTTTGTAGCCTCTTTAGGACATTTACTTGACGATGCTCAGGGTCCAGGTCAGGTGTGTGGCTCTTAAAGCTAATTTCTATGCTTTACACTCTAGGAAGCTGTAATTTCGTATGTAGCCTCTTCAGGACATTTACTTGACGATGCTCAGGGTCCGGATCAGATGTGTGGCTCTTAAAGCTAATTTCTATACTTTACACTCTAGGAAGCTGTAATTTCGTATGTAGCCTCTTTAGGACATTTACTTGACGATGTCCAGGGTCCGGATCAGATGAGTGGCTTTTAAAGCTAATTTCTATACTTTACACTCTAGGAAGCTGTAATTTCGTATCTAGCCTCTTTAGGACATTTACTTGATAAATCGCTCTTGATTTATCACGAATTTATTTCGTATTTTTTTTCGTAGTTTCATACTATAACTATATAAATTGATGTTATAAATGAATAGTAAACAATGACGCTTGTTTGGTTGTCACTTGGTTGCGCGACAACGCAAACACATTCTGTGTTTCAATAATTTCGTCCGAAGTATGTAAATAGAGGTAACCGGGGGTCCAGGGGGCTTGCCCCCTGGCGAGGCGTGGAGCGCCGAGTTTTTTTTTTTTTTTTTTCCTTTAGGAGTATTTTAACTGTGATTTAAATCGTAAATGGTATGATACAAACGATATACCGACAATAAAAAATTAATAAAAGAATACGGGAAACAACCAAGCTTGATCAAGTAAGGCAGTGAAAAGTAGGGGAAGTTCTAAGTAGAGTTTGGTGGTTACTGAACAATGGATATTTTTCTAGGGAAAAATCGCATATGGGCTAGCGCTAGTGGGGTACGACTTGATTTCAGTTTGCATTGGCATTTCCGTTTCGTTGACTGTGGATTTTACTCCTCCCCGAGGGGCTGTAAAATATCCACGCAATTTTGCCCTTATACAAACGAACCTAATAAAAATTTCTTTATTTCTAAGGGCGTCTAAAGTTGCTAGGCAACCGGATCCGTATGGTGATAGTAGTAATTGTGTTTTTCTAATTACATTCTCCAATTGAAGGTGTTAGGTAATGAAGTTGGAAGCGTAAAATTATTAATTTTGATTGTATCCATACCAGAAACTTCTGCATCCTCTACAATCCACCCTGCCCCTCCTCAAACTACGCCACTGAGAGAGAACGAAAGACATTAACATTTGGTAGATATATATTTACATCAAATAATAGTAATAAACATGTCAATAAAAAACGTCTTGGCTGTAGTGGAAAGACCAGTTTCATTTCTAATATGCTGACCATCAATGACGTTGATTATGAAGAATTATGAATGAATTATGAGATAAGAGATTATGAATTACGAGAGATGAGATTATGAATTATGAAGAATTGGATTTTACTTATGAAAAGTGTTTAATGTTTGGCAGGGTGTCTACAGGTCACAGATTCCCACAAAGTCCCGGATTAATTAGTTGGGCACGGATATTTCCGAAAGTCACGGATTTTAAAATAGAAGTCACCGATTTTTATGGCGTCGGTAACCAAATAATCATACTATAATGCCAGTACCGGGATTCACAAAACATACGAATAAATCAATGAGATTTTTGAATCTATAGAGTACTTTTGAATCTAATATTCTGTAAGTGGTCTTGAACTTCTGTACTTTATAAGTAGGCTAGAATCAATAAAAATGTCATGAACACCTAAAATTTTATATAGGCTACTCATGATTACAGTAGGTCTACTGGCAAGAATTTCGGTACGCTGTTCCTAAAGAAATTAAAGCCTGTAAAAGGTCACCGATCTTTAAAATTTAGAACCCGAAAAGTCCCCGAATTCTAGTTTACAGATCTAGTAGACACTGTTTAGGCATTGGTACGGTCCAGAATCATTAAAGCACGTATAATAAAATTAGGCTACCTTTCTGTTAGGAAATCTTACGACGCCTTTGAGAAAAGTAGGTAAGTATGTAGGTAGGTGGGCACTTTACGGGAAATATCGGTTTCTGGTAAATTAACAACACGCTGAAGTCACTACGAATTTTTTTAATAGTGTATGGAAGAGTTGTAATACCGCCACGTCAGGGAATACCGCCACTCCAAATAATTATTTAACCACCTGAGCGAGTAATCTTGTAGCCAAATATCGCGATCTTTAGATCAGCAGTGATGTTGGAAAAGTTAGTTTGGGGTCATTAATTTGTTTTTATGAAAGATAAGCGAGTTCACAGTTTTTGAAGCTTGGCGTTCTAGTTTTACTGTTGTCGAGTTTCCGTGGTAGTAGTTTTTCATACGTTTACGTAAATTGTTGAGCATGACGGCGTAGAAAAATCATTTAAGTAGCTTTAATTTTCCACCCATTACTTCATGATAATTTTACATAAACTAAGTTTTAAATGATTTCTTTTATCTCGAAAAGTTTACTGGGGCAATATCGCCTCTCCGATTCCAGGGTAATTCCGTAATGGAGGTATTGCCCCAATGCTCCAATCATCAGATTTGTTGGACGTTTTTTGTGGAAATCATCACCTATTTCTATTGATTCTGAGTAATTAAAATATAAATTAATATTTAAAATATGAACTATAATGTGATAGCTTATCTCCATAAACACCTCTATATTTACCTAATCGTGATTTATTACATGTTTATCTACTGAATAATTGTACAGTAGGAATCTACCTAACTGTCTTTTTAAATTAACATAATCGTTTTGAGATTCCGCTCTTCTTGCTCCCGTTTTGATTTTGACTATGGACGTTAGTTAGTCTTGTAAATTTTGCTGCTACCAGAATAAGAGCACAAATTTATTTTTTTGAAAGCTGGTAAGATTGAATGCTATATAATCTTTCTTTTTTCAACGAGTTCCGCGGTGAACGTTGTCAATACTTCAGTTCCTGTGAGGAACCAACATTATTTTACCAGTATTTATTTGGTTCATCATCAACTATTCTGATGTGGAAATTGTTTTGTCAATCTTTAAAGAATCCTTTTCTTGTCAATTAAGTTCCTCATATGATGCGAAGCTACCCACCCAGGAAGAGTTTTTGAAATTCAATAAATCGTTATTCCGATGAGACTGTTTATTTTCTCCTTGTTTTAATATGACGGTATTACCCTAACCTCATGATGGTATTTCCAAAGCTAGCTGGGGTAATACCGCCATTTACAAGGGTCTCGTTAATTGTTGTTTACTAATATAAAGTTGCTACACAACCAGCCAAAAACGTTGTAATTCACTACTGGAGATGGGGTTTTATAATTTGCTTCAAAATCTGAAGCTCCTGAGTGTAAACAAGGGCTGTGATAAACAAATATGCTCAATATGCTCATATATGTGAGCGATCATCTATGAAGACAGAGCATCTATTAACCGTGCAATTACATTGATTCATTTTATTAACATAAATCATTTCATTTTGCAGATTTTACTATCAATCCGAAAAAGGGATATTCCCAAACACTGAATTCGTCTATGATCTCGAACTTCCACCAGATTTCATCCCAATAAACAACGATGGAGAGGTAGAGAGTTTCGAACTTCTCCCAGCCAAAGTAAGTTTTTGTAAGAGGTTCAAGTCGTTGTCGAGTAGCGCGACCTGTGACCAAATTACGAGTATGAAAATATTATGGAGGTTATGCAGAAATTTAATTCGATCAAATTCATCACGATCGATTTTATTGTAATGGTATTCTGCAATAAATACAATAAATGTCAGGATATCAGCAACATTCCAGCATATTTTAGTGCCAAACACGTTTTTGTGGACAACAATAAATTTTTAAACGTTCGCATAACTTATTGACAAAGAAACTACGATTCTAGGATCGATATGTGTATATTGTATAAATATTCTATACTTAGAGTACAGAGATCATCCAATTTGGATCCTTTAAGAAGTTGCCAATTCACAAGAAGATAACTCATCTTAGAATCTTGTACATGTTAACATGCAGGGTGAACAACCCGAAATGCTTATTGACAAAGAAACTATGATTCTAGGACCGATATGTGTGTTGTATATTCTATACATAGAGTACAAAGAATTCATCCAATTTGGATCCTTTTAGAAGTTGGCGGTTCAAAAAAATTTTGTAGAAAAAGAGAAAATAACTCATCTTAGAATCCTGTACATGTTGACATGCAGGGTGAAAACCCGAATTCCTACACCCCTACGTTGCTATTATGAAATACCAAAATAATTCTAGGCTTCAATAATATTTCGTCAAATACCGTCAATTTTCGTGGGGTTCATACTTTTATTTTATTTTATTATTATTTTTCATATATGAATGAAATTTAAGTACGTTTTTCAGCATAAATTTGTGCATACATTTTTAAATGTTCTAGTTCATCATCGATAAACTTCTTTCGACTAAATTTCAGCTAAAAAATATAAATTAAACCATTTTTAGGACTTTTTTTTTTTCAATTTTTTTAAAGCACACATTTTGAAATTTGACCAAATTAATGTGCTAAAAAAATGCTGAACAACAAACTCATCCTTTCGTTTGCAAAGCTTGATTTTTTGGCGCTAATACGGAATTTTGATCTCAATCCTAAGGAGAGTTATCGTCTGGAAGGACGCACACACCACACACTCGAACAATATATCGTTTAACCTATACATAATTACACAATAAATGTTAAAATAGAATGTGAATCGTTGCAAAATGTTCCACGAAGTTTCCTTGGAGTTTCAACTTTTGCGTTTTATTAAATTTCAAGTAATTTATTTCAGTAGAAGTGAATTTTTTATGAAAATTTCATTAAAAACCGAATTATAAAGAAACAAAAGCTGATCAATATGCCCACATTATATCTAATAGGCTGATAGACAGTATGTATTTAATGTATATACTTAGCAAATCAAGAAGAAAGAGTTTTTATTCTAGTAACAGATAGAATGCATTACAATCGTAAATAAACTTAATCCAAGAAATACAAATATATATATATATATATATATATATATATATATATATATATATATATATATATATATAAAAGAGGATGTATGTATGTATGTATATATGTATATTGCCTATAGACTCCGAAACCGCTCGACAGATTTTAATGAAACTTTCAGGTATTATTAGGCATGATTCAAGGATTGTTCCTGTAAAGTTTGGTGCAAATCCGTTCAAAGGGCTCTGACCCAGAGGGCATAAAAGGGTGCAGTGTCAGGTTTTAGAAATTTTAGTGGTTGTAGAAATAGTTGAACAGAAAGTACTATGGCACATAAATGAAAAAGCGTCACGCGGTGAGCGTTACGCGGAGATTCCCTAATGATCCCACGATTCTGAGATTTGGTATGTAGCCCCTTGAGGGACTTCTGAACACAACTGACCGATCCCAGATCAGCTGAGTGGCTCTAGAATCCAGTTTTTTCCCTAATGATCCCACGATTCTGAGATTTGGTATGTAGCCCCTTGAGGGACTTCTGAACACAACTGACCGATCCCAGATCAACTGAGTGGCTCTAGAATCCAGTTTTTTCCCTAATGATCCCACGATTCTGAGATTTGGTATGTAGCCCCTTGAGGGACTTCTGAACACAACTGACCGATCCCAGATCAGCTGAGTGGCTCTAGAATCCAGTTTTTTCCCTAATGATCCCACGATTCTGAGATTTGGTATGTAGCCCTTTGAGGGACTTCTGAACACAACTGACCGATCCCAGATCAGCTGAGTGGCTCTAGAAACCAGTTTTTTCCCTAATGATCCCACGATTCTGAGATTTGGTATGTGGGCCCTTGAGGGACTTCTGAACACAACTGACCGATCCCAGATCAGCTGAGTGGCTCTAGAATCCAGTTTTTTCCCTAATGATTCCACGATTCTGAGATTTGGTATGTGGGCCCTTGAGGGACTTCTGAACACAACTGACCGATCCCAGATCAGCTGAGTGGCTCTAGAATCCAGTTTTTTCCCTAATGATCCCACGATTCTGAGATTTGGTATGTGGGCCCTTGAGGGACTTCTGAACACAACTGACCGATCCCAGATCAGCTGAGTGGCTCTAGAATCCAGTTTTTCCCTAATGATCCCACGATTCTGAGATTTGGTATGTGGGCCCTTGAGGGACTTCTGAACACAACTGACCGATCCCAGATCAGCTGAGTGGATTTAGAATCCAGTTTTTTCCCTAATGATCCCACGATTGACTTAATAACAGTTTAAAATTACGATCAATAAACAAATTTAATTTGGGCACAGCAACGCGCGCGGTGGGAACGCTAGTATATATATAAACTAAAAAAAATAACATTTATATGGTTTTAGAGCTTGAATCGCTAAATTTTATTTCATAAAACTCTTCAATAGAAAAACATGTCATTCTTTTAGAACTAACAGTGATCCTTTTTTTGTACGCTTTCAATGGCAGTTCCTTAATTACAGATAGTAAAAAATTATAAAGCTTTATGCACCAGTAGTTGACACTGTTTTGATTGGTTTTCAGCCGATTGAAGCTAGTCGCAAGATTGGCATTTTTCCGCGAGTAAAATGTGAATATACATCAAAATTCTTGCTAAACTTTTGTAAGTTTTCTTTTAACATGTAGTAGGCACTGCAGGATAGAAACTATGAAAAACAAAAGCTGATCAATATGCCCATATTGTATCTAATAGGCTGATAGATGGATGCATTTATTGTATATACTCACCAAATCATAACAAAATGATTAGTTGTCAGCGATGGTTGAATTAAACCTGATAACATTCCAAACGTTTAGGTACTTGCTAAATTAGTTCATAAGTTTTCAAACAATGTATTCTCAATTTTTTTTAGGAAAAGTATTAAATACGTGTCAGTTATAAGATCTACAACGTATTTACGTTTCCCATTCGATAATACGAATATTACCGTATCTTCATTATTATTATTATCTTTATCATTATTTATGATAAAGCAGCATTTATGATATGATATGCAGATGATTTTAGGAACGTGGTCATTTTAAAGCCATTAGTGAACACATTTCTGTGAGTCTTTGCAAATCAGGACAGCATTGTTGAATACCTTAGTCAAGATATCCATTGAACGAAAACATGAGTTGATTTGATTTCGTGACTGCAGGGTGTAAGATATTTCAATATGATTTTTCAATGCTCTGCTTGTATAAATAATAAATAGGGATGTCAATTTCATTTAATATTTTATCCCACACCGCACTCATGAGAAATTTTCTGGATACTTGGGATCAAACAATGCTATTGATAGCATGGAGAAATTCTGCGCTGATTTGTTGCTTGAAGGCTAAAATTATTGAATTTCAATATAATCTTCATTAAATTATGGCATATCGGTATACAGGATGTCAAAAATGTAGTGGCACAGCCGTTGAATATTTTTATTATTCTGGAGATATCAAAAAACTTTAAAAAATGAATGAAAATCCTTTAGGTAGACTCGGAAGCAGAAAATAAAAGATGCGTTAATAAGAAATCACTGCATCAAATTGCTGCTAACCCTTACTGTAGATATAAAATCAAATCTTTCATAAAACTAGCTACATCACGAAATAAGGACAGATTGATATTTTTTTCAGAAAATAATTTTCGAGTAAAAAAATATGCATTTCTTTTACAAAATTCTGAAGAGGTTTAGGGGATTATAATCTGCGAGTCCTTGAAGTTCCTAGTGAATGCTTAAGTATTTGACCCTGCTAGAAGATAACTCTTGAATTCAATTCAAATGGGGGTAAAAAAAAAGAACCGATTCCATAATTTTTCTCGTATTTACAGGACTTAATAGAAAGGCTGTTCACGCCTGAATTCAAGACCACCAGTTGCCCCGTCGTTGTGGATTTTCTCATACGGCACGGAATTGTCAATCCAAACAGCGGTAAGGATATTCAATTTCAGAATAATGAAGTTTTGTTTCAACATGGAACATGTTTTTGCCATCATAGCCCAGCCGAAAATGAGACAAAATTACCGTTACGTTACATTTAGTGCGTTATGTTCCTATTTTCTGACGATTATCGCTTACGACCCAATCGTTGATAAATCGAAAAAATCTTTAGAATGAGATGTCACTTGGCAAAAATGGAAGGAAAAAAGCCAACAACTTCCCAGTAGGTACGTAAACATCCTTCCCTTGCCCCTTTGGGATGTTCAAAAAGTTTTGGATTTTTTTTTTAAATGTATTTTTAACTCAGTATCCGGTGCTTCAAAAACACTTCGATATCTCAAAAATAGAGGAAATACGGAGGGAGAGACTTTTGGTGATCTTGAAAATTTGTTCTATTCAAAATCCATGTTTCTCGACAGAAGAATCATCCTGGGTGGACCAGGCAAACATCCCTCCCTTCATTTGCCAAGAACGTTAAAAATCCTCGCATCTCTGTAATCATGAGTTGATGATCCTTCTGAAGAATTTCCGCACATGCAAAAACGAATAACAGCCCTATTTTGCATTCTACCATGTACACTCATGTATAATTAGAAACTGCTGTAATTTGCATTCAATCATTTCGAATAGCACTTTGTTCTTCAACTTCTTAGGAAGCTATACTGCCCTCCCAACTTGGCGGACGTTTTTTTTCTCTCTCTCTCTCTTCTGAAAAATTTGTCTCCGAGGCAACCATCTAGGAACGTTTTGTTAGTAGCACCCATCAAAAGTCAATTTTTATAAGTTCTTTATTATTATTGCGTATTATTAAGCAAGACAGTGGTCTCCATTCTATATTTTATGTTTTTTAACACTCGTTAGGTATCTTGAATTTTTTGTCACAATTCATTATTCATTAAGTAAAATATATCCTCAGGCCGGCAATTATTACAAATACACACACAATGGTTCATCAACGATAACTCACCATACACGTTGAAAATATTATTGAAAATACATTTATATATTGAAAATACATGTATATATTGAAAATACTATTGTCTTCTGTTGATATTAGGTATTTCTGCTACCTCATCATAAGATGTTTTCGATTCTTCCATATGTGGTTGATCGAATTTCCTCATATACAGGGTGTCCTTCGCATCTCAAAAATACAAACATAACATCAAGTAGTTAATCCCTTAACAAAAATTCAGATCAGTTGGACAAAGATTTGTTTAGTTAGGTGGTCTGGATAGTCGCAACCTCGCATCTCAAAAATACATAACATCAAGGATTCAAACCGTAAGTAAAAATTCAAATTAGTTGGACAAATTAATCAGAATGATTTTTATAGTTTCGTGGTCTGGGTGCTCGCATCTCAAAAATACATTCATCAAGTAGTCAATCCCTTAGTAAAATGCAGATTAGTTAGACGAATAGATCAAAATGACGTTTCAAAGTGTGATTTAAAACATTTAGAATAATTATGTTTCATAGCATTTCATTGATTTTCATAGGAATTGAATTCGAATGCAAAAATATTTTGTCCCGAGCTTTGGAATGAACTAGGATCCTTAACCCAAGAAGTGCGATACGCTATCCACTACACCACGGGTGATATTAACAACAAAGGAATAATTACAGAACTCAGCTACCCCCTACCCATAAGCAAGCTTTCCATTGCCAGTTGACGCTAGTTCGAATTTAGGTCGGCAGGGGCGCGCACAGCGGGACATGTTGTGTACCTAGTGTCTGGCAATATTGAGGCCGCTAGGTGATTTTGAAGGGCGAAAGTCTAGAAGGGGAGAGGAGAGGACTGACCCAAAATCAGCCCGATTTTCAATTGTTTGTAATTCGCTTATTTTGGAAGATAATTAATAGTTTTTGGGTCGTGTCTCTTTGTATTTTTATGCTTTACAACTTTGCTACGTATGAAATTGTTAATCGTTTTAAATTTAATTCAAGTTTCAAAAGTTTGATAGATTTGTTTTGTCTTTTCAGACCCTCAATTCCCGCTTCTGGTAGAGCTGTTACACGTACCGCTCCAGTCGCTCTACAAGCCCCGAGCCAAAGGGATATTCAAAAACGGCAACTCCCAGCCTCACAACAGCGAATCATAGAAGTTACATTAATTTATTTTGTACATCATTTTTTGTATATTAACTTATAAATTATAAACAGCATTATTTACTTGAAGAGAAGTTGAAAACGCCAAACAAATTTAAAACTTAGGTACCGTATGTGCTTTCGAAAATGAGAAGAAAAAAAAAAGATATCTACGAATAATGGAGTAAACAGTAATAAAGAAAGAGTGTATAGATTATTTATTATATGAGTAATATAGAAAAGAATGTAAATGACTATTTATACTGTAGCCTCTAACGTACTATGAAGTAGTTTATAGGCGCATTAAGATATACAGAATGTATCAACGGAATTGGAGTGATTGTGTCTTAGTTTAACTGTATCAAATATTCAACGAAATCGATTGTATTTTGCGCCATAATTGCCAGTTTGCTTGTGATGGGAGACCTACTATTTAAATTCGTCTGTCTGCATAGTTTTTCAAGGATACTTTGGGCATTTCATAAATACTTGTAATTTTGAATAAGCTATTTCGAGAGTTCTGAAATTGGAAAAAAAATTAAATATTGAAAACTACAAATCTTTTTTATCTGAATGTTCCACATTGAAATTTTATGAATATGGGTCGCACTCACTCAAATAATTCAAGTGAACTAAATAAACGCAATCTAAATAGCAATGCAATGAGTATTGGATGGGACTGGTCCGATGCATGGAAGATTCCTATTGGACTTTTTTGTACATCATACATTCCTATGGCTCACATAAGGCACAAAATTTCTTGAACATTTCTATTCGGTAATGACGTAAATTTTTCAATTATCTCTATCCCTCAACTATTGGCATTTTCTCTTGATGAAAACACCCTAGAAAAGTAGTTTACTACATGTTCCTATTTCTCCGAATCTATTCAACCTACCATCTCAATTTTATTTTTAGTTTTTGTTTTAAAATATAAACAACATTTGTCGTATTGCGTTTCAACGATTAGCTAACAGGAATCCCTGGGAGAGCTTCAAAGAGGAGTTTAAAAACTTCTGAATTAGGATTATTGCACGTTAGGAAAGAAGTAATTTTCTCAATATGGTGGAAAAAGTAAGAAAAATCTGTGGATTTCTATTTCTACCATCCATTGACGTTTTTGGACACATTTTTTCGTGTAATAACTTGAAGAAGAACGATGTTCTCAAACTCATCCAAACATTTATTGAGATGTCATTGCTAACCATGGCTGTTATTTGAACACCTGAGTTGGAATTGGACAGAGTAGAAAATCTATATCAGCTGAGTTGCATGTACTACACATGATGCACATTAATCTAATAACGTTTTAAACGAAGTTCAACTTATTTTTCGGAGGAATTTTCAGAAAAGTCCATTCGTATTGTCTTCCAGACATACTGAAGAAGATTCAATAGTTTTTTGAATAATTCATTTATTTGGTAGGGAGAAAAACGCTTAAGGAAGGACGGCGAGGTCAATGGATTACGGACTGGAGGGACCATGTCCTTCAAATAGAACGCCAGATCCAAAGGATTAACATTAAACTTGGTGACAAGTAAGGAGGCAAAGCAAAAATGCGTTAATAATTCAAAATCATTCTCAAAATCAATTTCCAAAAAAAAAAAAAAAAAAAAAAAAAAAAAGATTGATGTGTAATTAAAAGTAAATTTCAATTGTGAATCTAATGGAATCATTTATGGATCAGATCGACGTCTTCTCTGGGTTGAAAATTCAACAACTAGGGCAATGAAAACGAAATTATTTATAGGCTGCTATTCTACCAGAAATTGTAAGTTTGCTTTTATTACCAAATTATTGAAATTTGAAACATTCTTTACAAATTATAATATGACGAAATCAAGGATGAAAATTTAAATTCAATGAAGAATATCCATGTAAGTTGCCACTTCAACATCACTGTCCACGTTTTCATAGCTTTCCTTGATGTACTACTGGATTTTATCCCCATCAGGAGAGTAGAAAGAAGCTTAGCCTCCACTTCTAAAGCTTGTGAACCTGGTGATTGCCATTCCGTTCTCAAGGAGGAAATCAAGGGGTAATAAGAGATTAGCAGGTTCACGCAGGTGCACTTTCACGCCATATTGGGTAATACATATTTTCAGTTATCTGATAATCCTAAATATTTTTATAGATCACAGTTGATTGTACTAAGGTATCTGTAAAGTTCTTTGTAGACCATTTGCTCTGCTGACGTTAGAATAAAATCTAAGTTGAATGGAGCTGGGGTTTTATCGCTTTTATTGTCCATGAGAAGTTGTCATTCTCGAGAAAAAACGGGGCACTCCAATATTTTGTGTAGCGCACTGTCCTCCTCTCCACAGTGATCGCAGCCGCTGGTTACATTTCCAATCCCAAATCGTTGGAAATAGGAATTACAGAGGATGTGTTCACTTCGTAATCTGGAAATCGTTTTTATGAAGTTTTTATGTTTAGGTGGACAGAAGTCAAACCAAGGTTTTGTTGGAAGTGGTTCTGTAGTAGGTGCCTGACGGGTAGGAGTTGAAAACATTTTGCCATGTTCGACGCATGTCCTGGTGGATACGTTGATAAAAATCCCTGAATGGTAGACTTTGGTGCAGGATATTGCCCCTAATTCCTCCATACTTTGCTGCCGAGTCCGCCATGTGGTTGCCAGATACTCCCACACGTGCCCTTGTCCATACGAAAACCACTTGTAGTCCATGGTCTTCTAGACAAGCCACTACTTCTAGAGTTCACCAATTAAATGTGTTATTTTAGAGTTTGCGTCAATGCTTTTGAGTTTTACCAGTGTGCTAAGTCAGTCGGCTATTAGGATGATGAAATGGGGTATTTGAGTGTGGTAGTGCTGCATAAAGGAGGAGAGCTTGCTGCATCGCAATGATTTCTGCCGAGTAAATAAAAGCATTCTTGTCGAGCTTATAGCTTGCACTTAAACCGCACCCGACGGCATCTTGTGTCTTGGAACCATCAGTGTACAATATGGTGTTTGAATTTGGCCAACGTCTGGCAGTATATTCTCTCAGGGTCGCTTCTGCTTCGATGGGTGACATGTTAGATTTGATTGGTGGTAGGTCTACCAATGGTGGTTTCAGAAGTTTTTCATATGGTACTGAAAACTCTACTGGTTTTTTCAACCGATTTTTAACCTACGTCCATTCACCAGTAAACTTGTTATTTTCCAACATTGTGAGTTGACAATTTTTCGGTTTTTAATATGTGGGAATCATCATTCTTGGTAGGGGTACTTTGCCATCTCCTCCAACGATTTACAATGAGGTTTTGTCAACTTCAGTTCTGGGTGTCAAGACTGAATTCGCTTCATCCATTCCAAATCTGTTGATCTTTTTCAAAATTTATTGTTCCTGGGATAGCTTCATCTCCCCTTTGTTTGGGCTATAAGAGAACTTTAGTCCCAATCAGTGATGGGTGAAACCAGGTCTTTCATATCAAATTGTGACTTCAGCTCTCGTTTAATTTCATTCATTTGAGTTTTTGAGTTTGTAAGAAGGACCAAATCATCGACGTAAATGGCTAGGATTACCATTTCCATACCATTTTAGTGAGAACCTTGTGGCAAACTGAACTTGACATCACTTGTAAAGGTTGATGAAATTTGAGAAGTTTTGCGGAAGCAGCCATCAGTATTCCCTTTAGAATCAGCAAACGACGCAACAACTGAATTCGGGATCACTAAAATATCAATTTGCGTCGTTAGATTTTATGTATGCAGAAAATACTGTTCAACCAGATCTCATAAAATATGGTGCTTTGCAATGGGCAATTATGATAGAATATGAAGATATTCTATGTTAAACAATCAGAACTAGGGTTTTCATCAGTCAGGAAAATCATCTTCAATTTTAATATTTTGCTTAGCCTACGTAAGAGTAATATTCAGCTATTAATGAAGAATGTTAAATTGTATTCGTCGTACGCAACGAAATTCAGAGGAACGTGGGAAGCACCGAAAGAAATTATTTATAAATAGAGTTTTACAATGGAAAACGACAAAAATACTTTTGAAATTCGGAGAAGACGACATAGGAAAGTAGTTAATCATCACAATATCAACATACAATATTGACAATATATGAAACACTTGGTAATGCTTCTGCGTGCTTGAATTTGTTTAGAAATAGGCTTCATCGTTTAGTTGGAATGATTCATAGGGTCAAGGTCGAAGAGAAAAATTTTGGCAACATGAGATTTTAACGAACATTCATAGGTTTCTGAAGAAAATGGTTTGAAATAGGTGATGTTCGCCATAGAATGACAATCATCATTATTAATATACGTTCATTAATCTACATACGAAACAGAGGCCCCCAAATGGAAATTTTAAATTTCCCTGACTTTTCCCTGACCGAACTGAAGATTTCCCTGGCGGAAAATAGCAGTCAAATATATATATATATATATATATATATATATATATATATATTTTTTTTTTTCGGCATTTTAAAGTAGCATAACGCGCTACCTTTAATGTTTCTAAAACAAAACTCGTATAATTCCAGAGAGAAAGAAAACCAACCTACTCCAGCATACTGGTGGTAATAATGAAGGTAAAGCGTGGGAAAAAAGATACATTTATTTGAGTAATTGCTTTTGTGAAAGAATATATTACCAATTTTTGAAAAATCGCAGTTAAACATTCACTTCTAAGAAAGGAATGGTTTTGAGTACCTACATACTTAGGGTAACTAAAAACCTTTAAAACTTAGTAAAAAGCACCAAATGGCCAATTCAGTTAAGAATCGTTAACTTGACATTTTTAGCGGAATATTACTCAGAAAAAGTTTATCAACTATACCTAAATTAGAACATTCAAAAATTTATGCACAAAATCGTACTGAAAAATGTCCTTGAATTTCATTAATATGTGCAAAAAAATCAATTAAAACTATATTTTAATATATATATATATATATATATATATATATATATATATATATATATATATATATATATATATATATATATATATATATATATATATATATATGGCATGGATATTTCTTAGCTTTGAAGGTAATTCAAATTTTGGACCAACAGGAAAAAATGTCACGCTTATTTTCACCTACAACTAAATTGTTGCTAGAGAGAATATAACTTCCTCATTTTCCGTCCCACAGAAATCGTTCGTTGGTAAGCCGTAAGTTATTATACAAGACTCCACATTTCAATGGGCCTATTTCCCTCACCTTAACCCTCCTAAGAAGTCGAAGCTCATGTACCTATACAAATTAGTTGTTGGGACTCTCACTGGAAGAATCAACTTCTCTGCTGGGTTTGTTCCTAGTTCAATACTCTGTTGATTTTTCTTACACGTGGTTTACTACTAGGTGAAGGAGAAAACAGAAGAGCAAAAGACATATCCTCTTTTACTCTTTAAAAAGTTTAACCACCACTCGATAATTATTTGTTATCATTCGCATAACTCACCTATGAACTAATATGTAGTATGATAATGTACGCTATTGAAGTTTGATTGTTAAGGAGTTAGAATATACCTAAAAGTCCAGTCATGCAGCATGACCCCATGAGCGAATTTTTGAAGAAATCTTCGACATTTCAGTCGCTATTTACAACTAGCGAACAGCATTATTTCGATTTTTGACTGATTTTTCAACTTTGAAATTTTTGAAAACTTGATACATATTCTTATAGGAAATTTTACGCTGATTCCGAATATACCACATGTTAGTATGCTGAAAAAATTATTTCGCACAACAAATCGCAAAAAACAGGCTATTTTGAAATTTTTGACTACATTTTTGAAAATTTCAACCCGAAGATGTAATCCGATCATGCTGGCCAACGAACTTGAACTTTCGTTTTGTGTCCTTAACATTTTAAAATTTGTTTGAAGTTTCTAGCACAATTCTACGGACAGTTATCGTCTGGAATGACACATACATACATACATACATACATATATACATATATACATACATACATACATACATAAAAAAATGCGTTAAACTTCAGAATATGATTCAGAATAGCCTGAAACGGATTTCTGCATAAAATGTTTTCAAAAATTCACATTCCACAAATTTTGAGGCGAGAGCAATAGCTTAATTTTCTTCAAAAATTCGCTAAAACACGTAAATTATTACATAAAGTTTTCATTTTAAAAAAATCCCTGACATTTGGTGGTTTTTGCCAAATTTCCTGGCACTTCCCTGATTTTTCCGGACGCGAAGAATTCCCTGACAATTCCAGGTTTTCCTTGACTTTTCCAGGCTTTCAATGATGACATCAAGGTGAATCGACTGGTAGCTCAATTAAAAAAGGCTTTTGAATAGGGATGCCGATGAGAGCATCTAAACCAAAAAGGATGAAATATGAAGTATATTCAATCAACTGGGGGAGAGCAAATGAGGCTAATTTCTTACCAAGAAACATTGTGAAATAGGAATGACGAGTTGAATAGAATATTTCTGAAGACCCTTCTCTGGACAATTATTGAATTTGCAGCAGTAGTAATACATTTATTATTGACACAATTTTATTTCGCTTTTGTAACTGAGTAGGTCTCTCTGATAATGTAATTTTCCAACTTACTGCAGCAAATAAACTCATAAATTCGAGAAACTACTTATTAATTTATTAACGACACGGGAACAGCCCTATACAACAAAATAACAACTCAATAGGTAAGCGTAAAAAAGTAGATACTACTAACTACAGGTACTTACTAACTTAATGATAATTTCCATCAATTTCCTTCTTATTTGACTGACATGTACCTATACTAACTAGTTGTTGGGACTCTCACTGGAAGAATCCACTACTCGGCTGGGTTTGGGTTTGCTCAGGTTTGCTAGTTCAAAACCCTGTTGATTTTTCATATTTCTTAAACGTGGTTTACTACTAGGTGATGGAGAAAACAGAGGAGCCAAAGACATATGAACAGTTTAACTCTTTGAACAGTTTAACCACCACTCGATAATTATTTGTTTTCATTCGCATTACTCACCTATGAAATAATATGTAGTATGATAAAGTACGCTATTGAAGTTTGATTGTTTAGGAGTTAGAATATACCTAAAAACACTGTAAATTATTACATAAAGTTTCATATAAAAAATCCCTGACGTTTGGTGGTTTTTGCTATGGAAATGCTAGGGTGCATTGACTGACCCTCCCTAGTTCCACTTAAGTGGTTTTATGCAGCAAGTAAATAGTGAGAACCAAGACATTGAATTGACGAAGAAAACGAAGCATTCTGGAAAGCATTTGAAAAAACATGACCGTACGTGCTGGAATTCTAAAAGTACGGCTAGGAAAACATTCTAAACAGAAAAACAATTAAGAAGGAAAGAATTTATTGAAAACATGAACGAATTGCGAAATTTTCCACTTGTGAATAGCGTAATAAAATTCGATTTTTTCGGTGCTTTTTTAAGTTTTAATAGCGACTGTGAAAAAATAATAAATCCATGTTATTCAGCGTGAAAACCCTGCCCAAAATCATGTATCACATGCGCCATTTGAATATGTTCAAAACTCGATAAACACAAACACAACTGGCGCACTTCTTGTGCATTCAAAAATTCGAGTGATGAGTCATTTTTCCATGCAATTACATGTAGGTTTCGAAACTGCGATAAAAAGAATGCGGGTTACCATTCAAAAACGCGAGTTATGAGTCGTAGCGCCACTGTGTTGCGTGATAATCAAAATCAGATGTCATCATTGAATATGATTTTAAAAATTGAGGGGAGTTACCATTTGAATTTTTTTTTAAACCTCGCAATATTGGAAATGAAAAGGGTGGACCACCTATTAGCGAACACCCTATATATATAGGTATATATCCTGTATATATACACGACCAGACCACATAAAATTGCATGAGGACATTCAAGAATTTTGCTGGCGCCTAAGATTAAAGTACTATTGGCACAATAACCCTGAAGAAAATATCACACCAAAATTGCATCCCTCTCTTCAAAAATTCACCCCACCGTCAAACTTTGATCCAAGTAGTTCTAGTGACACAAGGCTTCCACCCTCACATCCTCTAGAAAGATACATTGGACAACTTCTCCAACGGACATCTAGCAGCTCTTTCCTAGACTCACTCAATCCAAGAGATAATTTGACTCCTCAAGAACGCCATGCTCTAAAAGGTTTGAAGTCAGACGTTTCTATTAAGATCATGCCTGCGGATAAAGGATCGACGGTTGTGGTAATGAACACTTCAGATTATGATAAAGAAGTGCTGCGACAATTGAGGGACACACGATTCTACGACACATTAGACACAGACCCTACACAACAACTCAAATCAGACCTTGAAGGATACATTAGGAGAAATGGAAATAGAGAAGGACTAAACGCAAGAGACATCCAACTCCTTGTACCAGAGGACCCAAAATGCCCAGATTTTTATATCCTTCCGAAAATCCATAAACCATACACTCTTCCACATCAAATTCCTCCAGGCAGACCAATAGTAGCTAGTTTTGGGTGCTTGACAGAAAGGATATCGGCTTATGTAGATTCCTATCTACAACCTATCGTACATAGCCAACCGTCCTACATCAAAGACACACAACATTTCCTCAATATTCTACGAGAGACGCGAGTCCCCACAGATGTTATCCTTGTCACAATAGACGTAAACTCTCTATATACTGAGATTCCTCATCATGAAGGCCTACAAGCTGTGGCTCAGTTCCTCCAGGAGCGACCAGACCCTCAAGTTCCTTCCACAAACTTTCTGGTCAAACTGGTTGAGTGCGTCTTAACAATGAATGTGTTCAAGTATGGTGACCAAAGATACATTCAGAAGAAAGGAACAGCTATGGGGACTCACATGGCTCCATCGTATGCAAATCTCTTCATGGCCAAATTGGAGAACGATTTCCTGGCATCAAGAGAAATGAAACCCCTGCTGTGGAAGAGATTTATAGACGATGTATTTCTAGTGTGGCCGCATGGTGAGGAAGAACTACAACTTTTCTTGGCAGACATCAATTCGCGATACTCCGTCACTTTCACTTGGTCATATTCATCAACAGCCATTACATTTCTCGACGTCAACATCACTCTACAAGAAGGGAATTTTATCACCACTGTACACATCAAACCCACGAATCAACAATTATACTTGCATTACGACTGCTGCCACCCTCCACATACAAAACGATCAATCCCGAGATCGTTATCAATCCGAGGTCATCGAATCAATAACAAAAAAGAAAATCTCGAATCCTATCTGTCAAGCCTACAAAGCAAGCTGGTTGAAAGGGGCTACCCAAAGAAATTTGTTAAAGATCGTTTAGTGCCAGCCCACGTACAGTACACAGCAACGCCACAAGCTACTACGGACCGAGTGCCACTAGTCACTACATTCTTCTTTGGAGCCCAAAAATTAAATAGTATACTTCGTGAGCTACAACCCATTTTGACAGCCAACTCACAGACAAGAGAAATTTTCCAAGAAACACCACGAGTGACGTATCGTCAAGGAAAAAATATTGGTGAAATCTTGTCGCACCGTCACCCTCAACCGACGCAGTCTACAGAGCAACCTGGGTTACATCCTTGCGGCCGACTCAGATGCAAACTTTGCAACCTTGTGATTGAAAGCACACATTTTACTTCGGCAAACACTACACATTCCTACAAATGTGTAAACTCAGCAGAGTGCCAATCCAAAATGTGTGTTTACCAATTAATATGCCAGAAATGCACGAACATGAATCAACAAGGTTTCTACGTTGGCAAAGCATCGCAAATGAATCTGAGGATGAATAACCATCGTGCTTCAGTTACCCATAACCAGCCACTCCCAATCAACGAACATGCAAGATCTCATGATGCATCATTTGATCAATGTTTTGGGGTGAAGGTTTTGAAGAAGATGCCACCAGGTTCTAACGACCGACTTCTCCACCAATCAGAAAAAGCACACAAGTGGGTTTTGAAAGCAAACGTACCTCCCGGCCTCAACATTAACGATTGAAATTATCTTCACCTTGCGATTGAAATTATCTACATACATCTCCCTGTCAACAAGCCATCCCATCACCTGAACAATCTATAAATTATTTTTTCATTTTCATTTTCAACTTCTAACTTGTGAACAAGATTCATTCGAAATATCAAAAACAACTTTTTCCTTTCTTCGTTTATCTATTAATAATTCAAAACAAATTATATATATATATATATATATATATATATATATATATATATATATATAATTGTACACCCTCTCGATGTATTCTTAATAACAAGAATGTATAACAAAAGGAGATTTTCAATGAATTGCGAATTGACTAATTTTCCGGGATTACTTGACGTTAGTCACGCTCTACAAACAGTCATTTCTCGCACTTCACAATGAAAACCTAAAATTCTCGAACTGATTTGGAGGGATAAACTAGGGAATAGTAAGAGATCCATGTAATATTCGAGGAGATAACTTTCTTCTAAAGGAATTCAACGTTTTTCAGGCATTTCGGTACTATTATTGTATAAAAATTTAATAGATTAAAATAAATTGTAAACAAAAATGTTCTGAACAATGTTCTACAACAAATTAGATCAAAGATATTGACATTTTTCGATGGCAACTAAACACAGGATAACGTAGAGTGAGGGGAATCATGTCATTCAAATTTTATTGGAATTCAATGAAAAACTTAATTTTTTCGTAATCTATACAACCGTAGTCAGAAAAATGGTACATTATTTCTGACAAAGAAATCATTCGTAACACTTTCATAATTATTAGTACCTACATATAACATATTAAATTAACTGAATCAATGCATGTTCCTTTTCGTTCATTATTTTCAATAATAAGCCTATTTGATCGTGTGGCAAAAAATTGTTATAACCCCCCCTCAAACTTAGTCATTTTACGTTTCAAGGTGCGTAGAATCCAAATTTGCAATGTCCGTCCACCGTTCGGGCCATAAAAGGCCTTAGAATTGACTTAAAAAATCCGTTCTTTCGCACATAGACTCCACTTGGGGTCTAGTTGGTCCTAACTTCTCGCCAGCTCAATCGCTCCACACCCATGGGTGCTATGAGCCAAAAATTGGTGAAAAAGTGACTTTTTCGAGGCTTTGAGTGTTAGACTGACGTACGCATATTTAATAACATATCCTCTCGACTTTTCGTACGTACTTACTTAGATAATGATATTATCAAGGCAATAATTATTTGAATAGATAGGAGCTAAAATCGAGAAATATAAACATGCGTATATAATTATAGAGGTATAGGTTGTGGCAACTCGCAATAGGACACGCCGAGGAGTCTGGACGTACGCAAGTCAACTAAAACTACGATCATACTCAATTGAAAATATAATAAACCTTTGTGAAATAATTTGCAGAGTTTTTATAATAAAATTGAGTTAGCAGTGATTTCTGTTTTGCGGATATTTCCCCCCTCCCTGCTTTATAAGAGCGTGGCATGGCATAAGGTAAACGCGAAACTCAATGGTCCCATTACATCCTGAACCTCGAATACATCGGTTGATCATTTTTAGCGCATGAGTGAGTCGCTTAGGAAAGAAATTAGCCTCGGAGGTTCCGATGCTGATCAGAATAAAACGAGAACTGACAATATTACTGCAATATAAAATAACCAGGTGACTCAAAAAGAGTAACGCCTTGAGACCACCGAAACGTTTCAACAACCATCTACGCGGAAATTGAAAAGAACCAGAACTTTTTGATCAAACTCCACAAACACATATCATGAAGCGTTAAACTCGAGGAATTTCAAAACGAATTTCCACGAAGGAAATTTTGGATTCATTGCAATAGCTTCATTTCCTTAGAAAATTGGCTTAAACGTTCTGACCTAGGTAGGCTCGGAAATAATTAACCTTCTCTTGTTGGAATAGAAACAAAAATTTAATTAAGAGTAAATTGTAAGCATTTACTAATCAGTAGTAATTTAATAAATTAATATCATAGAAGTAGGTGATTACCTACCTACGCTTCACAAGCCCAATAGGATACAGAAGTTATAATAATTCGATTTCGAGAAGCCAGACTTCCATTAGAATTATATTATCAGCTGATACAATTGTCATTGTTTTCAAAAAGATTTTGGTTTATTATTTTCAATAACGAACCATAGTAAGTACCTAATCGATAAAAAAAAAAAAAAAAAAAAAAAAAAAAAAAAAAAAAAAAAAAAACTGCAAATTATTACATAATGGTTTATTATTTCTGTATTGGATAGGCCTTCTACGCAGATCATTAGTCGATAATTATTAAACAACGTATGTCCTAATATATGATCAGAACATGGCCTCTGAGAAGAGTCCACAATTTTACAGTTACAAGACCCCGCAATTTTACGCTTCACAGTAAAGATGTTTAAAGAAACGGGAAAATGATGCTTCAAGTAATTTACGTTAGCGCATGCGCAGAATGGAGTAATGATTTGAGAAAAATAAAATTGGTAGGTTACAATCTACAGCCCCTTAACGGAGGGTCCGGGCGAGCAACATCCCCTAGAGACGTTGAACCTACCCTTAGTGACCTACCGTTTCCAATCATTCAACAAGTCCCACTCGACAGCAAAAGACCATGGCCTTACACAATTAATTTAATTATTAATTAAAGTTAATACAGCCACGACACCTTGCCAGCGAAGAGAGCAAACTCAATGGGGGTCCGGGGCGCTTGCCCCCCCTTTAGACGTGGAGGCGAGCCGGAGCGGCTAGTATTTTATAAATCCAACGAGAATACCGTCGACAAGGAAGGAAGAATGTTAGAAGATCTTAGGAAATAACAAAGTTAGGTTTTGATTTCATTAATACTTAACTGAACAAAGTGAAATTGGTACAGCCAAAAAGCCTGAAATCTAAAGAGCTATTTGACGAAGAAAAAGCACTTGGCGTACTTGTAAAATTTGATAAAGATTATCACTCCAATAAATTCGAGAAAATTCATATTCATTTATTAATGATACGGGAACAGCCCTATACAACAGAATAACCAATAGGAAGCGTAAAAAGTCAGGTACTACTAACTGCAGGTACTTACTAAGAGGTACTTACTTAAGGTACTTAAGAAATAGAAATTTCTTCCTTCTTATTTGACTGACATGTTCTCCTCTCATTTGTTCCTACCATCCATGGACTTATAAATTTATAGGTAGGTACTGCCGTCAACACCGAAATGAATATTACCTCAGATGCTTCTTTTGGTTGTGAAATGTTGGTGGGGATCACGTACGCAAATTATCTTCAGCGTTTTTATGTACATATATAGAGCCAAGATATAGTTCCAACCAAGTTCATCGAAGAAAGAAAACTGTGGGAACTAATGTTTACTGGCTCCAGCAATCAAAGAGTATTACATATTTTCAGGGAAAACAAAGTTAGGTTCTGATTTCATTAATGCTTATTTCGACCATGAGAACGTGGTACAGCCAAAGGCCTGACATCAACGAAATGTCAGCAGAAATCTATGAAATCATTCTATATTGAAGGAAAGAGGATCCGGACTTCGGACTTGTAAAAGTTGATAAAGATTATCACTGCTTTAAATTCAAGAAACTGCTGACTAACTTGATGATTTTCATCTCCTCATTCTTATTTGACTGAGATCCCCTTCAATTGGCACTACCAGCCATGGAACAATAAATTTATAGGTACGTACTGGCATCAAAACTAAAATGAATACTGAATACCTACCTCAAATGCTTCTGTGGGGGTGAAAAATGTTACCCGAGATAACGTAGGTAGAAATATCTTCATCTTTTTTCATGTACATACAAAGAAGGAACAAAGAAATTAATTGAAGCCTAAAATCTGTGGAAACTAATATTTACTGGCTCCAACGGTAGACCCGCCTCCAAGAAAGGAAAAGCGTTAAATATCTTCAGAAACACAAAGTTGGGTTCTGATTTCATTAATGCTTAAAGGGACAAAGTGAACTTGGTACAGCCAAAGGCCAGAAATCATCTTAATATCTGCAGAAATCAACGAAATCGTTCAATAATATAACAAAAGTATAATGGATCCTGAATTCATACTTGGCTTACTTGTAAATGTTGATAAAGATTATCACTCCTATAAATTCGAGAAACTACTTATATATTTATTAATGATACGGGCATAGCCAACATGACAACTCAATAGGTAAACGCAAAAAATAGGTATTACTAACTACAGGTACTTACTAACCTAATGATGATTTTTATTCAAGAAAGAGCATTAATATTTCGGAAGAATATTAAATTCTTTGAAAAAAAAAAAAAAAAAAGTTCTGATTTTATTAATGCTTAAAGGACAAAGTGAACATGGTTACAGCCAAAGGCCTGAAATCTAAAGAGCTATTCACGAAGAATTTTACCTGGCGTACTTTTGAAAGTTGATCAAGATTATCACACCAAAAAATTCGAGAAAACTATTTATTTATTAATTAATGATACGGGCATGGCCCAATACAACAACATCACAACTCAATAGGTAAACGTAGAAAATTAGGTCACTTAATGGTGATTTTCATCTCCTTGTTCTTATTTGACTGACATCTTTTCCTCTCATTTGTCCCTACCAGACATGGAACTATAAATTTATAGGTAAGTACTGCTGTCAACACTAAAATGAATATTACCTCAGATGCTTCTTTGTGGAATAATGTTGGTTGGGATCACGTACGTAAAATATCTTCAAGGTTTTTTATGTACATAAATATATAGAGCCAAGATCTAGTTCCAACCAAGTTCATTGGCGCCTGAAAACTGTAGGAACTAATATTTACTGGCTCCAACAGGCGACCTGTCTCCAGCAAAGGAAAAATATTACATATTTTCAGAGAAAACAAAGTTAGGTTCTCATTTCATTAATGCTTAGTTGGACAAAGTGAACTTGGTACAGCCAAAGGCCAGAAATCATCGAAATATCTGCAGAAATCAACGAAATCGTTCAAAAACATAACAAAAGGCTCATAGACCCTGACTTTGTACTTGGCTTACTTGTAAACGTTGATAAAGATTATCACTCCTATATATTCAGGAAACTACTGTCTAACTTGATAATTTTCATCCCCTCGTTCTTATTTGACTAACATCCCCATCCACTTATCACTAGCAGTCATGGAGCTATAAATTTATGAGTAGGTACAACACTTTTTTTTTTTTTTAAATACACATTTATTTATTTTAAGTCATCATTACATAATTATAAGATGCAAGTCGCCAATGCTACGACCCCCTTTAAGATAACTTGTACTGGGGATCGGAGTGCTTAGTTACTATTTATGTAATTCTCATAATTAACAAAAATGTATATTTATAATCAAATATCCCAGGTGTTTCACCCTCCAAATGATTTAGAAGCACAACACTTGCTAAAAGAAAAAAAACTACATATCGAACATTTTAGGAATAATAAGAAAGATGCTTGATCATATATGTACAAGATTGACACACAACTGAGCTTAGATTATGAAATGTCGTTGATGCACGACGATAGATAATATAGAGAACTGCAATAGTCAATTACAAAAAGAGTTAAAATTACAAAAACTAGTCAAAATTACAAAAATCATCCCTACGAAACAACAACAAAGACCCTGCTTATACCGTAGAACCAAAATACTTTTTTATTTTTTATTTCAAATTCCAAAAGGGAAACCTGCCTCCCCGTCAAAGAGGTCGGAAGCGAATTGAAACGAGACACCCCCCAGAACAAATACAGTCTTTGTCCCACAGCAGTGTTCATCCTCGGAGACAATAGAGTAATTTCATCAGCGGCCCTTGTAACATTGAAGATCCTTCTAATCTTACCGCGACAATACTCTTTGTACGTGAAAATTGGAGTAATTTTCTCGGCAACTTTGTTTAATTCATGTACGCCAAATTCCTTGAATAATTCGGAAGAAGAGAATCTTACTGGTTTCTTGAGTAAAATCTTAATCAGACATTTTTGAGTTAGTGCTAAGAGATTCAACTTCGTACCAAACGTAGAGCCACAAGCAGCTATACCATATACCAGTAAAGGGTGCACCAATGCATTGTAAAATACTCTTTTTAATTTCAAATCCATAAAACTTCTAACTTCAAAGCAAACTGGGATTAGCCTTCCTAACTTGGAATTTAGGTTTAGGGGAGAAACAAACAAATTTAGTTTTGCTGAAACTTTAGCCTCATTTCATTCATTCACACACTAAAATAAATATTACCTCAAATGCTTCTTCAGTTGTAAAATACGTTCACCATACATGTGAGTATGTTCATCGTTCTTCATGTACGAATATAGAGCCAAGAAGAAAGAAGTTTGTTGTGCCTGAAAACTGTGGGAACTAATATTTACTGGCTCCAACAGGAGAACCGCCTCCAAGACAAGAAAATGTTAAATATCTTCAGAAAAACAAAGTTAGGTTCTCATTTCATTAATGCTTATTTGGACAAAGTGAACTTAGTACAGCCAAAGGCCAGAAATCATCGAAATATCTGCAGAAATCAACGAAATCGTTCAATAATATAACAAATGGCTCATAGATCCTGACTTTGTACTTGGCTTACTTGTAAATGTTGATAGAGATTATCACTCCTATATATTCAGGAAACTACTGTCTGATCATTTTCATCCCCTCCTTCTTATTTGACTAACATTCCCTTCCATTTGTCCTACCCAGCCATGGAGCTATAAATTTATCGGTAGGTACGTATTGCTGTCAACACGAAAATGAATATTACCTTAAATGCATCTTTGGGGGTGGAAAATGTTTCCTGAGATAACGTAGGTAGAAATATCTTCATCTTTTTTCATGTACATTACATAGAGCAAAAAAAGTTAATTGAAGCCTAAAATCTATGGGAACTAATATTTACTGGCTCCAACGGGAGACCCGTCTCCATACAGGATAAAGGTTGAAATCTTGAGAAAGGCTTATCAACTGTTTATTTCAAATTACTAAAATAATATTGTGTATATAAACGCTTGCATACGAGTCTGCAACGCATTGGGACATTTTCATGTGTTTACCTATGAATGGTCAACGTCATTTCTGATGGTCATAATCATCGTTGTGGCCACTTGGGACAATTTTTTTCGTGACGATTTTTTTGTTATGTGCCATATGAAAGACATGAAAATGTCAAAAACGAAGTTTGCTTCTGATTTCATTAATGCTTATTTGGACAAAGTAAAGTTGGTACAGCCAATGGCCAGAAATCATCGAAATATCTGCAGAAATCAACTAAATCGTTCAATAATATAACAAAAGGCTAATAGATCCAGACTTTGTACTTGGCTTACTTGTAAATGTTGATAAAGATTATCAATCACTCCTATATATTCAGGAAACTACTGTCTAACTTGAGAATTTTCATCCCCTCGTTGTTGACTAACAACAACACTAAAATAAATATTACCTCAAATGCTTCTATAGTAGTAGAAAATGTTCACCATACATGTATGTTCATCGTTCTTCATATACGAATATAGAGCCAAAGAGGAAAGAAGTTTATTGAACCTGAAAACTGTGGAAACTAATATTTACTGGCTCCAACGGGAAACCCACCTCCAAGAAAGGAAAATGTTAAATATCTATAGAACAAACAAAGTTAGAACCTCATTTCATTCACGCTTATTTAGGGGAAGTGAACGTGGTACAGCCAAAGGCCTGAAATCAACGAAATACCAGCAGAAACATCACGGATGCAGAAATCAACGAAATCATTATATATAAAAACTATGATTACCAAACAAAGGATTTATGTTACTTGTAAAAAATGATAAATATTATCGCTGCAATCCTGCAATAAATTCAAGCAACTACTGTCTAACTTCATGATAATAACTTTCATTTCCTCCTTCTTATTTTACTTGCATCTTCTCCTCTCATTTGTCCGTACCAGCCGTGGACCTATGAATGTATAGGTAGGTAGCTAACTGTTTATGGAAGCCAGTAGAAAAAGGATTATAGAAGCCTGAAATCTGTGGGAAGAAGAACTTGATTTACCTACTGATATTTTATAACTCCAATGAGAATCCCGTCGACAAAGAAGGAAGAATAGTTGAAGATCCTGGGAAAAATCCGAGTTAGGTTAAGATTTCATTATTACATACCTGAACAAAGTAAAATTGGTACAACCAAAGGCCTGAAATCATCGAAATATCTGCAGAAATCAACGAAATCGTCCAAAAACATAACAAAAGGCTCAAAGATCCAGACTTCGTACTTGGCTTCCTTGTAAATGTTGATAGAGATTATCACTCCTATATATTAAGAAACTACAGTCTAACTTGACAATTTTCATCCCCTAGTTCTTATTTGACTAACATCCTCTTCCATTTATCAATACCATTCATGGAACTGTAAATTTATGAGTAGGTACAACACTAAAATAAATATTACCTCAAATGCTTCTTAAGTTGTAAAAAATGTTCACCGTACATGTGAGTTTGTTCATCGTTCTTCATGTACGAAACCAAGAAGAAAGAAGTTTGTAGTGCCTAAAATCTATGGGAACTAATATTTACTGGCTCCAACGGGAGACCCGTCTCCACAAAGGATGAAGGTTGATATCTTGAGAGAAAAAAACGGAGTTTGGTTCTGATTTCATTAATGCTTATTGTGGGGTACATTATTGCTTAACTTGGTACAGCCAAAGGCCAGAAATCATCGAAATATCTGCAGAAATCAACGAAATCGTTCAATAACATAATAAAAGGCTCATAGATCCTGACTTCGTACTTGGCTTCCTTGTAACTGTTGATAAAGATTATCACTCCTATATATTCAGGAAACTACTGACGAACTTGATAGATTTCATCCCCTCGATCTTATTTGAATAACATCCCCTTCCATTTGTCCCCACCAGCCATGGACTATAAATTGATCGGTACGTACTGCTGTCAACACTAAAATGAATATTAGCTTAAATGCATCTTTGGGGGTGGAAAATGTTTCCTGAGATGACGTAGGTAGTTGGTAGAAATATCGTCATTTTTTTTTCATGTACATACATAGAGGGGGAAAAAATTAATTGAAGCCTCAAATCTATGGGAACTATTATTTACTGCCTCCAACGGGAGACCCGTCTCCATACAGGATAAAGGTTGATATCTTTAAAAAATTAAAAAAAAAAAAAAAAAAAAAAAAAAAACGGAGTTTGGTTCTGATTTCATTAATGATTATTGGGGTACATTATTGCTTAACTTGGTACAGCCAAAGGCCAGAAATCATCGAAATATCTGCAGAAATCAACGAAATCGTTCAAAAACATAACAGAAGGCTCAAAGATCCAGACTTCGTACTTGGCTTCCTTGTAAATGTTGATAGAGATTATCACTCCTATATATTAAGAAAATACTGTCTAACTTGATAATTTTCATCCCCTAGTTCTTATTTGACTAACATCCTCTTCCATTTATCAATACCAGTCATGGAACTGTAAATTTATGAGTAGGTACAACACTAAAATAAATATTACCTCAAATGCTTCTTTAGTTGTAAAAAATGTTCACCGTACATGTGAGTATGTTCATCGTTCTTCATGTACGAAACCAAGAAGAAAGAAGTTTGTAGTGCCTAAAATCTATGGGAACTAATATTTACTGTCTCCAACGGGAGACCCGTCTCCACAAAGGATAAAGGTTGATATCTTGAGAGAAAAAAACGGAGTTTGGTTCTGATTTCATTAATGCTTATTGGGGTACATTATTGCTTAACTTGGTACAGCCAAAGGCCAGAAATCATCGAAATATCTGCAGAAATCAACGAAATCGTTCAATAATATAACAAAAGGCTAATAGATCCAGACTTTGTACTTGGCTTACTTGTAAATGTTGATAAAGATTATCAATCACTCCTATATATTCAGGAAACTACTGTCTAACTTGAGAATTTTCATCCCCTCGTTGTTGACTAACATCCCCTTCCATGAGTAAGTACAACACTAAAATAAATATTACCTCAAATGCTTCTATAGTAGTAGAAAATGTTCACCATACATGTATGTTCATCGTTCTTCATATACGAATATAGAGCCAAAGAGGAAAGAAGTTTATTGAACCTGAAAACTGTGGAAACTAATATTTACTGGCTCCAACGGGAAACCCACCTCCAAGAAAGGAAAATGTTAAATATCTGTAGAACAAACAAAGTTAGAACCTCATTTCATTCACGCTTATTTAGGGGAAGTGAACGTGGTACAGCCAAAGGCCTGAAATCAACGAAATACCAGCAGAAACATCACGGATGCAGAAATCAACGAAATCATTATATATAAAAACTATGATTACCAAACAAAGGATTTATGTTACTTGTAAAAAATGATAAATATTATCGCTGCAATCCTGCAATAAATTCAAGCAACTACTGTCTAACTTCATGATAATAACTTTCATTTCCTCCTTCTTATTTTACTTGCATCTTCTCCTCTCATTTGTCCGTACCAGCCGTGGACCTATGAATGTATAGGTAGGTAGCTAACTGTTTATGGAAGCCAGTAGAAAAAGGATTATAGAAGCCTGAAATCTGTGGGAAGAAGAACTTGATTTACCTACTGATATTTTATAACTCCAATGAGAATCCCGTCGACAAAGAAGGAAGAATAGTTGAAGATCCTGGGAAAAATCCGAGTTAGGTTAAGATTTCATTATTACATAACTGAACAAAGTAAAATTGGTACAGCCAAAGGCCAGAAATCATCGAAATATCTGCAGAAATCAACGAAATCGTCTCTAACATAATAAAAGGCTCATAGATCCTGACTTCGTACTTGGCTTCCTTGTAACTGTTGATAAAGATTATCACTCCTATATATTCAGGAAACTACTGACGAACTTGATAGATTTCATCCCCTCGATCTTATTTGAATAACATCCCCTTCCATTTGTCCCCACCAGCCATGGACTATAAATTGATCGGTACGTACTGCTGTCAACACTAAAATGAATATTAGCTTAAATGCATCTTTGGGGGTGGAAAATGTTTCCTGAGATAACGTAGGTAGTTGGTAGAAATATCGTCATTTTTTTTCATGTACATACATAGAGGGGAAAAAAATTAATTGAAGCCTCAAATCTATGGGAACTATTATTTACTGCCTCCAACGGGAGACCCGTCTCCATACAGGATAAAGGTTGATATCTTTAAAAAAAAAAAAAAAAAAAAAAAAAAAAAAAAAAAAAAACGGAGTTTGGTTCTGATTTCATTAATGATTATTGGGGTACATTATTGCTTAACTTGGTTCAGCCAAAGGCCAGAAATCATCGAAATATCTGCAGAAATCAACGAAATCGTTCAAAAACATAACAGAAGGCTCAAAGATCCAGACTTCTAATCATCGTTGTGGCCACTTGGGACAATTTTTTTTCGTGACGATTTTTTTGTTATGTGCCATATGAAAGACATGAAAATGTCAAAAACGAAGTTTGCTTCTGATTTCATTAATGCTTATTTGGACAAAGTAAAGTTGGTACAGCCAATGGCCAGAAATCATCGAAATATCTGCAGAAATCAACTAAATCGTTCAATAATATAACAAAAGGCTAATAGATCCAGACTTTGTACTTGGCTTACTTGTAAATGTTGATAAAGATTATCAATCACTCCTATATATTCAGGAAACTACTGTCTAACTTGAGAATTTTCATCCCCTCGTTGTTGACTAACATCCCCTTCCATGAGTAAGTACAACACTAAAATAAATATTACCTCAAATGCTTCTATAGTAGTAGAAAATGTTCACCATACATGTATGTTCATCGTTCTTCATATACGAATATAGAGCCAAGAAGAAAGAAGTTTATTGAACCTGAAAACTGTGGAAACTAATATTTACTGGCTCCAACGGGAAACCCACCTCCAAGAAAGGAAAATGTTAAATATCTGTAGAACAAACAAAGTTAGAACCTCATTTCATTCACGCTTATTTAGGGGAAGTGAACGTGGTACAGCCAAAGGCCTGAAATCAACGAAATACCAGCAGAAACATCACGGATGCAGAAATCAACGAAATCATTATATATAAAAACTATGATTACCAAACAAAGGATTTATGTTACTTGTAAAAAATGATAAATATTATCGCTGCAATCCTGCAATAAATTCAAGCAACTACTGTCTAACTTCATGATAATAACTTTCATTTCCTCCTTCTTATTTTACTTGCATCTTCTCCTCTCATTTGTCCGTACCAGCCGTGGACCTATGAATGTATAGGTAGGTAGCTAACTGTTTATGGAAGCCAGTAGAAAAAGGATTATAGAAGCCTGAAATCTGTGGGAAGAAGAACTTGATTTACCTACTGATATTTTATAACTCCAATGAGAATCCCGTCGACAAAGAAGGAAGAATAGTTGAAGATCCTGGGAAAAATCCGAGTTAGGTTAAGATTTCATTAATACATAACTGAACAAAGTAAAATTGGTACAACCAAAGGCCTGAAATCATCGAAATATCTGCAGAAATCAACGAAATCGTCCGAAAACATAACAAAAGGCTCAAAGATCCAGACTTCGTACTTGGCTTCCTTGTAACTGTTGATAAAGATTATCACTCCTATATATTCAGGAAACTACTGACGAACTTGATAGATTTCATCCCCTCGATCTTATTTGAATAACATCCCCTTCCATTTGTCCCTACCAGCCATGGACTATAAATTGATCGGTACGTACTGCTGTCAACACTAAAATGAATATTAGCTTAAATGCATCTTTGGGGGTGGAAAATGTTTCCTGAGATAACGTAGGTAGTTGGTAGAAATATCGTCATCTTTTTTCATGTACATACATAGAGGGGAAAAAATTAATTGAAGCCTCAAATCTATGGGAACTAATATTTACTGGCTCCAACGGGAGACCCGTCTCCATACAGGATAAAGGTTGATATCTTGAGAGAAAAAAACGGAGTTTGGTTCTGATTTCATTAATGCTTATTGGGGTACATTATTGCTTAACTTGGTACAGCCAATGGCCAGAAATCATCGAAATATCTGCAGAAATCAACTAAATCGTTCAATTATATAACAAAAGGCTAATAGATCCAGACTTTGTACTTGGCTTACTTGTAAATGTTGATAAAGATTATCAATCACTCCTATATATTCAGGAAACTACTGTCTAACTTGAGAATTTTCATCCCCTCGTTGTTGACTAACATCCCCTTCCATGAGTAAGTACAACACTAAAATAAATATTACCTCAAATGCTTCTATAGTAGTAGAAAATGTTCACCATACATGTATGTTCATCGTTCTTCATATACGAATATAGAGCCAAGAAGAAAGAAGTTTATTGAACCTGAAAACTGTGGAAACTAATATTTACTGGCTCCAACGGGAAACCCACCTCCAAGAAAGGAAAATGTTAAATATCTATAGAACAAACAAAGTTAGAACCTCATTTCATTCACGCTTATTTAGGGGAAGTGAACGTGGTACAGCCAAAGGCCTGAAATCAACGAAATACCAGCAGAAACATCACGGATGCAGAAATCAACGAAATCATTATATATAAAAACTATGATTACCAAACAAAGGATTTATGTTACTTGTAAAAAATGGCTGCAATCCTGCAATAAATTCAAGCAACTACTGTCTAACTTCATGATAATAACTTTCATTTCCTCCTTCTTATTTTACTTGCATCTTCTCCTCTCATTTGTCCGTACCAGCCGTGGACCTATGAATGTATAGGTAGGTAGCTAACTGTTTATGGAAGCCAGTAGAAAAAGGATTATAGAAGCCTGAAATCTGTGGGAAGAAGAACTTGATTTACCTACTGATATTTTATAACTCCAATGAGAATCCCGTCGACAAAGAAGGAAGAATAGTTGAAGATCCTGGGAAAAATCCGAGTTAGGTTAAGATTTCATTAATACATAACTGAACAAAGTAAAATTGGTACAACCAAAGGCCTGAAATCATCGAAATATCTGCAGAAATCAACGAAATCGTCCAAAAACATAACAAAAGGCTCAAAGATCCAGACTTCGTACTTGGCTTCCTTGTAAATGTTGATAGAGATTATCACTCCTATATATTAAGAAACTACAGTCTAACTTGACAATTTTCATCCCCTAGTTCTTATTTGACTAACATCCTCTTCCATTTATCAATACCATTCATGGAACTGTAAATTTATGAGTAGGTACAACACTAAAATAAATATTACCTCAAATGATTCTTTAGTTGTAAAAAATGTTCACCGTACATGTGAGTTTGTTCATCGTTCTTCATGTACGAAACCAAGAAGAAAGAAGTTTGTAGTGCCTAAAATCTATGGGAACTAATATTTACTGGCTCCAACGGGAGACCCGTCTCCACAAAGGATGAAGGTTGATATCTTGAGAGAAAAAAACGGAGTTTGGTTCTGATTTCATTAATGCTTATTGGGGTACATTATTGCTTAACTTGGTACAGCCAAAGGCCAGAAATCATCGAAATATCTGCAGAAATCAACGAAATCGTTCAATAACATAATAAAAGGCTCATAGATCCTGACTTCGTACTTGGCTTCCTTGTAACTGTTGATAAAGATTATCACTCCTATATATTCAGGAAACTACTGACGAACTTGATAGATTTCATCCCCTCGATCTTATTTGAATAACATCCCCTTCCATTTGTCCCTACCAGCCATGGACTATAAATTGATCGGTACGTACTGCTGTCAACACTAAAATGAATATTAGCTTAAATGCATCTTTGGGGGTGGAAAATGTTTCCTGAGATGACGTAGGTAGTTGGTAGAAATATCGTCATTTTTTTTTCATGTACATACATAGAGGGGGAAAAAATTAATTGAAGCCTCAAATCTATGGGAACTATTATTTACTGCCTCCAACGGGAGACCCGTCTCCATACAGGATAAAGGTTGATATCTTTAAAAAAAAAAAAAAAAAAAAAAAAAAAAAAAAAAAAAAAACGGAGTTTGGTTCTGATTTCATTAATGATTATTGGGGTACATTATTGCTTAACTTGGTACAGCCAAAGGCCAGAAATCATCGAAATATCTGCAGAAATCAACGAAATCGTTCAAAAACATAACAGAAGGCTCAAAGATCCAGACTTCGTACTTGGCTTCCTTGTAAATGTTGATAGAGATTATCACTCCTATATATTAAGAAACTACTGTCTAACTTGATAATTTTCATCCCCTAGTTCTTATTTGACTAACATCCTCTTCCATTTATCAATACCAGTCATGGAACTGTAAATTTATGAGTAGGTACAACACTAAAATAAATATTACCTCAAATGCTTCTTTAGTTGTAAAAAATGTTCACCGTACATGTGAGTATGTTCATCGTTCTTCATGTACGAAACCAAGAAGAAAGAAGTTTGTAGTGCCTAAAATCTATGGGAACTAATATTTACTGTCTCCAACGGGAGACCCGTCTCCACAAAGGATAAAGGTTGATATCTTGAGAGAAAAAAACGGAGTTTGGTTCTGATTTCATTAATGCTTATTGGGGTACATTATTGCTTAACTTGGTACAGCCAAAGGCCAGAAATCATCGAAATATCTGCAGAAATCAACGAAATCGTTCAATAATATAACAAAAGGCTAATAGATCCAGACTTTGTACTTGGCTTACTTGTAAATGTTGATAAAGATTATCAATCACTCCTATATATTCAGGAAACTACTGTCTAACTTGAGAATTTTCATCCCCTCGTTGTTGAATAACATCCCCTTCCATTTGTCCCTACCAGCCATGGACTATAAATTGATCGGTACGTACTGCTGTCAACACTAAAATGAATATTAGCTTAAATGCATCTTTGGGGGTGGAAAATGTTTCCTGAGATAACGTAGATGGTAGAAATATCGTCATCTTTTTTCATGTACATACATAGAGGGGAAAAAAATTAATTGAAGCCTCAAATCTATGGGAACTAATATTTACTGGCTCCAACGGGAGACCCGTCTCCATACAGGATAAAGGTTGATATCTTGAAAAAAAAAAAAAAAAAAAAAAAACGGAGTTTGGTTCTGATTTCATTAATGATTATTGGGGTACATTATTGCTTAACTTGGTACAGCCAAAGGCCAGAAATCATCGAAATACCTGCAGAAATCAACGAAATCGTTCAATAACATAACAAAAGACTCATAGATCCTGACTTCGCACTTGGCTTACTTGTAAATGTTGATAGAGATTATCACTCCTATATATTCAGGAAACTACTGTCTAACTTGATAATTTTCATGCTCTCGTTCTTATTTGACTAACATCCCCTTACATTTATCACTAACAGTCATGGCACTATAAATTTATGAATAGGTAGGTACAACACTAAAATAAATATTACCTCAAATGCTTCTTTAGTTGTAAAAAATGTTCATCGTTCTTCATGTACGAATATACATAGAGCCAAGAAGAAATTAGTTTGTTGAGCCTGAAAACTGTGGAAACTAATATTTACTGGCTCCAATGGGAGACCCGCCTCCAAGACAGGAAAATGTTAAATATCTTTAGAAAAAACAAAGTTACCTAGAATCTGATTTCATTCACGCTTATTTAGGGAAAGTGAACGTGGGACAGCCAAAGACCTGAAATCAACGAAATCATTATATATAATAACTATGATTGCCAAACAAAGGATTTGGGTTACTTGTAAAAAATGATAAATATTATCGCTGCAATAAATTCAAGCAACTACTGTCTAACTTCATGATAATTACTTTCATTTCCTCTTTCTTATTTGACAGGCATCTTCTCCTCTCATTTGTCCGTACCAGCCGTGGACCTATGAATGTATAGGTAGGTAGCTAACTGTTGTTCGTTTTTATCATCTAAAATCGATCGATCGATATAGGTAGCCCCTATGATCGCTTTCCATGAACATGAATAGAGTTGAAAAAGGATTACAGAAGCCTGAAATCTGTGGGAAGAAGAACGTGATTTACCTACTAATATTTTATAACTCCAATGAGAATCTCGTCGACAAGGAAGGAAGAACAATAGAAGATCCTAGGAAAAATCAGAGTTAGGTTAAGATTTCATTAATACATAACTGAACAAAGTAAAATTGGTACATCCAAAGGCCTGAAATCATCGAAATATCTGCAGAAATCAACGAAATCGTTCAAAAACATAACAAAAGGCTCATAGATCCAGACTTCGTTCTTGGCTTACTTGTAAATGTTGATAGAGATTATCACTCCTATATATCCAGGAAAATACTGTCTAACTTGATAATTTTCATCCCCTCGTTCTTATTTGACTAACATCCCCTTTTCATAAAATCCCTCCCGATGTCTGTTACCTTGTCGTGGTGGGAGGGCTTAAGCCACGGCTCACACTGCCTATTGCACGATAGTATCTCCTAGGAGTATACTGGGCAATGTGAGCCATTGCACTGGCAACTAAGTACAGACACCAACCCTCAAGACAAAGGTGTCCACGCCGTGCCTATGGTCTGCATGGTGCAGAGGGTAAAGTGCACCTCAAACGGCTGCCCCAGGGTACCGGCCGACCCCCTGGGTGTAATTAGGCTTACCTGTGCATGCGGGGCTCTGCACGGGTGGACTGTTCATTTCCCTAGCTTCTTGTGGGAACAAAATGGACCACATAGAAAAAAATGAATAATACACATCTAAAATTTCTTCAAGTGAACTTGCACAGGGCAAGGGGCGCGTCGGCGGTCCTGAGCCACAAGTTCACATCTGAAGACCACCACATTGCCCTTATCCAGGAGCCGTGGGCCACTGAGGGCAAGGTGATGGGACTATCTGCACAGAACAGAAAGGTAATTTTCCACCGTGGCAAGGATAGGCCAAGATCGGCCATCCTAGTAAACAGCCTAGTCAAGTTTTTGGCCATGCCTGAGTTCTGTTCCAGAGACCTCACAACTATACTGCTTGAGGACAGCAACGGAGGAAGATGTGTTGTTGCCTCAGCCTACTTTCCAGGCGATGAGGACGAGCCCCCTCCGGTGATGGTGCGGCAGCTAGTGTCACACTGCCAGAGACAACGGCTGCATCTCATCATTGGATGTGACGCCAATGGTCATCATCTGCTGTGGGGATGCAACGACATCAACAAAAGAGGTGAGTCCATTGTCCAGTTTCTGACCGCGGAAAATCTCGCGGTTTTGAATAGGGGCAGTGAGCCTACTTTTGTTACTCGGGCAAGGAGTGAGATTTTGGATATCACTGTGACGAGTAGTTTCTATGCAAATAGGGTCACAGGGTGGCATGTGTCGGAAGAGGCTTCATTGTCGGACCATCGGATTATCGGGTTCCGGCTGGAGCATCCGAACTGCTTCACTGAGACATATCGGAGTCCTAAGAACACTAATTGGACTCTGTTTAACACTCTTCTAGCTGATGAGCTGGAGGACCTGGACACTAATATCCAGACAACAAGAGATCTTGACCGAGTTAATGAACTCGTTTGGGCAGCCATTCAGCGAAGCTACGAGCTAAGCTGCCCAGTCAAGACTGTCAGAACAAACAGGTCTGTTCCATGGTGGAACAGGGACCTGGGTCTCCTTCGCAGAGAGACGAGAAGGCTTTTCAACAGGGCAAAGCGGGATGGGAGATGGCAGGCCTATAAAGCTATGGCCAACTCCTACACCTGTGCCCTTAGAAAGGCCGGGAAACTGTCCTGGAGGAACTTCTGTCAGGACATTACAGAGTTGTCTGTGCTGTCCAAAGTGCAGAAGATCCTTGCCAAGGACAGACCAGCTGAGCTGGGCACTATACAAAAGGCAGATGGGGTGTATACTGGAAGCTCGGAAGAGACCCTGGAGGAGCTCCTACGGGTGCACTTTCCGGGGTCTGCACGCATACACAGTGAAAGTTTTCCACATCAGCATACTGATGACATCTGCCATGAAAGGAAAGCCTTGTATGCAGCTTCTGGCAGGATATTTACACCCCATAGAGTTAAATGGGCACTTGGCACATTTAAGCCCTATAAATCTCCGGGCCCGGATGGGATCATCCCAGCCATGCTACAGCATGGAGGGGGGGCTCTCGTGCCGGTGCTGGTCAAGATCTTTAGGGCCAGTTATACGCTGAACCACATCCCTAGGATGTGGAGGAAGGTCAGGGTGGTCTTTATTCCGAAAGCAGGCCGACAGGGCCATGCAAAAGACTACCGCCCCATCAGTCTCATGTCCTTCCTACTGAAAACCATGGAGAAGATTGTGAACCTTGTGATCAGGGAAGAGCAATTAACCCAGGTACCACTCCAGGCGGCACAACACGCGTATCAGAGGGGGAAATCTACTGAGACTGCTCTGAATGAATTGACGGTGTTGATTGACAGGAGTCTGGAGGCCAAAGAAGTAGCTCTCTGCTGCTTTATGGATATAGGTGGGGCATTTGACAACACGTCATATGACTCCATCATTAAGGCAGCAGAGGATCGAGATGTCGATCCGCAAATCACCAAATGGATACATACCATGCTGAAGGGCAGGGTTGTATCCTCGGAGTTGGGGGAAGCAACCGTCAGTGCCATTCCAAGTAGGGGATGTCCGCAGGGCGGTGTGCTTTCCCCTCTGTTATGGCTACTCGTGGTAGATAGCCTCCTACAAAAACTCAAAGACAATGGCTTTGAGGTGGTAGGATATGCTGACGACATTGTGGTCATTGTCAGGGGCAAGTTCGAGGAGACAGTCCGTGAACGGATGCAGATGGCGTTGGATGTCGTACAGCAATGGTGCACGGAGGAGGGGCTATATGTGAACCCTGATAAAGTGGCCCTTCTTCCGTTCACCAGAAGACGAAAGGTTGACATGCAGGTGGTCTGTCTGGGGGGCAGGCAACTTCCCTTCTGCACCAGGGCCAGATACCTGGGAGTCACCTTTGATCAGAAGCTAACCTGGACGCCTCACATTAAGAGGGCCGTGGACAGGGCCATCTTTGTTATGGCGTCGGGCCGACGCATGTTAGGGAAGACATGGGGCTTGAGCCCAAAGATGACCATGTGGTTATATACCACAGTGGTCAGACCGATGCTGACCTACGGGGCCCTTGTCTGGTGGACAAAGGTCAGCCAGGCAACGGCTGTGAGTCAGCTGGCAAGGCTGCAAAGGATGGCGTGCATTGGGGTTACAGGCTCCATGCACACAAGTCCTACAGCTGCACTGGAGGTCCTTTTGGACCTTCCTCCTCTGCATATCCATGTCAGGAAGGTTGCCTTCCTGCAGGGAGTGAGGTTGTGGAGGAATGGCTTTTTAAAGCGGGAATCTGGGCGTACTCACCATGCCATCTTGAAGGAGGTTGCAGTGGACGAGTCATCGCTCAGTGTTTCCGACCACATGGCGGAGACACGGAACTTTGATCTCCCCTTCAAGGTCTACATTCATAGTAGATCAATGTGGTCAGAAGGGAGGCCCCAATTCGAACGTGGGGCTATAGTGTTCTACACAGATGGCTCCGTCATGAATGGTAGGGCTGGCTCGGGTATTTTTGGCCCACGAACGGAGATTTCAGAATCTCTGGGAACAGTCGCCACCATTTTCCAGGCAGAAATATATGCCATAAACTCCTGCGCTGACAGACTGGTGAGTCGTCAAGTGAATGGAGCAAAAATCTACATTTTATCAGATAGTCAAGCAGCCTTGAAGGCACTAGCTTCTTTCACCATCTCGTCGAAGCTGGTGTGGGAATGCTTGACTAACCTCAAGACCCTTGCCAGGAACAATAAGGTTACCTTGCTGTGGTGCCCAGGGCACCAGGGGGTGGAGGGGAATGAACAAGCTGACGCTCTTGCTAGGAAGGGTGCTGCTTCTCTCCCTATGGGCCCAGAACCTTTTCTGGCCACTACAGAGAGCTTTCTCCTTGGAGAGCTCACCAAATGGGAGAGTAAGAAGAGGACTGCCCACTGGCTCCACGTCAAGGGCCTGAGGCAGGCGAAACAATTTATTCACTTCTCTAGGAAGAGAGCTAAGGAGCTGCTCAGCCTGGGGAGAAGGGAGCTGCGTATGGTTGTGGGGCTCTTAACTGGGCACTGCCCACTTAGATACCATCTCCATAAAATGGGCAAATCAGACTCCACTCTCTGCCGCTTTTGTGGGGCAGAAGACGAGACGGCGAGTCATGTGGTCTGCCATTGCCCTATATTGGCAAGAAATCGCTTTTTGAATTGGGGCAAAACCTCCATCGACCCCCAAGACATTAAGACGGGGGAGATTAAGACTCTCCTCGCTTTTGCCAAAACGTGGTGGGGAAGGATTGACTTCCCAGCTGTGGCTGGCATTGGTGATATGGCGCCAAGCCAGACTGGGGCTGCGACCCAGTAACTAACCGAGTGTGGAGCACTCGGGTCCCAGGTAGTGCCTGTTGGCTGGCAGGAGTGCCGGAACCAGGCAGATAGTGCTTGGTTTGGCAGGGCTGTCGGTATTGGGCCGATCTAGTGTCTGGGATGGGGAGGAGGTACGGCCTCCTCCTCCAGCTACAATAGGCCATTGCGGCCTCAGTGGCTTAAAAAAAAAAAAAAAAAAAAAAAAAAAAAAAAAAAAAAAAATGAATAATATCTCAAACGCTTCTGTGGTGGTGAAAAATATTGATTGTGATCACGGAGGTAGAAATATCTTCATCATTTTTCATGTACATATATATATAGCCAAAAAAGTTTATTGAAGCTTCTTTGGTGGTAAAAACTGTTCACCATATATATGAGTATGTACATCGTTCATCATGTATAAATATAGAGCCAAGAAAAAACAAGTTTATTGAAGCATGAAAACGGTGGGAACTAATATTTACTGGCTCCAACGAGAGATCCGCCTCCAAGACAGGAAAAATGTTGAATATCTTCAGAAAAAACAAAGTTACAACCTGATTTCATTAATGCTTTATTAGGGAAAGGGAACTTGGTGCAGCCAAAGGCCAGAAATCAGCGAAATATCAGCAGAAATAACACGGATGCAGGAATCAACGAAATCATTAAATATTGAAAAAATTATTACATGGTTAATACATTGTACTTGGCTTACAGGGAGAATGTTGAATATCTCCAGAGAAAACAAAGTTACATTTTGATTTCATTCATGTTTATTGGGATATACTGAACTTGGCACAGCCAAAGACTAGGAATCGACGAAATATCAGCAGAAACATCAGGAATGCAGAAATCAATGAAATCATTGAATATTAAAACATAAGGAAAGTGGATCCGGAATTTGTACTTGGCGTACTTGTAAAACTTGATAATGATTATCACTCTTATAAATTCAAGAAACAACACAGTCAGCAACAAAGGAAGAACGTTTAATATATTCAGAAAAAACAAAGTTAGGTAATATTTCCAACAATGTGTATCTGGACAAAGTGAACTTGGAACAGCCGAAGGCAAGAAATTAACGAAATGGCAAAAACATCACAAAGCAGAAATCAACGAAATCATTCAATATTAAAACATAAGACATACCTATGGATTCGCACTTCATACCAACTTGGCGAACTTGTAAATGCTGATAAAGATTACTACTTCTATATATTCAGGAAACTACTGACTAACTTGATAATTTTTCATCTCCTCGTTCTTATATGACTGAGATCCCCCCCTTCCATTCTCTCTACCAGTCAAGGAACTATAAATTTATAAGTAGGTACTGCTGTAATCTCTAAAATAAGTATTAAGTCAAATGCTTCTTTGGTGTTGAAAAATGTTGGTTGTGGTCACGTGGGTAGAAAAATCGTCATCGTTCTTCATGTACAAACATAGAGCAAAAAAAGTTTAGTGAAGCTTGGAAACTGTGGGAACTAATATTTACTGCCTCCAAGACAGGAAAAATGTTGAATATCTTCAGAAAAAACCAAGTTAGAATCTCATTTCATTAATGCTTATTTAGGGAAAGTGAACTTGGTACAGCCAAATTCCAGAAATCAACGAAATATCATGGATGGAGGAATCAACGGAATCATTAAATATTAAAAAAATTATTACATGGAAAACATCATATTTGGCTTACTTGTAAAAGTTGATAAACATTATCGCTACCATGAATTCAAGAAACTACTGTCTAACTTGATGATAATAACTTTCATTTCCTCTTTCTTATTTGACTGGCATCTTCTTCTTTTATTTGTGTCCCATGGACCTATAAATTTACAGGTAGGCACTGCTATCAACACTAAAATGAATATTACCTACCTCAAACGCTTCTTTGGTGGTGAAAAATATTGATTGGGATCACGTAGGTAGAAATATCTTCATCGATTTGCTCGTACATACATAGAGAGAAAAAAAGTTTAGTGAAGCTTGAAAACTGTGGGAACTAATATTTACTGGCTACAACGGGAGACCCATCCATCTCCAAGACAGAATCACCAGGGACCATGTCTAGCTTGAAACTGGAATTCGATGGCGTATTTCATTATTGTTGAATTTTATTGCTGCTGGTTGTGTCACGGCTTCCCAAACAGTCCTAATTGGTTGAGCTATTCAAATTATCCAAACTTCATTTGGCATTTTGGCGGTGCGTCAGAGTTCGACCAATAAATAAGCAAGCCTTGAAACGGCCGAAAAAGGACAAAAGTATTCCATGTGCAAATAAATCAATAAGCGCATTGATTGAAATCAAATACTTACGAATTTCTAAAGACCACTAAAAAAAAAAAAACGCTTGCATACGAGTCTGCAACGCATTGGGACATTTTCATGTGTTTACCTATGAATGGTCAACGTCATTTCTGATGGTCATAATCATCGTTGTGGCCACTTGGGACAATTTTTTTCGTGACGATTTTTTGACATTTTCATGTCTTTCATATGGCACATAACAAAAAAATCGTCACGAAAAAAATTGTCCCAAGTGGCCACAACGATGATTATGACCATCAGAAATGACGTTGACCATTCATAGGTAAACACATGAAAATGTCCCAATGCGTTGCAGACTCGTATGCAAGCGTTTGTTATGTGCCATATGAAAGACATGAACATGTTAAAATGCAATCAACTAATAAAATGTAGTTATAAGTCCAGTATAGGTACTAAACCCATATTAGCTTGGTAGTTCTTACAATTTGATGTAAGTTGAAAGGTACTTGGCGCGCGAATGTGATTTGAATAGCTACTAATTTGGATCTTGGTTACAGGCAAAGCGTAAACTACTGATAGAATTTTGAATTTTCATGTCGTCATCTCAATTTGGGTTTCAAAGCGGAAACGCTGCAAATACACATTAAGAATGTTAACTAATTTTCTGAGGTCAATCTCTCATGGTTAGAAGAACATGTAAATCATTCCGTTAGTATTTATCAATATTATTAGTACCAAGTGATATAATACGAGAATACAGTACATGAATTTAAACACAGGCAGTGGCGTAGTTTGAGGAGTGGATGGGTGGGCAGAGCCCCTCCATGAATTACAGAGGACGCAGAAGTTCGTGGTATGGATACAATTAAAAATTAATAATTTTACGCTTCTAACTTCAGTATCTAACACCTTCAATTGGAGAATGTAATTGGTAAAACACAATTACTACTATTCCAGCGATCCAGTTGCCTACTAAACTTTAGAGGCTCTTAGAAATAGAGAAATTCTTATTCGGTTCATTTATATGGAGGCAAAATTGCGTGGATATTTTACAGCCCCTAGGAGAGGAGTAAAATCACAGTAAAGGCCGCTACACACGTCCCTTTCCTACCAGCTCAAAAAAGAGCCAAGTCCACGAAGGAGGTAGTGAAGGAACGTGCATAGCCATGAATGAGGGAGGAAAGTACCTGTTTGGTCGCGCGCCAATGCCTCACAGGAGTGTCTGGAGACGAGCTGCCAGTGACGCCGCCAGCGCGTTCTGTCGACAGTTTTTGCAACTTCCTCTTATCTGTACCTACTAACTCCTTTTCTCTATCATCTTCCACTCGCAGTCTCCTTGTGACAAAGTTCAACAGCCTCGTGTTTTCAGTTTCAGTGTTCCGTGATTTTTATTGTTTAATACAGTTACTGTTATAGACTACTCTCTGTGATCATCATACATCCCAAGTATGATTAACACTAATTAATTGTGGTTCTATAAAATTGGGGGCAGTAGTGAAGTTTTGCCTAGTGAAAAACCTTACTACCGCCCCCTCTTTCAAACAGCAGAATAATACAATAAAGATCTGTCTGATGAAGCACTGATCGGAAGTTAAGGGGTTGAGAGTCAAAAACTTGAGTAGGTACCTATGACTGGACTCCTTCCCGTCCGATTTCAAGCGATTCTGGGAACCACCCTCCCCCCCACCTGTGATCTATTTATGCAACTAACCTATATTTTACCAAAACGATTGATTTAGGATATCACTCTATTTTTGAGATCCAGACCACCAAAGAATACACATCATTCAGATCAATTTATCCTAAAATATATCCTAAATTAGTCCTGATCCAAAATCTTCTTTTAATGAGCACATTATTATTTAGAATAAGTTTTCTTCGACAATGAATTGGTAGTTTGCAATTTGATTACAATCACAGTGCTAAAATTTCTAAACAATTCAACGTAATTAAACGAAAATTCGTTCATACGATCATGCTGCATGACAGGAATTTTTTGTTATAAAATTTGTCTTTATTCATTGCATTTTTAAAGGATATCAGTGATTCAGTATGGGTACTGATATGACAGAAAATGAAAAAAAAAAAAAAAAAGTAAATTAAAAACAGCGTGTATTCGAAATCAATCCTTCTATTAAAATATAGATTAGTTGGATAAAGAGATCGGAGTTGAGTTTAAAAGTATATTTCGCAGGCGAAATTAACAAAAAGTGTATAGGTTCCGGAATGGAATCGAACCCGACACCTCCTAGACTGTAATTGGGAGCTTTAGCCACTCGGCTACGGAGAACCTTCACCAAAGCTGGTAACTAAAGTACCGTGATTGCCAGGCGTTAATTGGGGGGGAGTTCGGCCGGACGGAGATAGTAGGTAGGTAGGAAGTTTACTATTAGTAGGTACGAAGTTGTAGGTTTACTATTACAATGTCTTTGGTAGGAAGGAAGGAACGCTGTAGGAGGTAGTTGCAAAAACTCTCGACAGAACGCGCTAGCGGCGTCACTGGCAGCCCGTCTCCAGACACTCCTATGCCTCACCTCGCATTACGTCAAGTAGGTAACAGCACCCCTCTGGTCACTAAAGAGACTGCATTAAACAAATAATTGAATCAGGTGAATGAACTGGAGAAGTGAATTTTCGATTGATGATTATTGCCGTGCGCTCTTGCTTCAACGTTCTGAGTTCAAATTACATACCTGTTTTCTTATGTAAATATAATTAATTTAAAATCGAATAATCGTTCGTTCTTGACCACTTCCCTAGCGGGAACAGTACCTAGAACTGTGCCAGAAGAACACGTGTTTCTATTTGGTTCCGAGAAGCTGAGGAGGTCTGGCTGTCGCGCAAAAGAGCAAACAAAAGAACTTCCACGTATTGGATCCCGTTACCTTCCAGGAGGCTGGGCCACTGGTCAGTGGTCATTATTAGATCCCGTGAAATATGGCTCCACAGGTACGCCGCCACATACTAGTGTAAACCAGTAAATACTGGGTAGAGGTTTTTTCAGGGCCCCCGCGCACTGGCAACTTTTCCTAGGCAACTATTTAAAGCCGGTTTCACATGGAGCGGTATGTCCGAAACAAGCGGAAAGACGGAACGCCTGAAAACCCAGTGGAGGGGGCGGCGGAAGGCGGCAGGGTGTTCACATGGAGCGGACTCCGCGGTGGACGGAATCATAACCTTCCTACTGAAAGCTCTCTGATATGAAACCTCTCTCATCTTGAGTTCTTGAAATCTATTCTCTTTGATTTTTGTCTTTTCTTTAGAAAAAAAGTGTTCTGTGGGTGTTGTGTTTTAAGTTTAGTAGGTATTTGTAAGTAGTAAGTTTGTATTATTGTGGGTGTTCTCATAGTTGGTTGGGTGAAGAGAATGGAGATAATTGATGGGTTTAACATCGTCCACGTGACTAGTTCCTACCCGTATCATTTTAAACCTACAGTACCTACCTACCACTGTTGTAATCATACCTCCTTGTACCCAATTTTCTACAGTCTACAATGGCGAAATTTTTGCAGGACCCTTCGGGTTTAGGAGAAACCGGAACTCTGCTGGCTCTTCTGTATCTGTTGCGGTGTAGGAGTAGGAGGAGGACCCAACGAAAGCGTAGGCGGTATTGGGTGTGTCCTACCATCAGGCGACGCACAGAACAAGGAGCATGGAATTTAGTACAAGAGCTGGTTTAGTACAAGAGCTGGTTGTTGAGGAACCAGAGACATTTAAAAATTTCCACCGAACAACTTTTGAAGAGTTCAGCATTCTTCTGGACAAGATCCAGCACATGGTGCAAAGGAGGACCGTAGTACGCGAGCCCATTCCAGCTGGGCTTAAACTTTCGTTAACGCTGAGGTTGGTAGAATTATCTAATATTAAGTAGGTAATTAGTTAATATTTTGTACCGTAATTTATTTTGAATAGGATTGCATTAGTTTTTAGGACGTCCCTCTGAAGCCACGTCTTTATAGACAAGGCTTCGTTAATAAGAGGTACGCCTATTGGAATTGAGCCAGGGGGGTACCTACGGGACAACTCAAGTGATGTTCCTTGCGCTTAAGAGGGAGAAAGAAACTCACAAAAATACACCAACCACTATACTAATACCAACTTATTCCGAATTTGGTCTAGTTATGCAAAATGTTACAGGAGTTTCACATTTCATTATGGAGGGGGTAATTAAGATGACTCGTATAATTGTTATTATATTCGTCAGACTTTCCGTAACTGGATATGTTGTTGGTTTGATCCAAATTTTAGTCCACCTACGCAACCTCGGTAATTTCAAATTGTGTGAAATGGTGTGAGTGTGAAAGTGAAATGGTGTAAGGGGGATTCCGAGAAATCATAATACTTATGTTTTTTCTCTTATTTTAATTATCACCAAAATTATGTAGAAACCATTTCTAGGGACTTGCCTGTCTGTAATGCATGCACTACTTACCAATATGTTTGCTGCATATCCTTAAGTCATTTAAGCGTTCGTCTTTACCTGCAGTCATGAACATTATGTGTTTACCATTGCAGGTACCTTGCTACTGGTGAAAGTATGACATCTCTGTCCTATCAATACCGAATCGGCATTTCTACAGTCTCGAAATTGATTTCCGAGGTATGTGAGGCTATATGGAGCGTTCTACAGCCAGAATACCTCCAACCTCCTACGGCTGAGAAGTGGCAAGAAATCGCAGACGATTTCTACACTACATGGAATTTTCCCAATTGTGTTGGTGCAATGGCCCATATTCTCGTGACGTCACGCCTGGAGTAGGTTCGCGTTTCAACCAATGTCGGCCATGATACCGCCCTACGTCAATGAATCGCTACTCAACCAACCTATTTCTCACAAGAAGTTTGCCGTCTCACGTCAACATAATTCGTGGTTATAAGGCCATTTTTCAACAGTTTTGTTTTGAAAAAGTATAGTATTGTAGCAATACAAAGTTTTAATTTGACTAAATGTTATAATAATCATGCCTGCCAGCGCAATAATTGATTGTAGATTGCTGTCAACAATACCAATCTAACGTGAACTTGTTTTTATTTGGACTAGGAGCCTACAAACTATAGTAGTTAATCAGTGTCAGAAAACTAAAGAACTTCATTCGTTTAGGCTTTGAGAATAATTAACCTGAAAAATAGTAAAGAAAAGATGATTGAAAATTCCTCAGGTGTCTGTACTGCTGTGTAGGTACCTAGCCATTGCTCAGGTAGCTTCATCAGCGTTTTATTATAAGTTCGTAGTACTATGCTTAACTGAGGAAGCTTTACTTGCTATATTGAATGAATAAAAGGAGAGATTTGTCAAAATAAACAAGGCAGGAAAGCCAGGCTTGGGTTGCTACATCAAGAAACGAAACTACTTAGGTAGGTACGTACGTCCTACCAGATTTGCTGTTGGTTTAAAGTGCCTAAACAAAGTAGGTGGGTCGTTGCTTTGCCGACGAATACAACCGCTGATTAGCAAGTTTGTCAAATATCGAATCAGGGAATATGCAACATGAATTAAAAACCAGCTGCAAGGAAAAAACCTTGAAATGCATTCCTCTGAAGGTAAGATTTCATAAAGACGGCAATGGCAGTGCAGTTATTGCGCGAGTTTTGCAGTTACGCAAATTGTATGGACAAAAAAGGTAATTAGGTAGGTACCTACTTTCGTTTTGATCAATGAAGTACCTACATGAACAAGTAATAATATACGGAAAGTACGTAGGTATACCTTACCTCTAGTTGGGTACTTACCTTTCCACATGTGATACAACTTACTATTCCCGCCTAACAGAGCTCTCATAATGCATCCTTTCACAAGACCGCTTTCACAGTACTCTAAAGATTTTTAGTTTCAATTGATTCAAAGAAGAGTTCTAAAACTAGATAGGTAATCCACAACATCTTTGCGGCTGATGTCTGGATCATCTATAACACTTGTATGTCAACTCCCCAACACACATTTCATATGGATCTCTACCCCACAGATTAAATCTTGCGTTCGTAGCGTTTGAGGTCAACACCTGATAATAACTTGATGTAATTTGCATACAATTTATCACCTTGCGTATTACAAATAATGAAAATATTGACTCGGAACTAGGTGAGACTATGTTTCGCTGTAGTCCAGGTTCGTTCACAAATGGCGTATTTTCGATGTTTACTCGTCACCATGACAACAAGGTGAAATAACTTGATTTCGCCTTGCCTCGATGTAAGGATGCGCTAGTGTCCAAGTCTCGAGAATATCACCCATAGATGGAAAACATGTAGTAGTACAGGTACGCAAGAGGTCACTTCCTTGGTAGGGCCAACCTACTCCTCAAAGTTGTTGTTGATTATATAACAGGCTGTTTTAGTTGCTGAGTATTTTGAGAGGATTTTTTAAATATTTTAAAATGCTTTCGTTATATATGCAGTACCTTCCAGTAGATACTGCATATATAATACGTTATACAATAACTCATTGGAATTTTTTAAGAAATTCACTTGAATAGGCATATTCTCCAAACTCTTGCATGTTGAATTGTGCTGTAAATGTCGAACTTTTCATGGAAAATAAAAGTTTAATTTAATACAGTCACTAGAACTTGTTTAAGGTTATGAAAAATATACCCTTAACTTTTTGATTTACATTTTGAAGTTATAATATTTGTTTTTTGTGGAATATTGTTGAATAATCGATGATCTGGATGGAAATTGTGGAAAAATTCAGTATGATTGAATATCGAACCTTTTTCCGAAATCATTGGTGATTATTCTGTTGGCTGTTTTCTTTTGATACATACACAATACGATTTGGTTTTCAATTCTTTAATTGGGTGTTACATAATGAAACAATATGCTATTTATGATACTGATGTGATTTATTCATGATTTACTTTTACTATTGAAGATTAGCGAATTTAGCTGCGAGAAAACTCAAGTTTGAGGAAGCCATATAAATGTCAGTTTACTCGAAAATAATAATTGATAGGTATTGAATTTAGGGTACAGGAATATAATTTGAAAACGGGTATTTTTAAAGAACAGGAATTTATTTACATATTGGCACAGTGTGAAATTACAAAAACATCGCGCATTAAGAATTGCGCTTATCGAAATACAATTTGTCATGTCAGTTTTAAAACATAAACGAACACATAGGCGAATGTTGTAGTTCATAATGTTCGTGATATTTTCAATTCAACAATTAAAATATCAAGTTTAAGGAAGAAAGTAAAAAAAAAAAAAACATGTTCGTAGCGAAGGGGTAAAACGTAAATATTCATACAACTTATTAACAAATATGCAGTTATCCATAAATTGGGGTCAATACAGTAGAGAGTCGAAAATTCAAGGCGAAATGTCGGTTCCCCTAACACCACTATCTAAATCACAAAGAAAGGTTAATACATTTAATGTCTAAATTTTGAAAAAAAGCGTGTGTGACAAGAGTATTGTCGTAAGTATAAATCACACTCTTAATATCAACTTATGAAAACGGTATTCTGATAATATTTCAATATTCCAAGTATTACCATGGGTTTGATTGAGACGTGAATTAACTAAATTAATGTTTTTATTGAAATGACCAACTACTAAATCGAGGACAAAAATGAACGTCCAAGGAAAAAATGACCAAGTGAGAATCAATCTTCTTGGAGCAATATAAATTAATCCTGTTCCAGCGTGGACGCTCGGAACGTAATCCCTGGCTGTGCTTCAATATCGAACATGGAAAATTACGATTTAATTCATAATTTGGGAGAATTCACCTATTTTCAAAATTGCCAACTGCAGACTTAATCTCCTTTTCTTCAAGTAAAATTGACCATGTGATTTTTACCGAAAAATTATACTTTTTCAATAGGGAAAGCTAAACTGCAACTGAATTTTCAGTTCAATCAGGACTTCACCTTTCCAGAACGGTCGAAAAGTTTGAAATTGGGAGCAAAACAATGGCGCAGACCGCATTTTTCCGAAAGCCTCCAAACTCGAAAATTTCGAGCGACCATAGTGAAAAATCCGCTGATTGAAGATAGTCATTTTTACTTCTAAGGGGACGATATATATATATATATGTATATATATATATATATATATATATATATATATATGTATATATATATATATATATATATATATAGCCAAAAAAAGTTTATTGAAGCTTCTTTGATGGTGAAAACTGTTCACCATATATGTGAGTATGTACATCGTTCAACATGTATGAATATAGAGCCAAGAAAAAAGAAGTTTTATTGAAGCGCTTTCAAGTTTTATTGCATGCACTACTTACCAATATGTTTGCTGCATATACTTAAGTCATTTAAGCGTTCGTCTTTACCTGCAGCCATGAACATTATGTGTTTACCATTGCAGGTACCTTGCTACTGGTGAAAGTATGACATCTCTGTCCTATCAATACCGAATCGGCATTTCTACAGTCTCGAAATTGATTTCCGAGGTATGTGAGGCTATATGGAGCGTTCTACAGCCAGAATACCTTCAACCTCCTACGGCTGAGAAGTGGCAAGAAATCGCAGACGATTTCTACACTACATGGAATTTTCCCAATTGTGTTGGTGCAATAGATGGAAAACATGTAGTAGTATAGGTACGCAAGAGGTCACTTCCTTGGTAGGGCCAACCCACTCCTTAAAGTTGTCGAAAGTAACTTGAGCTTGAAGTGATCGGTTGAAGTAGCCGATCGTATTATCGTATTTTTCCGCCTGCCCTTCCGATAATTATCTAATTTTGCTCAAGTAGATGAGGCAGGTGGAAGATGAGTTAGGTAAAGACACTATTGTTATTATTATAATTTTTTTCTTTTTTGGTTCATCATCATCAAATACAGCTGTGCATGATATAAAAAGAATAGAAAAAAAAAAAAAAAAAAAAAAAAAAAATAAAAAACAGATAAAACCCCTATTACAAATCCGTTTTAGACCATTCTAAGATAGAATCCGTGAGAAAACAAATTGATTAAAAAGAGATATTAGAATAATCGTTGCTTAACTGCTGAGTCTTCCTGAAATCCCTCTTTCCCACGTTATCGTATCTCAACTTTATCGAAAAAAAAAAAAAAAAAAAAAAACTTTTTTTTGTTCACAGCGATGGCGGAAAAGGAAGATGGAGTGGTTGAAAAAATGAGGCGGCTGGAGGTGGAGGCTGCGGTGGAGCAGCCGGGAGAGGAGGAGGTTGCGAATTTGCAGCTGCCCCTCGCCTCCCCGGACCTGAGGGAACAGTTAAGGCGGACGGAAGAAGGCTACATAGCTGTGATGGAGGAACTGCGTAGGCTCCGGGGGCGTGGGGGGGGAGGCGCATCAAGCGAGGCCTCCACCCGCATCCTCCACCAGTGGATGGGGCCCCGGCATAGTGTTCAACATTACGGGATGCAGGGTGAATGTGACTCCTCCGCCCCAACGAGGGAGGCGGCCCCACCGTCGGAGATACAACCCTTATCGTTGGAGGAATCCGGCGGGGGAAAAAAATGAAAAATGAATTATAATTATAAAATTAAAAATAAATAATATATAAAATATATATTATATGTTACAAACTTACACAAAGGTCTATTATTTCTATATTAGATTCCCCTTCTACGCAAAACACTGGTATATAATGAATTATAAAACCTCATATAGTAAACTTATATTATATATAGGTACCTAATAAAAATATATAATAAATTGGGTTGCTTAACATAATGGTATCAAAGGGAAATGTATCACAATGCTAGATTAACCAGAAAGTAGGATTTAACATTATTTATTTATTTTTTATATCCTTAACAAGTCGTGAAAATCTCGGGGTGCTTTAGTGGACCATGTACATTTACCTATGGTGTCCCTCAGGGAACAGTTTTGGGACCTGTGCTGTTCATAACATACCTCAACTCTCTTCTTCAGTTGCCTATTGAAGGGAAATTTGTTTGCTTCGCGGACGACACGGTTATTTTGATCAGAGGAAGAACATGGGATGAAGTGATACGGCTAGCTGAAAATGCATCGAAACTTGTAAATAATTGGTTACGACGTTTCATCAGTTTCAAGTTAAATGTTATAAAAACACACTTCATCTGTTTTTCTCTTCGCTCAATCGGAGTGCCCAGTATTGGATACCTCAAATGTCACGGGCATGAATGTACCATGAACTCTTCGTGTGCCTGCCCCTCTATAAACCAAGTAAGCTCAATTAGGTATTTAGGCGTCGTGCTAGACCAGTGCCTAAATTGGAAAGACCATGTGGCTAATCTTTGTCGTAGATTGAGACGATTAACGGGTATTTATATGGAGGTCAGGGGTTTCCTTAATATAGACAACCTGCGGAAATTTTATTTTGCTTTTTTTATTTTTCCATTCAGTATTGTCATATAATATTGCTGCATGGGGAGGTGTGGGTATCACTACTCTTCAGCCTCTATTACTAAACCCAGAAATGTTTAATGAAAATTCTTTTAAAAAAATGTAAGCCAGGGGTGCCCACAGGGGGGGGTCACGACGCAAACTGCGTCGTTAAAATTTTTGGGGGGGGTTAGAAAAATGATTATTTTTTTAATTTTCTTATGAACAAGTAATAAGATTTATACTAACAAATTAATTACTTACATTTGTAAAACAAGAAATACAACATTCTTTATCACATCAGTGTATCATTTACATTACCTATTTAATAAATATTTTAGTTTGGTGGGGAGGGGTCGGGAGTTGGGGGGGGGGGGGGGGCTCGAGTCGTTGCGCTTGGGGGGGGGGGGGGGGGGGGGGTGGGCACCCCTGTGTAAGCGATTTTGTTCTGCCGAATTATTTAATTTATTGCAAGTGCCAACATTAGACAACACCATCAAGATTGTAACCATTATTGTTACATATAAATATATCAAAGATGGATCTTACTATGAAATTAATTACTCTAATACCCGTGGAAGCGGGAGTATCAAAATCCCATTCCGACTGACTGCGTCGGGTCAGAGGACATGTTTGTACCGTGGTGCGAAACTTTATAATAGTTTGCCCATGAATATTAGAGAATGCCCATCTCTGGCTTCGTTCAAGCTCCTTGTAAAAAAATTATTTATCTCACCCCAGTAATAGTTTAGTACAGTATACTAAGATCTAGTTTCATAATATATTATCCTGACAAAATGTACCATTTATAATTTATTTGAAATTAAGTCGCAAGAAGACATGTAGATTCTTTTTCATTTCATTTTTCGATCAATCCTAATCTTCAATTTCTATTTATTTAATTGTGACTCCTCCCCCAAGCACGAGGGTTTCCTCAAATGGGGGAGTAGTATTCGGTAGGTATTTCTTTTCTATATCAGACCTGTAATTTCGTATACTTACCACAGATGATTGTTCTTTTTTTTTCCTTGTTTATTTTCAATAAACGAATGATTTATTTAAAAAAAAAAAAAAAAAAAAAAAAAAAAAAAAAAAAAAAAAAAAAAAAAAAAAAATTTGATTGGCTTGGTAAAGATGTTGAACAAAATTATGAAAGTTTTGAAACAGGGGTTGAAATGCAAGGGTGGAATAAAAGAACATAGGTACCGTAGAACGGGGTTACTATGGTACATTTTTCATGGTTTTTTATAGGTGTTTGATTGAAGGAATGAAGATTCCCCATTGAAATTCATACAGGTGAAACTAAAAAACATGTGTGAAGTGCTTTCTAAGTTACAGGTCCCTATCATTACCCATAAGGCCGCGGTGAACCGTTAAAGTTGTACTACTTTTACCCCATCAAACGGGGTAACTGTGGTACACCAGCTCTATTCTGTTTCTAGTACCTAAAAGCACGCTCTGTACTAATGTTACCCCGTCCAGATTGTATCCGGGATTTTTAAAAATATAAATTAGAAATTTCGAAAAAATTTTAGCCAATTTTTGTTTAATATAAACACAAGTGAAAACTCGTTATTCAAAACTGACAATAGACTACAAGGCACATAAAGGAACTTTTTATAGATACAAAATAATAATAATTACTTTTTTATAAACTGGAAGTGAATGATATTGCGGTCACGTGATCGGGGTCACGTGGTCACCTGATCGCGGTCACGTGTTCATGGGATCGTCGTCACCTGATCACTGTCACCTGATCGTGGTCACCTGATCGCGGTCACATTATCGTTCTCTTCGGTGAAATTGGCATAAGGCCGTGATCCCAATTTTCTCTTGTACTTTCTCATGATCGAAAACTGAAACAATAGAGAAAAAAAATCCTGCATGACCGAAAATTGACAAAAAACCCGGTTTTTAGGTGTACCACTGTTGCCCCGTTTACCTTCCCACTTTCATATAACCCTACTCTCTGGAACCTGATAACACTTGACCAAAATAATTCATACATGAATATCACTGTTATCCAATGCTAAAACCATCGTTACACCAGAAATTGAAGTCAAGAAGCCTGGAAAGCAGTTAGAAACACAGTTTGCAGCACACCTCTCAATTGCTGTAAAAATACAGAACTCATAAGCCTTATCAAACAAGAAGAAGAAGTGTGGTTGTTTTGCTGTCATGACTAAAATCCATTAGGCAATAATCAAGTATCAAATGCCACCCTTGGCTGTTTTCCTAAATTCAGTAGGTACCTAATGCAAAAATTTGAAAAATATGAAAAATGACGTCAAGTACCACTGATACCCCGCAAAAGTAAAGTAACCCCGTTCTACGGTAGGTATTTCGTGATAAATTAATGCAATCATAAAAACTTGAATTGTCTTGTTGGATTGTTCCCAAAGGCGTTCTGGAGACTGATATAAATATACGGTGATGAACCCTTTTGTTGTGAAGAAAGAGTTACCATGAAAGGTGGCTGTGTTGCACTCACCTCTTAATTTGAAATATTGCAGCGATTGTGCAGTTGAAGGATGAACAGCATGGTGGTAATATATTTTTTTACAAAGCTATCTCTTTTCATATTTCCTGCATTTTTCAATTGTATCATATCATGAATTTCCAGCGTGGGTTCAAAGTAAAACAATGCTTTTACTACTTAGTGAAATAATTGATTAAGGATATATTTGAAAACACTAGATTTTGTTGAATGAATACTGGTATGTTTTTGTAATAGTTGACAAATGATTACTCGAGTGATTTGTGGAGAAACTGATAAGGTTGGGGAGCCATTGATACAGAAAATAGTGCACGATTCATGCTAAGGATCTATAATTATAGATGAAGTTCACCTGCAATAAGTGAAAACTTTTCATTCAAAAGGCGATTTTCTCTGGTGATTCCACCTCATATCGATCCGTAGGCGATGGTTTTGATGTGCAATCATTCGTGTAACAAAATAATCGAATAACGCAGATAAGAAGACACCTAAGTAGGTCATGACAGTAACAATAGTAGTCTTAGTATCATGACAGATCAAGACAGAAATATTTGAAATTGATTAAAATTTGGTTAGATTAGAATATAATTTTGATTTATGACTTTTTTTATTATTATTTTGCATTGTATTTATCCTGGAATTATCCCTCTTACAGTGGAATTATCCCTCTTACAGTGGAAATATCCAAGTTTGGAGTATAGCTTTTGTGAAAGAATTGATTGAGGATATTTTTGTAAATACTTGTTTTCGTTGAACGAATACGTGTGAAAGAATTTGTAACGGGCCAAAAATATTTTATACCTCGACAGGAGTCCAATTTTTACTGGTTTCAATAATCGGAAAATGAGAAATACATCCAGTCCCGCAGGACCAATCCGCCTGGGCCAGGACTGGTCCTGAATTAACGATTCGCGGTCATGCGGTGAACCAAAGCACTGATAACATTGTTTATATGGTGATACAAATAATAGGGAAGGTAGTAAATATTCATTTAAATAGAAAACAACTATTTTTATTGGTTTAAATCATGGGAAAACGAGATATGGCGCCAGTCCTGCGTTTCCAGTCTTGGTCCTGGGTTCAACTAAAACACGAATAATAATGTGTAAATGGTTATAAAAATATTAGAGAAGGTAGTAAACATTCATTAAAATAGGGAAACAACTATTTTTATTGGCTAGTTCAAATAGAATCCAATGCCTCTCGTTATATTTATTTTATAGGAGTTCTAGGGAAGTAATAACATTTCTTTGTAATTTATTTCAATATTATTTACAGTGTCAGATCAGGATCTGCAAAGCTCCTCGTTGTGGCATTTCGTCTGAAGAGGCAAAGTTACATAGGTCTCCAGCAGATCCACTGAGGTGAGAGAATTCCACTTAAATAAGATTTGGAGTTATATATTTGTAAGTTGTATTAGCTCAGATTTGCCCTTTGGCAGGTTAAGCTCCATTTCCCCTAGCACAGTCGCATTTAGAGGCATTCAGAAACAAATCTCGGAGTTTAACGCTTATTCATATATTATAGTCATTCCAGACTATAACTCTCCTTAGGATTGAGATAAAAACTACGTTCTTGTGCCAAAAAGAAACGAGCTTTCCAGATGAAATTATGAGTTCGTTGGCCAGTAAGTTTTGAGCTCATTAAATTGGTCAAATTTCAAAAAATGTGCTAAAAAATCATTAAAAATTGCTAATACGGCTATAAATGGATACATTTTTATTTTTCTACAGAATATTACTTTAAAAAGTTTATAAAAAATGAACTAGAACGTTTGTGCATTTTACGGAACTATAAATTTGAGTTCTTTCCAATGTTTTCTCGTTCTCTACTTTCCAAAGTAGGTACTATTATATGCAATAACAAAATATGAATAAAATAGAAATTTTCTTCATTTTTTGACTGCTGGTGCCCTTAACATTTCGATTTCATATTATGTTGGTAAATCATTATTGGACTCTGCAAATAAGACTAATTGATTGACGAATTAGTTCACGTTAGTCAAAATCAAAATTACAGTGTTGTGTATTATTCAGTTTTATTGCCGTATTTTTACTTCTTTTTCAGGGCTCGTAAATGGCTTGACCTTGTTATGTCCTCCTGATACAACTGCCAAGAGTTTTTATCGCTGTGGACGCCACTTTCCCCCTACTGCATTTTGTATATCTCGAAGGGACAAGATGGTATGGCATGCCTCCCCTTGTTACCTGACAGGACCTCTTAATCCCCTCACTGGTGACTATTGCCCTCTGGAGCCTCACGGTTCTTGTAACCCTGAAGCTCTTGAGCAACTCTGTACGGGGACTTCTCAGCCTCAATTTTCTTTACCTTCCCGGAGTCCTCAAGTAGAGAGTCATCAGATATGTGAACCTTACACATCTGAGGGATCTCTACTTCATAACAAAGGGAAGATGGGGAATGTCGTTGGGAGCCACCCAATGAGCACCGGCGAACCTTCAGATGTTGGTCACTAGAATTCCCAAATTCATTTATATCCGGATGAGGAGGATGTAAATTCTCTTTTTCTGAATACAGAAGGGTTTGGTTCTGTCTTGGATTTATCTGGTGTCGAATATCTCTCTGGTGATATCCCATCACGAGTTGAGGTTATGGGATATGCTCCAACTGGTTCTGGCGGTAATGTTAGTAGTGAAGTAGAAAATGGGGTTCAAAACATGACTGTTCATTCTGGGCCTCTTGGGGCATCAACTTCTTTGAGAGCTGCACCAAGGAAACTAGAGTTTGGCTCCTCCCTACCAAATTCTCGCATGGACTCTGTACCGAGTATCTCTTTGGAAACTGTGAATGATACAGATAATCTTACCTCTCAGGGAAGTAGTGGAGTATCTCTGTCATCACATAGGGCAAAGTCTATTCTTTCATTAATTGGGGAAACCAGGTATTCCAAACTCACTCCTCGCAAACAAGCTCTTGTGCAGGAAGTGAGGAAGCAAAGAAAATCCTTGGGTGTACTCAAGAAATCTTTAAAATCTAAGACATTGAAGTTGCACTCCCTTAAGAAAATTAACTTTGATGATATGGCTCTTGTGGAGAGGTTTGCATCTTCAATGTCCCGTGCTTGCGCCAATATCATGGTTTCCCAGGTAAGAAACTCGAAACGAAAGCCTCTTGCAAGAAGATGGAAGCTGGAGGATAAATTAATCGCTGTATCCCTGTATAAGCGAGCACCCCGAGCCTACCGATTCCTACGAACCATCTTTACGTTGCCCACTCCACGTACACTGGTTGCGCTCATCAATCAGATACCATTGAAGCCTGGGATCAATAGTCATGTTTTTGATTCCATAAGGAGAACAATACAGTCCACCAATGATCCTCGTTCTGCTCATTGTGCTCTTTTGTGGGATGAAATGTCTATAAAAGAATACCGTGAGTACGTTCAATCAGACGATATCATTGTAGGGTTTGAAGGTCTTGGTGATGGCAAACGTTCCAACAAACCTGCCCACCACGCCCTTGTCTTTATGGCAGTTGGATTATTCCATAAATGGAAGCAGCCCCTGGCATTCTACTTTACTCCTAGCAATTTGGCAGGCACTTCATTGGTCGAGACCCTGAACTCGGTCCTTTCACAATGTAAATCTTCAGGTTTGGTTGTGAAAGCGACAATTTGTGACGGGCACTCAGTCAATAGAAAGGTTTACCAGCTCCTGGGTACTACAACAGAACAGCCTTGGTTTTCCTATGAGGGTAGGAAGGTGTTCACAATGTTCGATCCTCCCCATTTGATGAAATGTACCAGGAATATGTTCCTGAAACATGACTTATCCTTCCAATCAGTAAGTCAACGTTCATTATGTACAGTTTCATTGAAAATCGTTGATACAGTTTCCAAATTGCATAAGTTGAAGTGATCACTTATTTGGTACTTAAAAACTGCTCCTACGTTCAAACCATGCATTCGAATAAAAAAAATTAAAAAAAAAAAAAATTTTTTCGTTCGATCGAAGTGCTACTATTTCAGAGAAGATTGATTTAAAATGTTATTAATAATTCGAACGTTGATGCTGTACTATGCTAATCATTTGTACTCCGTAGCAGTTTTGAAGTAACTAATTTTATACATTTTTTTGTTGTTAGGTATTACTTGCATTTATTAGTTTACTCCAACACTCTTGAATAGGTGCCTAGTATTTGTACTCAGAAAGAAGTAATTTACATTGTTGATGGGTTATCAGAATCATTAGTTTTCCATTGCAGTTTTGCAGTTATTAAATTTCTTTAAAACTCTAAAACTAATTTTAATAGTGTAATTTTGTTGAATAGTTTTCTTACTGTAACTAGGAAGAATTTAGAATATTAATTACCTAACGCTAATTGTTGGTATTATTTATTTTTTCCTAATTCAAAATATGTTTCAGGATATCACATTGAACGACTGCAAAGTTCAAATGGTGGCTAAATGGGAGGACCTAGTCAAAGCATATGAAGACGACTGCCTAAATGTAACTACTAGGAACCAGCACAAAATCACGAACGACCACCTGAACCCCAAACACCAGAGGTCGATGAAAGTGAATTTAGCTGCCGAGGTATGTAGCTGATATATTTTATACCGTAATTCCTACTTTTATCAATTAATTTTTATATTGCCGTTCACTTAAAAGATTATATAACAGGCTGTTTTAGTTGCTGAGTATTTTGAGAGGATTTTTTTAACATTTTAAAATGCTTTCGTTGTTATCAATTTTTATTGTTGTTTCAGGTTTTTAGTAGAACAATGACGGCAGTAATAGAAACTTGTGTTCGGCATGGTGAGTTCAAATTCATTAATGTTAATAATAAAATTGAAGGAATAATGATTTTGAGGTTGGCGTTTGATGTATTGCCTCTCTTTGGAGTGGAGTGCTGCTTACTTAACAATCGCTACTCGTTAGTTTCGTGTCCCCTCCTGCTGCTATATTTTTGACAGTACCATCGGGACTGACTTCCGATTTCGTGGTTGATATTTTCATTGAGATTTTCATCTCTGCTTTACATAATTTGTTCCTGACGTTTTCAGTGGTTGATGAAACAAACGTAATTTTTTGGTAGATAAAAAAAGGTCATATTGAGTAAAAGAGCTTCATAGGTGATATTAAGTAATAGAGCTACACAGAAGCAGTATTGAGTATTTACCAAGCATTTTGAGGTCGGCCTAAAGAGTAGGCCATTTGTACATTCACTTTCTGTACCAACTTCATCAGCAAGTTTGGTCTGAACAAACAACTCTTTTTTAAACTTGGTGGGGGTTCTGAATGTTGTGTTGGTACAGTTAGGTATTCAAGTATATATATATATAGGTACGCTCGATGCACATAGATTTCTGCATCTGACTCTATGTATTTAATAGCAATCCTGATTGATTTATTGGATTTCAGGCGTTTTGCAACAAAGGGCTATTGCCACCGCCGAAATTACAAAATTCTTCAACGACCTCTTTGACAGCGACACCGGATACAAAGAGGTACCTGAAGGCGGCGGTAATGGTTTGCGGTGCCGGTTGCAGCAGGACCGAGAGAACCTTCATCTAGATTTTTGGAATCAAGCTTTGGTCAAGGTAAGTAAGTACTTAGATGTTAATTGTAAATGTGTCTGTTACATTCACTCAAAAATTAGGGGGCAAATTAAGAAAATGTTGGAAATTTTAAACTTGATTTGTGTAGCAAATACGTTTTCAGAAAACCCAACATACCTAAATGTTTGGGAAAAAAACGACTGGAACTGGTTTAGCAGATTTCTGGGACCGAACCCATCCCTGGGATTTTTAGCTCTGCTCCCTGCTTGTGTGGGACGTGCTTTATAGTTCAAGCTCTCAGAACTCAGTACAGAAGTGCATGTTTTGAAGAATGTAATTTACACGATTTATTTTAAAAATGCAAAAACTCGCAAACTACAGGGCACTATGTTTATGCTCGTATGTTTATGCTTCTTGTATATCATTTGCAGAAACAATAGGGATAAAAAAGTACTGTCCTTACACCTATACATTTCTATCTTCTTAGTACGATTACTAACTCGATGTATCATACAATTTCTTCGTAAGGTAATTTTTCCTTTTGATATCTATCTATTTTTTTTATTATTATTTTTTATTTTGTTTTATTTTTTTGTTTTTAGCTGGCATCCATGAAGTTTGTAAAAAAAGCGTCCACGTTGTCCAATACAACAACTTGCAGCAACATTACAATTTGTAGATGGATAAGAACCGTCCGTGCCTTCACACAACTCTGGACAAGCCTTAAAGAAGAACTCCCTTTTGAAAAACTCAAATACCTTGAGCCAAGAAGGTTGAACCAAGATCCGTTGGAGAATCTTTTTGGGTCGATCAGGGCTAAGTGCGGATCAAATTTTAATCCCACGGCAAACCAGTTTACCTCATCCCTGAAAACTTGTATTATTAACAAGCTTGTCGATAGTGACATCAGGGGTGGGAACTGCGAAGCTGAAACTGAACCAATGGAGATCTTAGAAAATCTTCAACAATTCTTGGTTCAACATAGACAACCTGTTCCTGAAACTATGCAACCAGAGGTTTTGACTTACAGTGACACATTCTCAGTGCCTAAACAAGTCATTGTTAACCGTGATGTGTCTGCTCACCGCGGACTGTCTTGTGCTTATGTCTGTCGACTTCTCGAAAAACACAATTGCAATCGTTGCCAAATAGGGTTGGTTGCCTCAACCCCCCCCCCCCCCCCCCCCCCCCAACAGTATGGTGCTTTGTCTCTTATAGAAGCGAGGGAGTTTTCTAATGTCAAAAGTGGCTTAACTTATCCTTCTAGGTTGGTTTTCGTCACTTTTGAACATGGCTTATGACTCACTCATGATATGTTGGGCAAAGAGTCGTACCTTGTTGGTGTTCGGAAACGAATTGTAACTGTGCTTTTGAAGGAATTGGATTTCTCTTGGTGGGATGTTCATTGTCTGGAGCACAAACAGTTCATTGTTGATGCACTAATTGTGTCACTGTGTCGTATTTATATTCCATGGTGGTGTAAGATCAGGAATAGATTGGCCAAGGATGCGAGGAGGGATATGTGTTCACGAAAGTTGCAGATTCTTCAGCATCAGTAGGGGCATACGGTTGGTCATAGCGCTGGAGGTATGACGCTATCATGCTACTAGTCAGCTTGTTCGTGCCCCTGCATTAAATTCGAAAAATGTACGCCTTCATTAAAGTGGACAGAATCAACACCGATTATCGATATATGTATGTAGATAGATTTCTGACGGTTGGTATATCGGCATGTTCATAGGAAGTCCTCATAACCGCCCCCAGCCGCCCCCGTTTTCCCACTCTCCCAAACTGCCAGTAAATACGAAAATAGTGCCATAGGGGTTTTTTGGGGTGCTGAATCCGATTCTGATAGTTATTTTTGCGGCATATCCACGGAAAGTGCGGCATACCGCCCCCAGGGTAGTACGCCGTGTCCGACCTGATTCGGAGGTGCCAGTCTGGGTGCTGAGTATATGTGCGAAATTTGGTCTCAATTCGACCAATATTAACGGAAATACGGACCGCTGCTGGAGGTATGACGCTTTCATGCTACTTGTCAGCTTGTTCGTGCCCCTGCATTAAATTCGAAAAATTTACGCCTTCATTAAAGTGGACAGAATCAACATCGATAATCGATATATCGATGAAGATAGATTTCTGACGGGTGGTATTGCGGCATGTTCATAGGAAGTCCTCATAACCGCCTCCACAGCCGCCCCCGTTTTCCCACTCTCCAAAACTGCCAGTAAATACGAAAATAGTGCCATAGGGGTTTTTTGGGGTGCTGAATCCGATTCTGTTATTTTTGCGGCATACCGCCCCCAGGGTAGGTTCGCCGTGTCCGACCTGATTCGGAGGTGCCAGTCTGGGTGCTGAGTATATGTGCGAAATTTGGTCTCAATTCAACCAATATTAACGGAAATACGGACCGTTGCTAGAGGTATGACGCTATCATGCTATTAGTCCGCTTGTTCGTGCCCTGCCGTTTATATATGCCAATGTTTCCCCTTCTCCAAAACTGCCAGTAAATATGAAAATAGTGCCATAGGGGTTTTTTGGGGTGCTGAATCCGATTCTGATAGTTATTTTTGCGGCACATTCACGGGAAGTGCGTAAAACCGCCCCCAGCCGCCCCCGAGGTAGGTACGCCGTGCCCGACCTCATTCGGAGGTGCCAGTCTGGGTGCTGAGTGTATGTGTGAAATTTGGACGCGATTCGTCCATTATCAACGGAATTATGGACCGTTGCTCAAAACCGTTGCTAACTTCACTGAGCTATTTTGCCGAAGGATCCTTCCCACTTGTAATTTCTTTTATAGAAATATATTTTTGTTCATTATTTGATTCTTTACTTTGGTTTATAATTTTTTTAAAATCAATCTCCCTCCCGTATTTCGTATTCCATATTGTTAGGTATTTTATTTATTGAATTGCCTGAAAACTTATTTTATATGTTTAACACTAGCAGTGTACCTCCGAGTTAAAAGACCAATAACGAGGCTCCAAATGTCTTGAAAACATGTAAAGTGCCGAAAAATGAATAACTATCATCCGTATGCAAATAAAGCAATGTGATTTCCGTCTGGGGGATGAAGTACTTGGGGCTCGGAATGGTTAAGTACTGTGATTGTAACTCTAAACGTTAGGTGAATTGTAGCTCATAGGTTATGATAACGGTCTATTGGGACGAAGGTCGTGGGTTCAAATCCTATTACACGGATCATTTTTTTGCTTGTTCCCGAAATATACTTCTAAAACGGCATTCTGACCTACATGTCCACTAATCTGCATTTTAACTAAGGGATTGACTACTTGATGTTATGTCTTTTTGAGATGCGAGCATCCAGACCACCAAACTATACACATCATTCTGATCTACATGCCCAACTAATCTGCATTTTTACTAAGGGATTGACTACTTGATGTTATGTCTTTTTGAGATGCGAGCATCCAGACCACCAAAGTATACACTGTCTGATCTACATGCCCAACTAATCTGCATTTTTACTAAGGGATTGACTGGTACACAATCTCCTCACCAATTAATCTATTTTTTCTTCGCATATGGATAAATCCGTACATTTACCGGTCGGAGCGATGCCGTAGTTTTGGCAACCGTTGGCTGCTCTTGTGAAGCGAATGCCGATCGTTCCCGAGTGCTCACGAAACGAGCCGACCGGCCCAAAGTGGTTCATCCCACAGACGGAAGTAGCAATGTGCACATTGATTGAAATCAAATAATTGCAAATGTCTATCAGAGACCACTGGAAATAACTCCAGCAAATATACAAAACCGTCCTCAGCTTGATAGTTTTTACAATTTGATAGAAGTTGAAACATACATGGAGCGAGAATATGATTGGAATTGCTCATAATTTCAGTCTTCGTTATAGTGTAACAATCGTAATCATGAATTATCAGTATAGTTCAAATCGAGAAAGAATTTGGGGTTCGAGGCGAAAACGCTATACCAGTATATGATTAGAACGCTGACTGATTTTCTGAGTTCCATACAGCTATGAACTTTACAGAGTAAAGCGATTGGAAACGATTAACCCCACATAGAAGCACATGTAAAACGTATTTTTATTAATTTTTTATAGCTTGAATGTAGTTTGAAGGGAGGTACATAGTTTCACCTAATTTATGCAGTACCTTCCAGTAGATACTGAATATATAATACGTTATACAATAACTCATTGTAATTTTTTAAGAAATTCACTTGAATAGGCATATTCTCCAAACTCTTGCATGTTGAATTGTGCTGTAAATGTCAAACTTTTCATGGAAAATAAAAGTTTAATTTAATACAGTCACTAGAACTTGTTTAAGGTTATGAAAAATATACCCTTATCTTTTTGATTTACATTTTGAAGTTATAATATTTGTTTTTTGTGAAATATTGTTGAATAATCGATGATCTGGATGGAAATTGTGGAAAAATTCAGTACGATTGAATATCGAACCTTTCCGAAACCATTGGTGATTATTCTGTTGGCTGTTTTCTTTTGATACATACGCAATACGATTTGGTTTTCAATTCTTTAATTGGGTGTTACATAATGAAACAATATGCTATTTATGATACTGATGTGATTTATTCATGATTTACTTTTACTATTGAAGATTAGCGAATTTAGCTGCGAGAAAACTCAAGTTTGAGGAAGCCATATAAATGTCAGTTTACTCGAAAATAATAATTGATAGGTATTGAATTTAGGGTACAGGAATATAATTTGAAAACGGGTATTTTTAAAGAACAGGAATTTATTTACATATTGGCACAGTGTGAAATTACAAAAACATCGCGCATTAAGAACTGCGCTTATCGAAATACAATTTGTCATGTCAGTTTTAAAACATAAACGAACACATAGGCGAATGTTGTAGTTCATAATGTTCGTGATATTTTCAATTCAACAATTAAAATTTCAAGATTAAGGAAGAAAGTAAAAAAAAAAAAAAAAAACATGTTCGTAGCGAAGGGGTAAAACGTAAATATCCATACAACTTATTAACAAATATGCAGTTATCCATAAATTGGGGTCAATACAGTAGAGAGTCGAAAATTCAAGGCGAAATGTCGGTTCCCCTAAGCTAACACCACTATCTAAATCACAAAGAAAGGTTAATACATTTAATGTCTAAATTTTGAAAAAAAGCTTGTGTGACAAGAGTATTGTCGTAAGTATAAATCACACTCTTAATATCAACTTATGAAAACGGTATTCTGATAATATTTCAATCGACGTACTCCACGAAACATCAGAAATTACGAAATAGTTCATCATCAATAATAGTAATTTTTGGTCGAACACGTGGAAAATTAGGACCTTGAAAACAATGACGACACAATATGCCTCTCACACGTATTCCGTATGCTGGAGTACATGACAAATTAACACGTAAGTATATACACATTAGATAAGAAATAGACATTTGAAGTATGAAGTCGATGAATTATCAAGATTCATTGAATTGTCAATTCCGTTGAATAGGCTGTCTGGAGGCAGGATTCAAAATTCAAATTAGTAAGCGAGCAAAAGTTGGTACGATCTTAAACAAATATAAAAAATTTAAAGGCAAATATTTCATTATTTGTGACAATATATTTTCTTTAATTACGGAAAATGAATTCTTTATTTGAAAATAAAATAAAATGTCATTCAATCATCTTTCAATGTCAAGGAAATATCCGTATTTATTGTGCTCAGCGGCAATATAAAGATGTGAAAGAAGTTAAGATATTCAGGTATTATCAGGTTTGTGTAAATAGAACCTTCGTATGTGGAACACAGAAAAGAACAATATTACTAAATATAATTCAGTATAATAATACGTAGGTACTCTTGTTATGTACATCTCGAATTGGTCTGAGGAAGACATAGAATAAAGGGCTTTTTTAGCAGCCCTGTAACATAGAAAATAGTGGGGCTAAAACATTTTTTCGACGCTCTACTATACTAATCTGAAAGTTCAATTCTGAACGTAAACAAAATGAAACTGATGAAGTTCAAATGAAACAAAATTTCGAAAATCAAATTTGATGCGCAATTTGAAAAAAAAGGATAATAAATTATTTTGATTGTCGTCTACTGATGGTGGGGTATTTGAAGTCTCCGAATGGCCGGTCGCCTTCTGGCGAGGTGGGGTGGTGGTGGAGGTTCCGTGGGTGCAGGTTCGGCTACCTGCGCGGGAGCCTCAGTTTGCACGGGTTCTGGTTCTAGAAAATGGTAATGTAGCAATTATATTAGTACGTCATATAATGATGAAGTAACGTTAAATTACTGTAGCACGTTAACAATAAGAAAACGTACGGAAGTAATCGATCACTGAGTGAGGTAATAGAGGGGACAAGTTCCCTCAATGATCTCGGTACAATTTACATAGTACAGATTATATAGAAGAATAAATAGCAAAATGCAATCCATTACAACACCAAATTAGTGAAAGGAAATTAGAGAAATAATCAAGTTTGTGTGCGTAATATTTACATGCATGCATGGATGTGGGAATCTGCAAACATTTTGTACACGATGCAAAAACGGAGAGTAACAAGCAGTTTTCGTAATGTCAGTCGATTCTGCAATGAAGAAGCTGCAAACAGCCGAATATAGCAGATCCTACCAGTTTTTCTGAATGTTTACTTAAGAAACTGGTTTAGAGAGTTTCATAATAACTATGCATCATCTTTCCCCCAAGTCATTCCCAAGACTTTCATTCGAAAAATAATTAGGGAGGTACGCAAGTAAGAAAGAATATGCTTAACTACTTTCTTATTCAATCTACCCAATATTGACTCTTCAATCCACTAAGATCCTTTCTGAGACTAGTGAAACATAATGAACGTATAGAACACGAGCGAGATCAACTAACAAAAAACTGAGCACCACTATTTTCCCAATCAGCATCTGTTGGTTTACGAATCAACGGAATGTTAAAAAATTTTGGAACGAATCAAAACTACTGACTGACTTAAGTACGATTAAGTATGAATAGGCATCTTATTTTATGTTAGGTCACATATTTGGTTACCAAATGACAACAACGCTAACTGCCGAAAGGGGATGAATTGAGCGAATAGGGTACACGGACATCCTGAATAGATACAAGGGTTTTTTAACGACAAAAATTTATTTTCCGCGTATTCTCTATTACATAGACACTAGTTGAAAATCCAAGTGTTTTACCTTCAAGGTTGATAGCTAAGTTAGAAAGGTATAAAAACAAGAAAATTTCCGACAGTTTCCTAGTTATTGCTTTATAACATGCAACAATGCGTTCTGGAAAAACGATTACAATATCTATCCTGCTACGTAGTGCGATATTGCCTCAAGTTTTGTACATTTATCAAGATTTGTATTCAATAGACAATATTGCAATAGGCTTCCCACGACAAAGAGAGCTTCTCCAGAGAAAACAAAGTTACATTTTGATTTCATTCATGTTTATTGGGATATACTGAACTTGGCACAGCCAAAGACTAGGAATCGACGAAATATCAGCAGAAACATCAGGAATGCAGAAATCAATGAAATCATTGAATATTAAAACATAAGGAAAGTGGATCCGGAATTTGTACTTGGCGTACTTGTAAAACTTGATAATGATTATCACTCTTATAAATTCAAGAAACAACACAGTCAGCAACAAAGGAAGAACGTTTAATATATTCAGAAAAAACAAAGTTAGGTAATATTTCCAACAATGTGTATCTGGACAAAGTGAACTTGGAACAGCCGAAGGCAAGAAATTAACGAAATGGCAAAAACATCACAAAGCAGAAATCAACGAAATCATTCAATATTAAAACATAAGACATACCTATGGATTCGCACTTCATACCAACTTGGCGAACTTGTAAATGCTGATAAAGATTACTACTTCTATATATTCAGGAAACTACTGACTAACTTGATAATTTTTCATCTCCTCGTTCTTATATGACTGAGATCCCCCCCTTCCATTCTCTCTACCAGTCAAGGAACTATAAATTTATAAGTAGGTACTGCTGTAATCTCTAAAATAAGTATTAAGTCAAATGCTACTTTGGTGTTGAAAAATGTTGGTTGTGATCACGTGGGTAGAGAAATCTTCATCGTTCTTCATGTACAAACATAGAGCAAAAAAAGTTTAGTGAAGCTTGGAAACTGTGGGAACTAATATTTACTGCCTCCAAGACAGGAAAAATGTTGAATATCTTCAGAAAAAACCAAGTTAGAATCTCATTTCATTAATGCTTATTTAGGGAAAGTGATCTTGGTACAGCCAAATTCCAGAAATCAACGAAATATCATGGATGGAGGAATCAACGGAATCATTAAATATTAAAAAAATTATTACATGGAAAACATCATATTTGGCTTACTTGTAAAAGTTGATAAACATTATCGCTACCATGAATTCAAGAAACTACTGTCTAACTTGATGATAATAACTTTCATTTCCTCTTTCTTATTTGACTGGCATCTTCTTCTTTTATTTGTGTCCCATGGACCTATAAATTTACAGGTAGGCACTGCTATCAACACTAAAATGAATATTACCTACCTCAAACGCTTCTTTGGTGGTGAAAAATATTGATTGGGATCACGTAGGTAGAAATATCTTCATCGATTTGCTCGTACATACATAGAGAGAAAAAAAGTTTAGTGAAGCTTGAAAACTGTGGGAACTAATATTTACTGGCTACAACGGGAGACCCATCCATCTCCAAGACAGAATCACCAGGGACCATGTCTAGCTTGAAACTGGAATTCGATGGCGTATTTCATTATTGTTGAATTTTATTGCTCCTGGTTGTGTCACGGCTTCCCAAACAGTCCTAATTGGTTGAGCTATTCAAATTATCCAAACTTCATTTGGCATTTTGGCGGTGCGTCAGAGTTCGACCAATAAATAAGCAAGCCTTGAAACGGCCGAAAAAGGACAAAAGTATTCCATGTGCAAATAAATCAATAAGCGCATTGATTGAAATCAAATACTTACGAATTTCTAAAGACCACTAAAAAAAAAAAAACGCTTGCATACGAGTCTGCAACGCATTGGGACATTTTCATGTGTTTACCTATGAATGGTCAACGTCATTTCTGATGGTCATAATCATCGTTGTGGCCACTTGGGACAATTTTTTTCGTGACGATTTTTTGACATTTTCATGTCTTTCATATGGCACATAACAAAAAAATCGTCACGAAAAAAATTGTCCCAAGTGGCCACAACGATGATTATGACCATCAGAAATGACGTTGACCATTCATAGGTAAACACATGAAAATGTCCCAATGCGTTGCAGACTCGTATGCAAGCGTTTGTTTTGTGCCATATGAAAGACATGAAAATGTCAAAATGCAATCAACTAATAAAATGTAGTTATAAGTCCAGTATAGGTACTAAACCCATATTAGCTTGGTAGTTCTTACAATTTGATGTAAGTTGAAAGGTACTTGGCGCGCGAATGTGATTTGAATAGCTACTAATTTGGATCTTGGTTACAGGCAAAGCGTAAACTACTGATAGAATTTTGAATTTTCATGTCGCCATCTCAATTTGGGTTTCAAAGCGGAAACGCTGCAAATACACATTAAGAATGTTAACTAATTTTCTGAGGTCAATCTCTCATGGTTAGAAGAACATGTAAATCATTCCGTTAGTATTTATCAATATTATTAGTACCAAGTGATATAATACGAGAATACAGTACATGAATTTAAACACAGGCAGTGGCGTAGTTTGAGGAGTGAATGGGTGGGCAGAGCCCCTCCATGAATTACAGAGGACGCAGAAGTTCGTGGTATGGATACAATTAAAAATTAATAATTTTACGCTTCTAACTTCAGTATGTAACACCTTCAATTGGAGAATGTAATTGGTAAAACACAATTACTACTATTCCAGCGATCCAGTTGCCTACTAAACTTTAGAGGCTCTTAGAAATAGAGAAATTCTTATTCGGTTCATTTATATGGAGGCAAAATTGCGTGGATATTTTACAGCCCCTAGGAGAGGAGTAAAATCACAGTAAAGGCCGCTACACACGTCCCTTTCCTACCAGCTCAAAAAAGAGCCAAGTCCACGAAGGAGGTAGTGAAGGAACGTGCATAGCCATGAATAAGGGAGGAAAGTACCTGTTTGGTCGCGCGCCAATGCCTCACAGGAGTGTCTGGAGACGAGCTGCCAGTGACGCCGCCAGCGCGTTCTGTCGACAGTTTTTGCAACTTCCTCTTATCTCTACCTACTAACTCCTTTTCTCTATCATCTTCCACTCGCAGTCTCCTTGTGACAAAGTTCAACAGCCTCGTGTTTTCAGTTTCAGTGTTCCGTGATTTTTATTGTTTAATACAGTTACTGTTATAGACTACTCTCTGTGATCATCATACATCCCAAGTATGATTAACACTAATTAATTGTGGTTCTATAAAATTGGGGGCAGTAGTGAAGTTTTGCCTAGTGAAAAACCTTACTACCGCCCCCTCTTTCAAACAGCAGAATAATACAATAAAGATCTGTCTGATGAAGCAGATATTCGCTATCGAAAGTTAAGGGGTTGAGAATCAAAAACTTGATAAGGTACCTACGGCTGGACTCCTTCCCGTCCGATTTCAAGCGATTCTGGGAACCACCCTCCCCCCCACCTGTGATCTATTTATGCAACTAACCTATATTATACCAAAACGATTGATTTAGGATATCACTCTATTTTTGAGATCCAGACCACCAAAGAATACACATCATTCAGATCAATTTATCCTAAAATATATCCTAAATTAGTCCTGATCCAAAATCTTCTTTTAATGAGCACATTATTATTTAGAATAAGTTTTCTTCGACAATGAATTGGTAGTTTGCAATTTGATTACAATCACAGTGCTAAAATTTCTAAACAATTCAACGTAATTAAACGAAAATTCGTTCATACGATCATGCTGCATGACAGGAATTTTTTGTTATAAAATTTGTCTTTATTCATTGCATTTTTAAAGGATATCAGTGATTCAGTATGGGTACTGATATGACAGAAAATGAAAAAAAAAAAGTAAATTAAAAACAGCGTGTACCTATTCGAAATCAATCCTTGTATTAAAATATAGATTAGTTGGATAAAGAGATCGGAGTTGAGTTTAAAAGTATATTTCGCAGGCGAAATTAACAAAAAGTGTATAGGTTCCGGAATGGAATCGAACCCGACACCTCCTAGACTGTAATTGGGAGCTTTAGCCACTCGGCTACGGAGAACCTTCACCAAAGCTGGTAACTAAAGTACCGTGATTGCCAGGCGTTAATTGGGGGGGAGTTCGGCCGGACGGAGATAGTAGGTAGGTAGGAAGTTTACTATTAGTAGGTACGAAGTTGTAGGTTTACTATTACAATGTCTTTGGTAGGAAGGAAGGAACGCTGTAGGAGGTAGTTGCAAAAACTCTCGACAGAACGCGCTAGCGGCGTCACAGTAGGTAGGTAACAGCGCCCCTCTGGTCACTAAAGAGACTGCATTAAACAAATAATTGAATCAGGTGAATGAACTAGAGAAGTGAATTTTTGATTGATGATTATTGCCGTGCGCTCTTGCTTCAACGTTCTGAGTTCAAATTACATACCTGTTTTCTTATGTAAATATAATAAATTTAAAATCGAATAATCGTTCGTTCTTGACCACGTCCCTAGCGGGAACAGTACCTAGAACTGTGCCAGAAGAACACGTGTTTCTATTTTTGGTTCCGAGAAGCTTGGGAGGTCTGACTGTCGCACAAAAGAGCAAACAAAAGAATTTCCACGTATTGGATCCCGTTACCTTCCAGGAGGCTGGGCCACTGGTCAAGCCGGTTTCACATGGAGCGGTATGAGCGTACAACCGGAAAGACGGAAGGCCGAAAAATCCAGTGGAGGGGGCGGCGGAATGCGGCACGTTGTTCACATGAAACGGCACCTTGGTGAACGGAATCATAACTTTCCTACTGAAACCCTCTCTGATCTGAAACCTCTACTTGAGGTTATCAACATTCCTGTCCAATGAGCTTGCGCAACGCTCGACGGCAAGCGGCGACGGTATACAAATTTCTACCGCCGACCTCCTACTGCCCATACCGTCAACATGGCAGCCACCATCCTCAACTGTTGTCCCAACAGCCAATCACATTGCGTTCCGTCTTTCCGTCTCCGGACATACCGCTTCATGTGAAATCGGCTTCAGTGGTCATTATTAGATCCCGTGAAATATGGCTCCACAGGTACGCCGCCACATACTAGTGTAAACCAGTAAATACTGGGTAGAGGTTTTTTCAGGGCCCCCGTGCACTGGCAACTTTTCCTAGGCAACTATTTAAAGCCAGTTTCACATGGAGCGGTATGTCCGAAACAAGCGGAAAGACGGAACGCCTGGAAACCCAGTGGAGGGGGCGGCGGAAGGCGGCAGGGTGTTCACATGGAGCGGACTCCGCGGTGGACGGAATCATAACCTTCCTACTGAAAGCTCTCTGATATGAAACCTCTCTCATCTTGAGTTCTTGAAATCTATCATCTTGAAATCTATTCTCTTCGATTTTTGTCTTTTCTTTAGAAAAAAAGTGTTCTGTGGGTGTTGTGTTTCAAGTTTAGTATTTGTAAGTAGTAAGTTTGTATTATTGTGGGTGTTCTCATAGTTGGTTGGGTGAAGAGAATGGAGATAATTGATGGGTTTAACATAGTCCACGTGAGTAGTTCCTACCCGTATCATTTTAAACCTACAGTACCTACCTACCACTGTTGTAATCATACCTCCTTGTACCCAATTTTCTACAGTCTACAATGGCGAAATTTTTGCAGGACCCTTCGGGTTTAGGAGAAACCGGAACTCTGCTGGCTCTTCTGCGGTGTAGGAGGAGGAGGAGGACCCAACGTCAGCGTAGGCGGTATTGGGTGTGTCCTACCATCAGGCGACGCACAGAACAAGGAGCATGGGAGAATTTAGTACAAGAGCTGGTTGCTGAGGAACCAGAGAAATTTAAAAATTTCCACCGAACAACTTTTGAAGAGTTCAGCATTCTTCTGGACAAGATCCAGCACATGTGCAAAGGAGGACCGTAGTACGCGAGCCCATTCCAGCTGGGCTTAAACTTTCGTTAACGCTGAGGTTGGTAGAATTATCTAATATCAAGTAATTAGTTAATATTGTGTACCGTAATTTATTTTGTATAGGATTGCATTCGTTTTTAGGTCGTCCCTCTGAAGCCACGTCTTTATAGACAAGGCTTCGTTAATAAGAGGTACGCCTATTGGAATTGAGCCAGGGGGGTACCTACGGGACAACTCAAGTGATGTTCCTTGCGCTTAAGAGGGAGGAAGAAACTCACAAAAATACACCAACCACAATACTAATACCAACTTATTCCGAATTTGGTGTAGTTATGCAAAATGTTACAGGAGTTTCACATTTCATTATGGAGGGGGTAATTAAGATGACTCGTATAATTGTTATGATATTCGTCAGACTTTCCGTAACTGGATATGTTGTTGGTTTGATCCAAATTTTAGTCCACCTACGCAACCTCGGTAATTTCAAATTGTGTGAAATGGTGTGAGTGTGAAAGTGAAATGGTGTAAGGGGGATTCCGAGAAATCATAATACTTATGTTTTTTCTCTGATTTTAATTATCACCAAAATTATGTAGAAACCATTTCTAGGGACTTGCCTGTCTGTAACGCATGCACTACTTACCAATATGTTTGCTGCATATCCTTAAGTCATTTAAGCGTTCGTCTTTACCTGCAGTCATGAACATTATGTGTTTACCATTGCAGGTACCTTGCTACTGGTGAAAGTATGACATCTCTGTCCTATCAATACCGAATCGGCATTTCTACAGTCTCGAAATTGATTTCCGAGGTATGTGAGGCTATATGGAGCGTTCTACAGCCAGAATACCTTCAACCTCCTACGGCTGAGAAGTGGCAAGAAATCGCAGACGATTTCTACACTACATGGAATTTTCCCAATAGTGTTGGTGCAATGGCCCATATTCTCGTGACGTCACGCCTGGAGTAGGTTCGCGTTTCAACCAATGTCGGCCATGATACCGCCCTACGTCAATGAATCGCTACTCAACCAACCTATTTCTCACAAGAAGTTTGCCGTCTCACGTCAACATAATTCGTGGTTATAAGGCCATTTTTCAACAGTTTTGTTTTGAAAAAGTATAGTATTGTAGCAATACAAAGTTTTAATTTGACTAAATGTTATAATAATCATGCCTGCCAGCGCAATAATTGATTGTAGATTGCTGTCAACAATACCAATCTAACGTGAACTTGTTTTTATTTGGACTAGGAGCCTACAAACTATAGTAGTTAATCAGTGTCAGAAAACTAAAGAACTTCATTCGTTTAGGCTTTGAGAATAATTAACCTGAAAAATAGTAAAGAAAAGATGATTGAAAATTCCTCAGGTGTCTGTACTGCTGTGTAGGTACCTAGCCATTGCTCAGGTAGCTTCATCAGCGTTTTATTATAAGTTCGTAGTACTATGCTTAACTGAGGAAGCTTTACTTGCTATATTGAATGAATAAAAGGAGAGATTTGTCAAAATAAACAAGGCAGGAAAGCCAGGCTTGGGTTGCTACATCAAGAAACGAAACTACTTAGGTAGGTACGTACGTCCTACCAGATTTGCTGTTGGTTTAAAGTGCCTAAACAAAGTAGGTGGGTCGTTGCTTTGCCGACGAATACAACCGCTGATTAGCAAGTTTGTCAAATATCGAATCAGGGAATATGCAACATGAATTAAAAACCAGCTGCAAGGAAAAAACCTTGAAATGCATTCCTCTGAAGGTAAGATTTCATAAAGACGGCAATGGCAGTGCAGTTATTGCGCGAGTTTTGCAGTTACGCAAATTGTATGGACAAAAAAGGTAATTAGGTAGGTACCTACTTTCGTTTTGATCAATGAAGTACCTACATGAACAAGTAATAATATACGGAAAGTACGTAGGTATACCTTACCTCTAGTTGGGTACTTACCTTTCCACATGTGATACAACTTACTATTCCCGCCTAACAGAGCTCTCATAATGCATCCTTTCACAAGACCGCTTTCACAGTACTCTAAAGATTTTTAGTTTCAATTGATTCAAAGAAGAGTTCTAAAACTAGATAGGTAATCCACAACATCTTTGCGGCTGATGTCTGGATCATCTATAACACTTGTATGTCAACTCCCCAACACACATTTCATATGGATCTCTACCCCACAGATTAAATCTTGCGTTCGTAGCGTTTGAGGTCAACACCTGATAATAACTTGATGTAATTTGCATACAATTTATCACCTTGCGTATTACAAATAATGAAAATATTGACTCGGAACTAGGTGAGACTATGTTTCGCTGTAGTCCAGGTTCGTTCACAAATGGCGTATTTTCGCATTTGTTTACTCGTCACCATGACAACAAGGTGAAATAACTTGATTTCGCCTTGCCTCGATGTAAGGATGCGCTAGTGTCCAAGTCTCGAGAATATCACCCATAGATGGAAAACATGTAGTAGTACAGGTACGCAAGAGGTCACTTCCTTGGTAGGGCCAACCTACTCCTCAAAGTTGTTGTTGATTATATAACAGGCTGTTTTAGTTGCTGAGTATTTTGAGAGGATTTTTTAAATATTTTAAAATGCTTTCGTTATATATGCAGTACCTTCCAGTAGATACTGCATATATAATACGTTATACAATAACTCATTGGAATTTTTTAAGAAATTCACTTGAATAGGCATATTCTCCAAACTCTTGCATGTTGAATTGTGCTGTAAATGTCGAACTTTTCATGGAAAATAAAAGTTTAATTTAATACAGTCATTAGAACAATTATGAAATTGTTCTAATTATGAAAAATATACCCTTAACCTTTTGATTTACATTTTGAAGTTATAATATTTGTTTTTTGTGGAATATTGTTGAACAATCGATGATCTGGATGGAAATTGTGGAAAAATTCAGTATGATTGAATATCGAACCTTTTTCCGAAATCATTGGTGATTATTCTGTTGGCTGTTTTCTTTTGATACATACGCAATACGATTTGGTTTTCAATTCTTTAATTGGGTGTTACATAATGAAGCAATATGCTATTTATGATACTGATGTGATTTATTCATGATTTACTTTTACTATTGAAGATTAGCGAATTTAGCTGCGAGAAAACTCAAGTTTGAGGAAGCCATATAAATGTCAGTTTACTCGAAAATAATAATTGATAGGTATTGAATTTAGGGTACAGGAATATAATTTGAAAACGGGTATTTTTAAAGAACAGGAATTTATTTACATATTGGCACAGTGTGAAATTACAAAAACATCGCGCATTAAGAACTGCGCTTATCGAAATACAATTTGTCATGTCAGTTTTAAAACATAAACGAACACATAGGCGAATGTTGTAGTTCATAATGTTCGTGATATTTTCAATTCAACAATTAAAATCTCAAATTTAAGGAAGAAAGTAAAAAAAAAAAAAAAAACATGTTCGTAGCGAAGGGGTAAAACGTAAATATTCATACAACTTATTAACAAATATGCAGTTATCCATAAATTGGGGTCAATACAGTAGAGAGTCGAAAATTCAAGGCGAAATGTCGGTTCCCCTAACACCACTATCTAAATCACAAAGAAAGGTTAATACATTTAATGTCTAAATTTTGAAAAAAAGCGTGTGTGACAAGAGTATTGTCGTAAGTATAAATCATACTCTTAATATCAACTTATGAAAACGGTATTCTGATAATATTTCAATATTCCAAGTATTACCATGGGTTTGATTGAGACGTGAATTAATTAAATTAATGTTTTTATTGAAATGACCAACTACTAAATCGAGGACAAAAATGAACGTCCAAGGAAAAAATGACCAAGTGAGAATCAATCTTCTTGGAGCAATATAAATTAATCCTGTTCCAGCGTGGACGCTCGGAATGTGATCCCTGGCTGTGCTTCAATATCGAACATGGAAAATTACGATTTAATTCATAATTTGGGAGAATTCACCTATTTTCAAAATTGCCAACTGCAGACTTAATCTCCTTTTCTTCAAGTAAAATTGACCATGTGATTTTTACCGAAAAATTATACTTTTTCAATAGGGAAAGCTAAACCGCAACTGAATTTTCAGTTCAATCAGGACTTCCCCTTTCCAGAACGGTCGAAAAGTTTGAAATTGGGAGCAAAACAATGGCGCAGACCGCATTTTTCCGAAAGCCTCCAAACTCGAAAATTTCGAGCGACCATAGTGAAAAATCCGCTGATTGAAGATAGTCATTTTTACTTCTAAGGGGACGATATATATATATATATGTATATATATATATATATATATATATATAGCCAAAAAAAGTTTATTGAAGCTTCTTTGATGGTGAAAACTGTTCACCATATATGTGAGTATGTACATCGTTCAACATGTATGAATATAGAGCCAAGAAAAAAGAAGTTTTATTGAAGCGCTTTCAAGTTTTATTGCATGCACTACTTACCAATATGTTTGCTGCATATACTTAAGTCATTTAAGACGTTCGTCTTTACCTGCAGCCATGAACATTATGTGTTTACCATTGCAGGTACCTTGCTACTGGTGAAAGTATGACATCTCTGTCCTATCAATACCGAATCGGCATTTCTACAGTCTCGAAATTGATTTCCGAGGTATGTGAGGCTATATGGAGCGTTCTACAGCCAGAATACCTTCAACCTCCTACGGCTGAGAAGTGGCAAGAAATCGCAGACGATTTCTACACTACATGGAATTTTCCCAATTGTGTTGGTGCAATAGATGGAAAACATGTAGTAGTATAGGTACGCAAGAGGTCACTTCCTTGGTAGGGCCAACCCACTCCTTAAAGTTGTCGAAAGTAACTTGAGCTTGAAGTGATCGGTTGAAGTAGCCGATCGTATTATCGTATTTTTCCGCCTGCCCTTCCGATAATTATCTAATTTTGCTCAAGTAGATGAGGCAGGTGGAAGATGAGTTAGGTAAAGACACTATTGTTATTATTATAATTTTTTTCTTTTTTGGTTCATCATCATCAAATACAGCTGTGCATGATATAAAAAGAATAGAAAAAAAAAAAAATAAAATAAATAAATAAAAAACAGATAAAACCCCTATTACAAATCCGTTTTAGACCATTCTAAGATAGAATCCGTGAGAAAACAAATTGATTAAAAAGAGATATTAGAATAATCGTTGCTTAACTGCTGAGTCTTCCTGAAATCCCTCTTTCCCACGTTATCGTATCTCAACTTTATCGAAAAAAAAAAAAAAAAAAAAAAAAACTTTTTTTTGTTCACAGCGATGGCGGAAAAGGAAGATGGAGTGGTTGAAAAAATGAGGCGGCTGGAGGTGGAGGCTGCGGTGGAGCAGCCGGGAGAGGAGGAGGTTGCGAATTTCCAGCTGCCCCTCGCCTCCCCGGACCTGAGGGAACAGTTAAGGCGGACGGAAGAAGGCTACATAGCTGTGATGGAGGAACTGCGTAGGCTCCGGGGGCGTGGGGGGGGGGTGGGGGGGGGGAGGCGCATCAAGCGAGGCCTCCACCCGCATCCTCCACCAGTGGATGGGGCCCCGGCATAGTGTTCAACATTACGGGATGCAGGGTGAATGTGACTCCTCCGCCCCAACGAGGGAGGCGGCCCCACCGTCGGAGATACAACCCTTATCGTTGGAGGAATCCGGCGGGGGAAAAAAATGAAAAATGAATTATAATTATAAAATTAAAAATAAATAATATATAAAATATATATTATATGTTACAAACTTACACAAAGGTCTATTATTTCTATATTAGATTCCCCTTCTACGCAAAACACTGGTATATAATGAATTATAAAACCTCATATAGTAAACTTATATTATATATAGGTACCTAATAAAAATATATAATAAATTGGGTTGCTTAACATAATGGTATCAAAGGGAAATGTATCACAATGCTAGATTAACCAGAAAGTAGGATTTAACATTATTTATTTATTTTTTATATCCTTAACAAGTCGTGAAAATCTCGGGGTGCTTTAGTGGACCATGTACATTTACCTATGGTGTCCCTCAGGGAACAGTTTTGGGACCTGTGCTGTTCATAACATACCTCAACTCTCTTCTTCAGTTGCCTATTGAAGGGAAATTTGTTTGCTTCGCGGACGACACGGTTATTTTGATCAGAGGAAGAACATGGGATGAAGTGATACGGCTAGCTGAAAATGCATCGAAACTTGTAAATAATTGGTTACGACGTTTCATCAGTTTCAAGTTAAATGTTATAAAAACACACTTCATCTGTTTTTCTCTTCGCTCAATCGGAGTGCCCAGTATTGGATACCTCAAATGTCACGGGCATGAATGTACCATGAACTCTTCGTGTGCCTGCCCCTCTATAAACCAAGTAAGCTCAATTAGGTATTTAGGCGTCGTGCTAGACCAGTGCCTAAATTGGAAAGACCATGTGGCTAATCTTTGTCGTAGATTGAGACGATTAACGGGTATTTATATGGAGGTCAGGGGTTTCCTTAATATAGACAACCTGCGGAAATTTTATTTTGCTTTTTTTATTTTTCCATTCAGTATTGTCATATAATATTGCTGCATGGGGAGGTGTGGGTATCACTACTCTTCAGCCTCTATTAGTAAACCCAGAAATGTTTAATGAAAATTCTTTAAAAAAAATGTAAGCGATTTTGTTCTGCCGAATTATTTCATTTATTGCAAGTGCCAACATTAGACAACACCATCAAGATTGTAACCATTATTGTTACATATAAATATATCAAAGATGGATCTTACTATGAAATTAATTACTCTAATACCCGTGGAAGCGGGAGTATCAAAATCCCATTCCGACTGACTGCGTCGGGTCAGAGGACATGTTTGTACCGTGGTGCGAAACTTTATAATAGTTTGCCCATGAATATTAGAGAATGCCCATCTCTGGCTTCGTTCAAGCTCCTTGTAAAAAAATTATTTATCTCACCCCAGTAATAGTTTAGTACAGTATACTAAGATCTAGTTTCATAATATATTATCCTGACAAAATGTACCATTTATAATTTATTTGAAATTAAGTCGCAAGAAGACATGTAGATTCTTTTTCATTTCATTTTTCGATCAATCCTAATCTTCAATTTCTATTTATTTAATTGTGACTCCTCCCCCAAGCACGAGGGTTTCCTCAAATGGGGGAGTAGTATTCGGTAGGTATTTCTTTTCTATATCAGACCTGTAATTTCGTATACTTACCACAGATGATTGTTCATTTTTTTTCCTTGTTTATTTTCAATAAACGAATGATTTATTTAAAAAAAAAAAAAAAAAAAAAAAAAAAAAAAAAAATTGATTGGCTTGGTAAAGATGTTGAACAAAATTATGAAAGTTTTGAAACAGGGGTTGAAATGCAAGGGTGGAATAAAAGAACATAGGTACCGTAGAATGGGGTTACTATGGTACATTTTTCATGGTTTTTATAGGTGTTTGATTGAAGGAATGAAGATTCCCCATTGAAATTCATACAGGTGAAACTAAAAAACATGTGTGAAGTGCTTTCTAAGTTACAGGTCCCTATCATTACCCATAAGGCCGCGGTGAACCGTTAAAGTTGTACTACTTTTACCCCATCAAACGGGGTAACTGTGGTACACCAGCTCTATTCTGTTTCTAGTACCTAAAAGCACGCTCTGTACTAATGTTACCCCGTCCAGATTGTATCCGGGATTTTTAAAAATATAAATTAGAAATTTCGATAAAAAATTGGCCAATTTTTGTTTAATATAAACACAAGTGAAAACTCGTTATTCAAAACTGACAATAGACTACAAGGCACATAAAGGAACTTTTTATAGATACAAAATAATAATAATTACTTTTTTATAAACTAGAAGTGAATGATATTGCGGTCACGTGATCGGGGTCATGTGTTCATGGGATCGTGGTCACCTGATCGCGGTCACGTGTTCATGGGATCATGGTCACCTGATCACTGTCACCTGATCGTGGTCACCTGATCGCGGTCACATTATCGTTCTCTTCGGTGAAATTGGCATAAGGCCGTGATCCCAATTTTCTTTTGTACTTTCTCATGATCGAAAACTGAAACAATAGAGAAAAAAAATCCTGCATGACCGAAAATTGACAAAAAACCCGGTTTTTAGGTGTACCACTGTTGCCCCGTTTACCTTCCCACTTTCATATAACCCTACTCTCTGGAACCTGATAACACCTGACCAAAATAATTCATACATGAATATCACTGTTATCCAATGCTAAAACCATCGTTACACCAGAAATTGAAGTCAAGAAGCCTGGAAAGCAGTTAGAAACACAGTTTGCAGCACACCTCTCAATTGCTGTAAAAATACAGAACTCATAAGCCTTATCAAACAAGAAGAAGAAGTGTGGTTGTTTTGCTGTCATGACTAAAATCCATTAGGCAATAATCAAGTATCAAATGCCACCCTTGGCTGTTTTCCTAAATTCAGTAGGTACCTAATGCAAAAATTTGAAAAATATGAAAAATGACGTCAAGTACCACTGATACCCCGCAAAAGTAAAGTAACCCCGTTCTATGGTAGGTATACCGTGATAAATTAATGCAATCATAAAAACTTGAATTGTCTTGTTGGATTGTTCCCAAAGGCGTTCTGGAGACTGATATAAATATACGGTGATGAACCCTTTTGTTGTGAAGAAAGAGTTACCATGAAAGGTGGCTGTGTTGCACTCACCTCTTAATTTGAAATATTGCAGCGATTGTGCAGTTGAAGGATGAACAGCATGGTGGTAATATATTTTTTTACAAAGCTATCTCTTTTCATATTTCCTGCATTTTTCAATTGTATCATATCATGAATTTCCAGCGTGGGTTCAAAGTAAAACAATGCTTTTACTACTTAGTGAAATAATTGATTAAGGATATATTTGAAAACACTAGATTTTGTTGAATGAATACTGGTATGTTTTTGTAATAGTTGACAAATGATTACTCGAGTGATTTGTGGAGAAACTGATAAGGTTGGGGAGCCATTGATACAGAAAATAGTGCACGATTCATGCTAAGGATCTATAATTATAGATGAAGTTCACCTGCAATAAGTGAAAACTTTTCATTCAAAAGGCGATTTTCTCTGGTGATTCCACCTCATATCGATCCGTAGGCGATGGTTTTGATGTGCAATCATTCGTGTAACAAAATAATCGAATAACGCAGATAAGAAGACACCTAAGTAGGTCATGACAGTAACAATAGTAGTCTTAGTATCATGACAGATCAAGACAGAAATATTTGAAATTGATTAAAATTTGGTTAGATTAGAATATAATTTTGATTTATGACTTTTTTTATTATTATTTTGCATTGTATTTATCCTGGAATTATCCCTCTTACAGTGGAATTATCCCTCTTACAGTGGAATTATCCCTCTTACAGTGGAAATATCCAAGTTTGGAGTATAGCTTTTGTGAAAGAATTGATTGAGGATATTTTTGTAAATACTTGTTTTCGTTGAACGAATACTTGTGAAAGAATTTGTAATGGCCCAAAAATATTTTATACCTCGACAGGAGTCCGATTTTTACTGGTTTCAATAATGGGAAAACGAGAAATACATCCAGTCCCGCAGGACCAATTCGCCTGGGCCAGGACTGGTCCTGAATTAACGATTCGTGGTCCTGCGGTGAACCAAAGCACTGATAACAATGTTTATATGGTGATACAAATAATAGGGAAGGTAGTAAATATTCATTTAAAGAGAAAACAACTATTTTTATTGGTTTAAATCATGGGAAAACGAGATATGGCGCCAGTCCTGCGTTTCCAGTCTTGGTCCTGGGTTCAACTAAAACACGAATAATAATGTGTAAATGGTTATAAAAATATTAGAGAAGGTAGTAAACATTCATTAAAATAGGGAAACAACTATTTTTATTGGCTAGTTCAAATAGAATCCAATGCCTCTCGTTATATTTATTTTATAGGAGTTCTAGGGAAGTAATAACATTTCTTTGTAATTTATTTCAATATTATTTACAGTGTCAGATCAGGATCTGCAAAGCTCCTCGTTGTGGCATTTCGTCTGAAGAGGCAAAGTTACATAGGTCTCCAGCAGATCCACTGAGGTGAGAGAATTCCACTTAAATAAGATTTGGAGTTATATATTTGTAAGTTGTATTAGCTCAGATTTGCCCTTTGGCAGGTTAAGCTCCATTTCCCCTAGCACAGTCGCATTTAGAGGCATTCAGAAACAAATCTCGGAGTTTAACGCTTATTCATATATTATAGTCATTCCAGACTATAACTCTCCTTAGGATTGAGATAAAAACTACGTTCTTGTGCCAAAAAGAAACGAGCTTTCCAGATGAAATTATGAGTTCGTTGGCCAGTAAGTTTTGAGCTCATTAAATTGGTCAAATTTCAAAAAATGTGCTAAAAAATCATTAAAAATTGCTAATACGGCTATAAATGGATACATTTTTATTTTTCTACAGAATATTACTTTAAAAAGTTTATAAAAAATGAACTAGAACGTTTGTGCATTTTACGGAACTATAATTTTGAGTTCTTTCCAATGTTTTCTCGTTCTCTACTTTCCAAAGTAGGTACTATTATATGCAATAACAAAATATGAATAAAATAGAAATTTTCTTCATTTTTTGACTGCTGGTGCCCTTAACATTTCGATTTCATATTATGTTGGTAAATCATTATTGGACTCTGCAAATAAGACATTGATTGACGAATTAGTTCACGTTAGTCAAAATCAAAATTACAGTGTTGTGTATTATTCAGTTTTATTGCCGTATTTTTACTTCTTTTTCAGGGCTCGTAAATGGCTTGACCTTGTTGGATGTCCTCCTGATACAACTGCCAAGAGTTTTTATCGCTGTGGACGCCACTTTCCCCCTACTGCATTTTGTACATCTCGAAGGGACAAGATGGTATGGCATGCCTCCCCTTGTTACCTGACAGGACCTCTTAATCCCCTCACTGGTGACTATTGCCCTCTGGAGCCTCACGGTTCTTGTAACCCTGAAGCTCTTGAGCAACTCTGTACGGGGACTTCTCAGCCTCAATTTTCTTTACCTTCCCGGAGTCCTCAAGTAGAGAGTCATCAGATATGTGAACCTTACACATCTGAGGGATCTCTACTTCATAACAAAGGGAAGATGGGGAATGTCGTTGGGAGCCACCCCATGAGCACCGGCGAACCTTCAGATGTTGGTCACCAGAATTCCCAAATTCATTTATATTCGGATGAGGAGGATGTAAATTCTCTTCCTATGAATACAGAAGGGTTTGGTTCTGTCTTGGATTTATCTGGTGTCGAATATCTCTCTGGTGATATCCCATCACGAGTTGAGGTTATGGGATATGCTCTAACTGGTTCTGGCGGTAATGTTAGTAGTGAAGTAGAAAATGGGGTTCAAAACATGACTGTTCATTCTGGGCCTCTCGGGGCATCAACTCCTTTGAGAGCTGCACCAAGGAAACTAGAGTTTGGCTCCTCCCTACCAAATTCTCGCATGGACTCTGTACCGAGTATCTCTTTGGAAACTGTGAATGATACAGATAATCTTACCTCTCAGGGAAGTAGTGGAGTATCTCTGTCATCACATAGGGCAAAGTATATTCTTTCATTAATTGGGGAAACCAGGTATTCCAAACTCACTCCTCGCAAACAAGCTCTTGTGCAGGAAGTGAGGAAGCAAAGGAAATCCTTGGGTGTACTCAAGAAATCTTTAAAATCTAAGACATTGAAGTTGCACTCCCTTAAGAAAATTAACTTTAATGATATGGCTCTTGTGGAGAGGTTTGCATCTTCAATGTCCCGTGCTTGCGCCAATATCATGGTTTCCCAGGTCAGAAACTCGAAACGAAAGCCTCTTGCAAGAAGATGGAAGCTGGAGGATAAATTAATCGCTGTATCCCTGTATAAGCGAGCACCCCGAGCCTACCGATTCCTACGAACCATCTTTACGTTGCCCACTCCACGTACACTGGTTGCGCTCATCAATCAGATACCCTTGAAGCCTGGGATCAATAGTCATGTTTTTGATTCCATAAGGAGAAAAATACAGTCCACCAATGATCCTCGTTCTGCTCATTGTGCTCTTTTATGGGATGAAATGTCTATAAAAGAATACCTTGAGTACGTTCAATCAGACGATATCATTGTAGGGTTTGAAGGTCCTGGTGATGGCAAACGTTCCAACAAACCTGCCCACCACGCCCTTGTCTTTATGGTAGTTGGATTATTCCATAAATGGAAGCAGCCCCTGGCATTCTACTTTACTCCTAGCAATTTGGCAGGCACTTCATTGGTCGAGACCCTGAACTCGGTCGTTTCACAATGTAAATCTTCAGGTTTGGTTGTGAAAGCGACAATTTGTGACGGGCACTCAGTCAATAGAAAGGTTTACCAGCTCCTGGGTACTACAACAGAACAGCCTTGGTTTTCCTATGAGGGTAGGAAGGTGTTCACAATGTTCGATCCTCCCCATTTGATGAAATGTACCAGGAATATGTTCCTGAAACATGACTTATCCTTCCAATCAGTAAGTCAACGTTCATTATGTATAGTTTCATTGAAAATCGTTGATACAGTTTCCAAATTGCATAAGTTGAAGTGATCACTTATTTGGTACTTAAAAACTGCTCCTACGTTCAAACCATGCATTCGAATAAAAAAAATTAAAAAAAAAAAAAAATTTTCGTTCGATCGAAGTGCTACTATTTCAGAGAAGATTGATTTAAAATGTTATTAATAATTCGAACGTTGATGCTGTACTATGCTAATCATTTGTACTCCGTAGCAGTTTTGAAGTAACTAATTTTATACATTTTTTTGTTGTTAGGTATTACTTGCATTTATTAGTTTACTCCAACACTCTTGAATAGGTGCCTAGTATTTGTACTCAGAAAGAAGTAATTTACATTATTGATGGGTTATCAGAATCATTAGTTTTCCATTGCAGTTTTGCAGTTATTAAATTTCTTTAAAACTCTAAAACTAATTTTAATAGTGTAATTTTGTTGAATAGTTTTCTTATTGTAACTAGGAAGAATTTAGAATATTAATTACCTAACGCTAATTGTTGGTATTATTTATTTTTTCCTAATTCAAAATATGTTTCAGGATATCACATTGAACGACTGCAAAGTTCAAATGGCGGCTAAATGGGAGGACCTAGTCAAAGCATATGAAGACGACTGCCTAAATGTAACTACTAGGAACCAGCACAAAATCACGAACGACCACCTGAACCCCAAACACCAGAGGTCGATGAAAGTGAATTTAGCTGCCCAGGTATGTAGCTGATATATTTTATACCGTAATTCCTACTTTTATCAATTAATTTTTATATTGCCGTTCACTTAAAAGATTATATAACAGGCTGTTTTAGTTGCTGAGTATTTTGAGAGGATTTTTTTAACATTTTAAAATGCTTTCGTTGTTATCAATTTTTATTGTTGTTTCAGGTTTTTAATAGAACAATGACGGCAGTAATAGAAACTTGTGTTCGGCATGGTGAGTTCAAATTCATTAATGTTAATAATAAAATTGAAGGAATAATGATTTTGAGGTTGGCGTTTGATGTATTGCCTCTCTTTGGAGTGGAGTGCTGCTTACATAACAATCGCTACTCGTTAGTTTCGTGTCCCCTCCTGCTGCTATATTTTTGACAGTACCATCGGGACTGACTTCCGATTTCGTGGTTGATATTTTCATTGAGATTTTCATCTCTGCTTTACATAATTTGTTCCTGACGTTTTCAGTGGTTGATGAAACAAACGTAATTTTTTGGTAGATAAAAAAAGGTCATATTGAGTAAAAGAGCTTCATAGGTGATATTAAGTAAAAGAGCTACACAGAAGCAGTATTGAGTATTTACCAAGCATTTTGAGGTCGGCCTAAAGAGTAGGCCATTTGTACATTCACTTTCTGTACCAACTTCATCAGCAAGTTTGGTCTGAACAAACAACTCTTTTTTAAACTTGGTGGGGGTTCTGAATGTTGTGTTGGTACAGTTAGGTATTCAAGTATATATATATATATATATATATATATATATATATATATATATATATATATATATATATATATATATATATATATAGGTACGCTCGATGCACATAGATTTCTGCATCTGACTCTATGTATTTAATAGCAATCCTGATTGATTTATTGGATTTCAGGCGTTTTGCAACAAAGGGCTATTGCCACCGCAGAAATTACAAAATTCTTCAACGACCTCTTTGACAGCGACACCGGATACAAAGAGGTACCTGAAGGCGGCGGTAATGGTTTGCGGTGCCGGTTGCAGCAGGACCGAGAGAACCTTCATCTCGATTTTTGGAATCAAGCTTTGGTCAAGGTAAGTAAGTACTTAGATGTTAATTGTAAATGTGTCTGTTACATTCACTCAAAAATCAGGGGGCAAATTAAGAAAATGTTGGAAATTTTAAACTTGATTTGTGTAGCAAATACGTTTTCAGAAAACCCAACATACCTAAATGTTTGGGGAAAAAAACGACTGGAACTGGTTTAGCAGATTTCTGGGACCGAACCCATCCCTGGGATTTTTAGCTCTGCTCCCTGCTTGTGTGGGACGTGCTTTATAGTTCAAACTCTCAGAACTCAGTACAGAAGTGCATGTTTCGAAGAATGTAATTTACACGATTTATTTTAAAAATGCAAAAACTCGCAAACTACAGGGCACTATGTTTATGCTCGTATGTTTATGCTTCTTGTATATCATTTGCAGAAACAATAGGGATAAAAAAGTACTGTCCTTACACCTATACATTTCTATCTTCTTAGTACGATTACTAACTCGATGTATCATAAAATTTCTTCGTAAGGTAATTTTTTCCTTTTGATATCTATCTATTTTTTTTATTATTATTTTTTATTTTGTTTTATTTTTTTGTTTTTAGCTGGCATCCATGAAGTTTGTAAAAAAAGCGTCCACGTTGTCCAATACAACAACTTGCAGCAACATTACAATTTGTAGATGGATAAGAACCGTCCGTGCCTTCACACAACTCTGGACAAGCCTTAAAGAAGAACTCCCTTTTGAAAAACTCAAATGCCTTGAGCCAAGAAGGTTGAACCAAGATCCGTTGGAGAATCTTTTTGGGTCGATCAGGGCTAAGTGCGGATCAAATTTTAATCCCACGGCAAACCAGTTTACCTCATCCCTGAAAACTTGTATTATTAACAAGCTTGTCGATAGTGACATCAGGGGTGGGAACTGCGAAGCTGAAACTGAACCAATGGAGATCTTAGAAAATCTTCAACAATTCTTGGTTCAACATAGACAACCTGTTCCTGAAACTATGCAACCAGAGGTTTTGACTTACAGTGACACATTCTCAGTGCCTAAACAAGTCATTGTTAACCGTGATGTGTCTGCACACCGCGGACTGTCTTGTGCTTATGTCTGTCGACTTCTCGAAAAACACAATTGCAATCGTTGCCAAATAGGGTTGGTTGCCTCAACCCCCCCCCCCCTCCCCCTCCAACAGTATGGTGCTTTGTCTCTCATAGAAGCGAGGGAGTTTTCTAATGTCAAAAGTGGCTTAACTTATCCTTCTAGGTTGATTTTCGTCACTTTTGAACATGGCTTATGACTCACTCATGATATGTTGGGCAAGGAGTCGTACCTTGTTGGTGTTCGGAAACGAATTGTAACTGTGCTTTTGAAGGAATTGGATTTCTCTTGGTGGGATGTTCATTGTCTGGAGCACAAACAGTTCATTGTTGATGCACTAATTGTGTCACTGTGTCGTATTTATATTCCATGGTGGTGTAAGATCAGGAATAGATTGGCCAAGGATGCGAGGAGGGATATGTGTTCACGAAAGTTGCAGACTCTTCAGCATCAGTAGGGGCATACGGTTGGTCATAGCGCTGGAGGTATGACGCTATCATGCTATTAGTCAGCTTGTTCGTGCCCCTGCATTAAATTCGAAAAATGTACGCCTTCATTAAAGTGGACAGAATCAAAACCGATTATCGATATATGTATGTAGATAGATTTCTGACGGTTGGTATATCGGCATGTTCATAGGAAGTCCTCATAACCGCCCCCAGCCGCCCCCGTTTTCCCACTCTCCCAAACTGCCAGTAAATACGAAAATAGTGCCATAGGGGTTTTTTGGGGTGCTGAATCCGATTCTGATAGTTATTTTTGCGGCATACCGCCCCCAGCGTAGGTACGGAAAGTGCGGCATACCGCCCCCAGGGTAGTACGCCGTGTCCGACCTGATTCGGAGGTGCCAGTCTGGGTGCTGAGTATATGTGCGAAATTTGGTCTCAATTCGACCAATATTAACGGAAATACGGACCGTTGCTGGAGGTATGACGCTTTCATGCTACTAGTCAGCTTGTTCGTGCCCCTGCATTAAATTCGAAAAATTTACGCCTTCATTAAAGTGGACAGAATCAACATCGATTATCGATATATCCATGAAGATAGATTTCTGACGGGTGGTATTGCGGCATGTTCATAGGAAGTCCTCATAACCGCCCCCAGCCGCCTCCACAGCCGCCCCCGTTTTCCCACTCTCCAAAACTGTCAGTAAATACGAAAATAGTGCCATAGGGGTTTTTTGGGGTGCTGAATCCGATTCTGATAGTTATTTTTGCGGCATACCGCCCCCAGGGTAGGTACGCCGTGTCCGACCTGATTCGGAGGTGCCAGTCTGGGTGCTGAGTATATGTGCGAAATTTGGTCTCAATTCAACCAATATTAACGGAAATACGGACCGTTGCTGGAGGTATGACGCTATCATGCTATTAGTCCGCTTGTTCGTGCCCTGCCGTTTATATATGCCAATGTTTCCCCTTCTCCAAAACTGCCAGTAAATACAAAAATAGTGCCATAGGAGTTTTTTGGAGTGATGAATCCGATTCTGATAGTTATTTTTGCGGCACATCCTCGGGAAGTGCGTAAAACCGCCCCCAGCCGCCCCCGAGGTCGGTACGCCGTGCCCGACCTCAATCGGAGGTGCCAGTCTGGGTGCTGAGTGTATGTGTGAAATTTGGACGCGATTCGTCCATTATCAACGGAATTATGGACCGTTGCTCAAAACCGTTGCTAACTTCACTGAGCTATTTTGCCGAAGGATCCTTCCCACTTGTAATTTCTTTTATAGAAATATATTTTTGTTCATTATTTGATTCTTTACTTTGGTTTATAATTTTTTTTAAAATCAATCTCCCTCCCGTATTTCGTATTCCATATTGTTAGGTATTTTATTTATTGAATTGCCTGAACACTTATTTTATATGTTTAGCACTAGCAGTGTACCTCCGAGTTAAAAGACCAATAACGAGGCTCCAAATGTCTTGAAAACATGTAAAGTGCCGAAAAATGAATAACTATCATCCGTATGCAAATAAAGCAATGTTATTTCCGTCTGGGGGATGAAGTACTTGGGGCTCGGAATGGTTAAGTACTGTGATTGCACCTCTAACCGTTAGGAGAATTGTAGCTCATAGGTTATGATTACGGTCTATTGGGACGAAGGTCGTGGGTTCAAATCCTATTACACGGATCATTTTTTTGCTTGTTCCCGAAATATACTTCTAAAACGGCATTCTGACCTACATGTCCACTAATCTGCATTTTAACTAAGGGATTGACTACTTGATGTTATGTCTTTTTGAGATGCGAGCATCCAGACCACCAAACTATACACATCATTCTGATCTACATGTCCAACTAATCTTCATTTTTACTAAGGGATTGACTGGTACACAATCTCCTCACCAATTAATCTATTTTTTCTTCGCATATGGATAAATCCGTACATTTACCGGTCGGAGCGATGCCGTAGTTTTGGCAACCGTTGGCTGCTCTTGTGAAGCGAATGCCGATCGTTCCCGAGTGCTCACGAAACGAGCCGACCGGCCCAAAGTGGTTCATCCCACAGACGGAAGTAGCAATGTGCACATTGATTGAAATCAAATAATTGCAAATGTCTATCAGAGACCACTGGAAATAACTCCAGCAAATATACAAAACCGTCCTCAGCTTGATAGTTTTTACAATTTGATAGAAGTTGAAACATACATGGAGCGAGAATATGATTGGAATTGCTCATAATTTCAGTCTTCGTTATAGTGTAACAATCGTAATCATGAATTATCAGTATAGTTCAAATCGAGAAAGAATTTGGGGTTCGAGGCGAAAACGCTATACCAGTATATGATTAGAACGCTGACTGATTTTCTGAGTTCCATACAGCTATGAACTTTACAGAGTAAAGCGATTGGAAACGATTAACCCCATATAGAAGCACATGTAAAACGTATTTTTATAAATTTTTTATAGCTTGAATGTAGTTTGAAGGGAGGTACATAGTTTCACCTAATTTATGCAGTACCTTCCAGTAGATACTGAATATATAATACGTTATACAATAACTCATTGTAATTTTTTAAGAAATTCACTTGAATAGGCATATTCTCCAACTCTTGCATGTTGAATTGTGCTGTAAATGTCGAACTTTTCATGGAAAATAAAAGTTTAATTTAATACAGTCACTAGAACTTGTTTAAGGTTATGAAAAATATACCCTTAACTTTTTGATTTACATTTTGAAGTTATAATATTTGTTTTTTGTGGAATATTGTTGAATAATCGATGATCTGGATGGAAATTGTGGAAAAATTCAGTATGATTGAATACCGAACCTTTCCGAAACCATTGGTGATTATTCTGTTGGCTGTTTTCTTTTGATACATACACAATACGATTTGATTTTCAATTCTTTAATTGGGTGTTACATAATGAAGCAATATGCTATTTATGATACTGATGTGATTTATTCATGATTTACTTTTACTATTGAAGATTAGCGAATTTAGCTGCGAGAAAACTCAAGTTTGAGGAAGGCATATAAATGTCAGTTTACTCGAAAATAATAATTGATAGGTATTGAATTTAGGGTACAGGAATATAATTTGAAAACGGGTATTTTTAAAGAACAGGAATTTATTTACATATTGGCACAGTGTGAAATTACAAAAACATCGCGCATTAAGAACTGCGCTTATCGAAATACAATTTGTCATGTCAGTTTTAAAACATAAACGAACACATAGGCGAATGTTGTAGTTCATAATGTTCGTGATATTTTCAATTCAACAATTAAAATCTCAAGATTAAGGAAGAAAGTAAAAAAAAAAAAAAAAAAAAAAAAAAACATGTTCGTAGCGAAGGGGTAAAACGTAAATATTCATACAACTTATTAACAAATATGCAGTTATCCATAAATTGGGGTCAATACAGTAGAGAGTCGAAAATTCAAGGCGAAATGTCGGTTCCCCTAAGCTAACACCACTATCTAAATCACAAAGAAAGGTTAATACATTTAATGTCTAAATTTTGAAAAAAAGCTTGTGTGACAAGAGTATTGTCGTAAGTATAAATCACACTCTTAATATCAACTTATGAAAACGGTATTCTGATAATATTTCAATCGACGTACTCCACGAAACATCAGAAATTACGAAATAGTTCATCATCAATAATAGTAATTTTTGGTCGAACACGTGGAAAATTAGGACCTTGAAAACAATGACGACACAATATGCCTCTCACACGTATTCCGTATGCTGGAGTACATGACAAATTAACACGTAAGTATATACACATTAGATAAGAAATAGACATTTGAAGTATGAAGTCGATGAATTATCAAGATTCATTGAATTGAATTGTCAATTCCGTTGAATAGGCTGTCTGGAGGCAGGATTCAAAATTCAAATTAATAAGCGAGCAAAGGTTGGTGCGATCTTAAACAAATATAAAAAATTTAAAGGCAAATATTTCATTATTTGTGACAATATATTTTCTTTAATTACGGAAAATGAATTCTTTATTTGAAAATAAAATAAAATAAAATAAAATAAAATGTCATTCAATCATCTTTCAATGTCAAGGAAATATCCGTATTTATTGTGCTCAGCGGCAATATAAAGATGTGAAAGAAGTTAAGATATTCAGGTATTATCAGGTTTGTGTAAATAGAACCTTCGTATGTGGAACACAGAAAAGAACAACATTACTAAATATAATTCAGTATAATAATACGTAGGTACTCTTGTTATGTACATCTCGAATTAGTCTGAGGAAGACATAAAATAAAGGGCTTTTTTAGCAGCCCTGTAACATAGAAAATAGTGGGGCTAAAACATTTTTTCGACGCTCTACTATACTAATCTGAAAGTTCAATTCTGAACGTAAACAAAATGAAACTGATGAAGTTCAAATGAAACAAAATTTCGAAAATCAAATTTGATGCGCAATTTGAAAAAAAAGGATAATAAATTATTTTGATTGTCGTCTACTGATGGTGGGGTATTTGAAGTCTCCGAATGGCCGGTCGCCTTCTGGCGAGGTGGGGTGGTGGTGGAGGTTCCGTGGGTGCAGGTTCGGCTACCTGCGCGGGAGCCTCAGTTTGCACGGGTTCTGGTTCTAGAAAATGGTAATGTAGCAATTATATTAGTACGTCATATAATGATGAAGTAACGTTAAATTACTGTAGCACGTTAACAATAAGAAAACGTACGGAAGTAATCGATCACTGAGTGAGGTAATAGAGGGGACAAGTTCCCTCAATGATCTCGGTACAATTTACATAGTACAGATTATATAGAAGAATAAATAGCAAAATGCAATCCATTACAACACCAAATTAGTGAAAGGAAATTAGAGAAATAATCAAGTTTGTGTGCGTAATATTTACATGCATGCATGGATGTGGGAATCTGCAAACATTTTGTACACGATGCAAAAACGGAGAGTAACAAGCAGTTTTCGTAATGTCAGTCGATTCTGCAATGAAGAAGCTGCAAACAGCCGAATATAGCAGATCCTACCAGTTTTTCTGAATGTTTACTTAAGAAACTGGTTTAGAGAGTTTCATAATAACTATGCATCATCTTTCCCCCAAGTCATTCCCAAGACTTTCATTCGAAAAATCATTAGGGAGGTACGCAAGTAAGCAAGAATATGCTTAACTTCTTTCTTATTCAATCTACCCAATATTGACTCTTCAATCCACCAAGATCCTTTCTGAGACTAGTGAAACATAATGAACGTGTAGAACACGAGCGAGATCAACTAACAAAAAACTGAGCCCCACTATTTTCCCAATCAGCATCTGTTGGTTTACGAATCAACGGAATGTTAAAAAATTTTGGAACGAATCAAAACTACTGACTGACTCAAGTACGATTAAGTATGAATAGGCATCTTATTTTTTGTTAGGTCAAATATTTGGTTACCAAATGAAAACAACGCTAACTGCCGAAAGGAGATGAATTGAGCGAATAGGGTACACGGACATCCTGAATAGATACAAGAGTTTTTTAACGACAAACATTTATTTTCCGCGTATTCTCTATTACATAGACACTAGTTAAAAATCCAAGTGTTTTACCTTCAAGGTTGATAGCTAAGTTAGAAAGGTATAAAAACAAGAAATTTTCCGACCGTTTCCTAGTTATTGCTTTATAACATGCAACAATGCGTTCTGGAAAAACGATTACAATATCTATCCTGCTACGTAGTGCGATATTGCCTCAAGTTTTGTACATTTATCAAGATTTGTATTCAATAGACAATATTGCAATAGGCTTCCCACGACAAAGAGAGCTTCAAAACGGCGATTCGTTGACGATACGGATGGAAATTTCGAAGGAGCCGTGAATACCGACTGAAAGTACATTTGGTGGTAGATGGATAGGTTTCCTTCTTGCACTATAGTAGGTCACATCTTTGGTCACAAAATGTAAACAACGCTAGGGAGAGCATCGAAGGATCTGACAATTCATTAGGCTAATAGATACAAGTACAACGTTCTGGTTAATATTTGCTACATTTTTGATAAAATATTGAAGGAATTGACAGAAACAATATAACATTTGGTAATATCAAGTAAACATTAAACAAAAATATTCAGAAAAAAAATATAACCTTCTCGAGAATTTGCCTTTAGTGAAAGATCAAGTGAAAGGATGTGAGGCATGAATGAATATGAGGAATTTAGAATTTTTTTTAAATGTTGGAAGACGAGACAGTTTTAGAAATAATCTCCACGACGTCGAAATAGTTTCAAAAACTACCATCTCTCACACGAAATGAATTTTGGGACCGAAGTTTTGATTTATGAATCAACTGACTGTTTGAATATCAGTGACGTTAGGAATGAAACAGAACAACCTACTGATTCAGGTTCATATTTTTGTATATGAATAGGTTTCATCTTGTATCAGCGTATGTCACATTTTGGTTTATTATTTCCAATAATAAGCCTATGTGATCGTGTAGCAAAAAATCTTTATAACCCCCACTCAAACTTTGACACTTTACGTTTCAAGGTGCGTAGAATCTAAATTTGAAATGTCCGTCCGCCGTTCGGGCCATAAAAGGCCTAGGAATTGACTTAAAAACCCCGTTCTTTCGCACATAGACTCCATTTGGGGTCTAGTTGGTCCTAACGTTTTACCATCCCGATCGCTTTACTTTCAAAGATGCTATGGGCCAAAAACGGCCGAAAAAGTGTCTTTTTCAAGGTTTTGAGTGTTATACTTACGCACGAACGCACGCCTGGCAGGGGTCACGGTGGGTTGTGAGGGGGGTGAGCGGGGGGTGGAGTGAGAGGAGGCGCCGCGGCACATTGTGGTGGGTATGGCGTTCTTTTGAGGCATGAATATATGTTTTTTTCTAGGTCATATTTGTGTGTTAATACCAATGCTTTTCCTACGCATATTTAATAACCTATCCTCTCGACTTTTCGTACGTACTTAGATAATGATATTATTAAGGCAATAACTATTTGAATAGATAGGAGCTCAAATCGAGAAATATAAACATGCGTATATAATTATAGAAGTATAGGTTGTGGCAACTCGAAATAGGACACGCCGAGGAGTCTGGACGGGCCTTATGACGTACGCAGGCCAACTAAAACTACGATCATACTCAATTGAAAAAATAATAAACCTTTGTGAAATAATTTGCAGCGTTTTTGGTTACCAAATCATAATAATGCAAACAACTCGCGATTATGATGCAAACATTCCATTCGATTATTGCGAATAGATACAAGTACAACGTTTTGGTTAATATTTGCTACATTTTTGATAAACGATAGTGAAGGAATTGACAGAAACAATATCACATTTGGTTCAAGTAATCATTAAACGAAAATATTCAGAAAGAAAATATAACCTCCTGGAGAATTTGCCTTTAGTGAAAGCTCAAGTCAAAGGATGTCAGACATGAATGAATATGAGGAATTTAGAATTTTTTTAAATGTTGGCAGACGAGAAAGTTTTAGAAATGAAATCTCCACGACGTCGAAATAGTTTCAAAAACTACCATCTCTAACACGAAACGAATTTTGGGTCCGAAGTTTTGGTTCATGAATCAACTGACTGTTGGAATATGAGTGACGTTAGGAACGAACCAGAACAACCTAGTGATTTAGGTTCATATTTTTGTATATGAACAGGTTTCTTCTTGTATCAGAGTAGGTTACATTTTAGGTTGCCGAATCATAATAATGCAGACTCACGCAGAAGTGTACCGATTATGCGAATTGATACACGTACGACGTTTTGGTTAATCTTTGATATATTTTCGGGAAACTATATTGAAGAAATTGACAGAATTAGTTTCACTACCATTAAAATAGGCTTCTGCCAAGTTGGGGGCAGTATAGCTTCATCACATATTGTAACCCCGACGTGAGGGAATTAGTTGGGGAACAAAGTACAAGTCGAAATGATTCATTGCAAAATATAACAGTATCTAATACGAGTAAATGTGTAACCATGCTAGAATGCAAATGGGGATATAATTCATATTTACATGCACACTATAATTGAAAATTTCATCAAAATCAATCGATTATCCTGGGATTGTCACCCAGTATTAGTTTTGCGTATGCGCGTTACAGATTTTTCAAGCGAATGCTATAAAATATAAAGGGCATCATCCAACAACTTCACGAATTTAAACGAAATCGGACCGTTCCAACATGCCTGTCAAGTTGCCTGATTTGAATCTTTGTCCCGTGACGAGAGATGATGTAGCTTCCTACCTGAGCCACCTTCCTGATTCTAGGATGGGGCCAATACAGGGAGTGTGGTGCCTGGGAACTATGGGAGAGATAAGGTCATTCACAAAAGACCGCCGTGACAGGGTGGTGTTATTCGGTATGGAAGACGACACTGTCACGATGGACAATAGATACTTGTACGAAGCCGCTCGCCAACTCTGGAAAACCCCTACGTGCGTGCTCTGGCTACAAGCCACATTGGAAGTCCAGGGTACCAGTTCTCCTGGGTTCTTTGTAGTGATGGGGCCTGCAGCGGCCTGTTCCTCAATCACTATGTACCAGTCTAATTTGACAAGCAATGTATATAGTTCGGAATCTCTTCTAGTTAGCATCAATGATCTTCCAAACCCTCACCTGTTTCCAATGATATCAAAGGTCCATATACAAGCATACATCACGGGTCCCAGCGGGTTAAAGAGCATCCTAAAGTCCGCCACCATCCCAAAACCAGACAAAATAGCCACTGCTATTGCAGCACTATTTCCCTACTCAATGGCCACTGATATGGAACAGATAACAAAGACTATACATGAAGACGACATTGAAATGGAAGAGGGTGATGATCCTGACCTAGATGCAGCTCTAGTCCAAGACGACGGGGGAGAGATGCTCAGCTTACTAGGCCTATGGTTTTTGGGGCCAGCCTACTCAGATCCCACACTTATATCGAGCCAGATCCATAGAAGGATTAAGGCCATAGCCGCGGTTCTGGGATCTGCCGCTCCTACACAGCCTGACATCCAAGGTGTTATAGATACCTCGGGGTGGGTGACGGGTGACCATCCTGCTCCCATAGATGATCTTCTCGGGCGAGCCCTTGCATTGAATGGACAAGGAGTACCATCTCCTGATGCAACCATAGCAGAACTCATGAGCATAGAAGACATAAGAACAGCCTACGGACTAACTGCAGTAGCTGCAGAATTTCTTGAACAGGGCAAACTTGTGTATGCTAATTATCATTCTACATCGATTAGTTTCATCGAACCAGTTATAGGGCCTCTAATAGATACCCTGGGACCAAACAACAGTCACTTTGTTGAGGAACTGAGGCACTACAATACAGTCAAGAACACCATCCTCAATGCTCCTTACTTGGGGTTAAGATCAACTTTACCAGAGAGGTATCAAATAAAGACCATGCCAAAGTTAGTATACCTGGAACTTCTATACCATAGAGAGTCATTAGCAACTGAGATGGAGGTCAGTACTTTTAATAAATATAAGATTGATGATATTAAGACTCATATAGCCTCTCCTTCTGAAAGGAAATTCATGGAGACCACCGTGTTCTCACTTCCTACCCACTCCATTAATGCTCTGGTGGATCTTATACCTGTCTTGCCACTCTCACAGGCAGAGCTTGTCCTTGCTATAAGAAATCGCGACCGAGGTCGTTCATTTTTTTTGCTTACCGCAATCATGTCTAGCGACCACCCCAAGATCATTTCACTTGCGCAGGAAGTTATCGCGCTGTGTTCATCTGACGAACTCACTATTTTTCGCCGAGCTCGCTCATGGTCAAAGCGAGTATGTTCTCTATTGGCCACTAGTACGTCTGGTGCTGGTATTTTGGAAATTGTTCAATCTATGTTGAATCAAGGCGAAAGTCTCATGGATGAAATTGATAGAAGCACTATGAATGATAGCATAATACTGCTTCTCAACGATCAGATCGTAGATTTGCGTTCCCAACTGATCCCTTATTTCACCATGGATGATGAACAGTCATCAGTCTCAATTGATCAGGTCATTCAAACTGAACCACGTTCGCCCCGTTCTATCCTAGAAGCAGTTCAACTTATGAACGTTATGCTTCCGACCGTTCCTGTTTACAGTGGTGACGTCACTGAATTTCCAATCTTTATAAAACTTTTCAATACTGCCGTTCATGATGTCCCGATGCTACCCAATGAGATAAAGTTTCAGTCATTGTCATCGAAACTTTCAGGGCAGATGCGTTCAGTTATTTCTGGATGTAGTGCTACCGGGGAGGACTACCACAATTGCTACGAAGCTCTTTGCTCGGAAAATACCGGAAAATATAGAGTTGCACAACGTACGTTCTCCAACCGCTCATCTATTCCTAAAGTGAAAAATTCGAACGCCCACGACCTAGAAAAATTCCTTTTTGCGGCGGAAAATTGGACTCGTTCTGTAAATGCCCTTCCCACAGACGATCAAGTAGGATTCCTAATGTTCGAACTCCTGTTTCCGTCATTGTCAATAGAATTACAGGACAAATTTAATAGAGAAGAGATGGAAGGTCGGGACGATATTCCCACAATATCAGATCTATTTTCGTTCGTTAAAAAAGAATTAAAGGTTGCTCGCATGGTCCCATCAGCTGTTCCACTTTCCCATGGCAAATCTGAGTCCCGTCAATCATCCTCTCCCGCTCGCAAGACCAAGAATCGTCCTATCAGCAACCTGCGAACTCGGTCGCGATTTCTTATTGTTAACACGATCTCACAGAAAGAACAATTAGCTTGCTGGTAGTATACGTATAATACTTGTGAACATTAGAACAGGCATTAGAACAGTTTGAGAGCTAGATTATGAAAAGAACAGATAGATCAATCGGAATGTAAAAACCGGGTGCTGGAATGATAAGAAATCGACACTATAAGAAATTAACGTTTGCGCATGCGCAAGGCAGTGACATTTATAGGGGACCGCATAAACCTGAACTAAACCGTTCAATGTCTTGCGTGTGTCAAACAATATTAGTTCGTCCATACGCAATGTTTATTACTCCATCAATCGCGATATAATTTATGGGGAATTTCGCTAGAAAGTGTGCCCCAACTACCAACAGAGTTTCAACGAAATCGGATCAACAGTAAAGAGAAATCGGCGTTATGAGAGATTTACCTTTCAAATTCATTTTTTGATTGGTTAATGATAAGATTTATATTGGCTTGAAAGAGGGGACACAGGCGGAACAACACCCCTAGTATTCGATACAGTTTTGATATATGATATTGAAGGAAGACAGAAACAATATCACGTTTGGTTCAAGTGAAAACTAAACAAGAAAATGGAGAGAGATGAGAATTAGGCCAAGTCAAAGAAATCTCAGACTTTGGAATGAATATTAGGAATGAAGAATTTTTCAATCAATACTGGATTGTGTGACATTTTTGGACATCAAATCTCAACGACACCCATATAGTCTCAATAGAAACTAACATCTCTCATACGAAATGAACCATGTGACTACGTTTTGGTTTATGAATCAACAGGATGTAGGACTGTGAGAAAAATGAAGCAAAATATCCACACAACCTGACACTGGGTAGTGGGTACACTAGGCGGCGGCCAGCGGCCGCATACCTAGGCTCCAGTTTCGATTTCGATCATGTCGAGCGAGAATATTGTTGGGGCCCTTTTATCGGCAGAGGAGGAATCATTGTTGATGAGCAAGGAGCCCATGTTTTCAACTCGAACAGAAGAGGGCTTTTTCAACATTCTCGTCGACTGCCACCTGATAAATGATGAACAACGTTTCAGATCTTTCTTTCGGCTGAACTTCAAACATTTTATGAGCATGAAGCTAACAAAATTATTTTACAAAGCAATGGTTCATTCCTTGTTGGTTTAAGGTGTAGTGGCATGGGAATCAACATTTGAATCAATATTAAATCCCCTAGCAATCACTCAGAAAAGCCTAATTAAAATTTTGCTTAAAAAACCGATCAGATTCCCGACTTCGTCAATTTTCAAGGAGTTCGCAGTGAAAAGAAAAATGCAGAAAAAACTCCGTATTAGTCAGTACTACGAGGGCAGCTGATGAGATCACCCTGCTTACGCCACGAATGAACACTGCTATGGGACAGAGGTTGTATTCATTTTGGGGGGTCTCTCGTTTTAATTCTCTCCCATCCTCCTTGAAGGGGAAACAGGTTTCGCTACTTGTTTTTAGAAATAAATTGACAAAGTATTTCATTTCAACCCTTTAAGTATGCCTTTTGGAATTTCGAATCATGTATTCGACCGATTTCATTGAAGTACAATTTCGTTTCCGTGGTAGATTTTCTTTCAATGTATTTCTGTTTTTCGTCGATATCCCAGTAAATTTTGATGGTTATTTTATTGTTTATTTTTTGAATATATATATATATATTTATTTATTTTTTGTAAGATACATTACGTATGTTGATATGATAAATTTAATTATAATTAGGATGAGTCAGCACTCCGACCCCCAGCACAAGATTTCTTATAGGGGGTCGTAACATTGTCATTTTTTAAGTAATATGTATCACCTTTAGCAAAAATAAAAATTTATTTAAAAAAAAAATTTCACCACATTTTACCATATGTATCACCTTTATAACAAATAAAAATGTATTAAAAAAAAAAAAAAAAAAAAAAAAATTTCACCACATTGTTTCGTTGGTGAGACCTCACGAAATATGGTACAGCACAAGTTCCAGTACCTATTTCTGCTGAAGAAAAAGTCGCCCTAACTTTGAGGTAATAATTGTCATAACAGCCTCAAATTCTAAAGTTTTGGTCGGATTTCGATATTCGATCGGTTTTCAGGGATACGGGGTAAATCCTAGATGGTGCCATATAATGTAGGTATTTAAATCCCATGCGCATGCGCGAACGTCAGGGATGAGTTAGCTATGTGATAGTTTGGCAGAGTATTTTTTATTATGAGTAACAATTGGTAGGTACATACATTTCTGAATGCACAAACAAGTTGCTCTTTTCAGAGGGGTGTATAATAATGAGGGGAGAGAACATTGCGGGTCTGCCTACCCTAGCCGCGTAGGCGCGCGGCTGGAGTGCTCCCTCGACCAGTCCGGCCGCAGCCGCGGCGGCTGTCATGTAGCGGTTTTCAATACCATGTAGCCGCGGAGGCCAGCCGCTGGCCGCCGCACAGTGGGCTGTGGGTGGCAGGGAAAACCCCCCTTTTTCAACTTGATTGTTGGTACAATTTTAATTTACAATTGATGTTTGAAGGAATAAACTAGCTTATTCCATGGGCCTATATATGTAAAAAAAAACTATTGTACAGCGTTACACAAGCTCAAAAAGACGGGAAAACACCCATTTTCCAAGAATTTATGTCAAATGAAACGTAGAAAAATGGAGCGCTTTATTTTAAAAACGAAAATTACTTCTATTTATTTCAAGTCTACATACGTCATAAGAAGTGAAAAATGATGGTTACTAATTTTTCCAGTAGGTTTTAGCTTGTGTTTTTGAATAAATTATCGAAAAATACCATCTTTTGACATTTAAAAAGACAAGGAAACACCGTGCGCCAAAGTGCGGTTGGTCTAGGATCACTCAGTAGGACCTGTTGAAACAAGAAATGCAAAAATCCGTTGCGGGAACTTGCGGCTTTGCTCGTTATCTCAAATAACGTACTAGTTTTGTTTATTTTTCGCGTTCTCTTCGGTCCAATACGCATCTGTTCAATCCTGTCACTGACTACAGATCATTTAAATATAGGCAGGTCTAATGCAAAAAATGATAGCTTTCAGTTTCCCCGATGATAGTTTGAGTACCCGCGTTTTCTACACAATGGCTACCTACATTTCAGTGTTCCAACCGCGAGCTAATTATTATTAGAAAACGATCGCGATGTGGACAGGTTTGTGGAACGCATCTATTCACTCATCGCGCGTCCTAATGCGGACCACCTAAATACCATTAGAAGGTATGTAACGAAAACGTTTATACCTCATTTTAAAAATGGATGAAGGCTGGTCGGAATATGCGAACATTTTGCACAAAGCACAGCATTTGGCTTGAAAATACATGCACCATTTTTTAAACGATGTCAACGAACGTTCCTCACACAGTTGCAGTTGTAGTGGTGGGCGACCTGAAAAGGCTTTCGATGAATGTGCAGACCGAACCAAACGGCTTATAATGAGGAAACTCTTAGGGCCACTTTTCAACACGGCGACAAATCGTGTCACTGCGCGATAACGCTGGTACTAATGCTCGAATTCACAAAATTTTTATTTTTATTTAACACCCCGAAAATTCTTTATTTCGCTCCGATATGATCTTTTTCAAAGCTCTCAAAATTTTCGAGTTATTCAGTGATGAAGGGCCGGATCGTCAGTTCTGTCACTGTCCCCAGGACACAAAGGTGAACTGTACTTTAAAATATTTACTTTGAGCACTGAACTTCTGAATGTTTCTGATATACCGATAATATATTACATATGCCCTCTCTTAAATACAACAGAAAGTGGGCGAGGACTATTTTTTTCCCCAATTTATATTAGGCTCGGAGTGTTGTCACCCAAACGTTGAATTCAGGGGCAGCCCCTTTTTGGCGGCGCGTGTGGCGGTTCGGGAAATATCCGGAAGAGCGCCCTGCTGCTATCAACATCTTCAGTTGAATTTGAAGTTCCATCGAAAAATGCCGTAGGTAAGTCCAAACAGCAGATTTTTCTCGTAATCAGGGTATAAAAAACGCAAAACCGTTGCGTACCTTTATTGTTCATCATTCCTGTCACTTGTTTTTTCCATATTTAAGCATTACAAAAAAACGTTTTAAGCAGGGGAGGTAGTATTTCCATGGAGCGCGAATTCAACCAGCGACTCAGAACAGTTGTAAAAACCAATATGGCTGCCAACTGAACAGTAATGTGCGAAAACGTCATTCCTGTCACGGTCAGTTCTGTCACGTGACAGGACCTGACAGTGTGTGACAGGAATGACGATTTTTATTCAGTTCTCTCGTTCATTCTTTTTGCTCCTTTTAACAAACATTATGAGCTTCGCAACTTTTAAATCCTCTGTAGAATTCATATTTCCAATACAAAATTAATTTCAAAATGGGGTTTCCGTTTTTTAGCCTTTTTTTTTTTACGGGTTATTGAAATCTGTAACGACTGTTCGGAAACGTGCTTTTAGCGAATTTTCTTAGAAAATGATGCTATTGGAATGACTCCGAAAATTTTAAAATAAAAATGTTCTTCATCAAAATCTGTTTTGAGGCATTTGAAATGATTCCTGAATTTCAACACTTTTTTATTTTTATATAAATGTACATATGTGTCATTCCAGACGATAAGTCTAGATGGGATTGAGATAAAAACCTCGTTCTTCCACCAAAAATTAAGCATTCCAAAAGGAAGGATGAATTTGTTGGACAACACTTTTTGAAAACAGTAAATTGGTCAAATTTCAAAAAATGTACTAAAAAATCACAAAAATTACAGAACCGGCTAAAAATGGTTAAATTTTTATTTTTTTAGCAGAATATTACTCAAAAAAAGTTTATCAACCATGACCAAGGTCATTTAAAAATTGAAGCTCAAACTTTTGCTGAAAATTGTACTCAAATTTCATCATAAAGTGTGCTAAAAAGTCGATAAAAATTTTAAAAAAATCTAAAAACTCAAAATCTTTGTATAGAAGATTATTTTTTACAACAAGTTTTTTCACAATAAAATTAATTGGTAACAATTTATTTGCGCACAAACTTCTCAAATTACAGCTTAATTTAACTGAAGTGTAATACAATAATTATGGGAAATTCGCTCATATGATCATGCTGGAAGACTGGAACTTTTTTTTTCTGTTAGTAGGTAACCCATATTCTACTTCAGTTCTTTGATATTAGGTATGGATATATAATTGGGCATTACATATTTTCCAGGTTTTCCTTTTTCTGCGCATCTTAATTCTCGTTTTTACAATTTTCAGTATTCAGAATGGCCCCTCAGAAGAAGAAAGAAACAGCAGAAAAAAATAAGAAGAAGAAGCGAAAAAAGATGTTTCCCCTTTGTTTTACCAATGACACATTTTTGTTGGTTCTTTATACTCAGTAAAGTGTTCTATTTTTGATCTACCTATTAAGTGAGAATTTTTAAATGTTAAACAAATTTGCTATCCTGTAATTTTTCTTGTCTATTTTTGATATTTTTGCATTTTGTTCCTTTTTATAGTTCAGTTTCCTACATATTTCTCAGTAAATCTCTTTATAAATCTTGTTCCAAGGTATATTTCTGTATATTTCTGCAAGAGAATAGATTCAGACTGATCTCTACAGTTGGTCGCATCTACTGTCCTTCCTATATGACTGAACTTCTCTTCGTCGTCAATAGTTGAAATATTTCAAGTGTTCTAAAGAATTTTGTAATAGATAAAAATATTTTCTACGAACCTCCGTGTACTTTGATCTCCTTTCAGGTCTTATTGTATGTGAATGCATACATTAAATTATGCTGGACACCCTCTTTAGTTCAGATCCGGTCATTTCTGTCACATGTTAGTCAGTTCTGTCACGCTGCATAAAACACTCATAAGTATTCTATAAAATGAAATTTCAAATGATCCCCTATCACATCTTCTTCCAAAAGATCTTCTTTTGTAGCTACCGTCTTTGAATGAAATGTCTCTTCTTTAATTGTACTCTATATGTAATATAAGATATGTGAGAATGAAATTGACCATCAAAACCGTAAAAAACTGAAAAATTCTTTAATTGAAAAATTATGCTTAGCAGACATTGCCGCAAGTAATACCAGACTTGAGCGAAAAACCAACAACGAGAACTTCAGAGTGACTTCATCATCAAATACAGGCGTGACAGGACTGACACTTCGCAACAACTTTTAGAGCTTCTACTTGGAGAAAAAAATTGAAAAACTCAAAATTCAGCTCGGCCGTTTTAGGGATGGGTTCCCAAACGTTTTCTTGAACGCAGTTTTTCCAGCGGATTTTAATTACATCGGTTTGAAAAATTTTTTCTTGAGTCAATTTGTCCGCCGTGTTGAAAAGTGGCCTTAGATAGTGTATCACACGAATTGCGATTATTTTCTATTATTCCTATTTTAGAAGTTGACTATTAATTTTTATTTATATAGATTACAAAAGAGTATTGGTGAGTTTTTCATTGGCCGCCGCCGCGTCAGGGAAATTCCACCTTTACCAAGCTGAATTTTGCTCTCTCTTATTTTTTTACTATTTTCAGTATCAGTAATTCACATTGAGAAGGAGAAAAAAAGATCACCAAAAGACTAAGGGGGAACGTAGTTGTAAGACGATTGGGGCGCGCACAGCGGGACATGTTATGTACCCAGTATCAGGCCTTTTGGTTTAAAAGATACTACATAGGTAATATATATGGTACTTGAAGTCGTGAATAGGATTTTTGATGTTGTAATACAGTATTACAAGTAATTACATTAAAATTGTAATACAGTATCTAGGTCATGTAGCATCTTTGGAAATGAATGGAAATTTAATTAAAAAAACGCCAATATACAAACAAGTGATCCAGTCCCGATACCTACGAGTTGGATGCGCTAGAGGTTACGACAAAGTACTATAATTTGATCCAAAAATCAAAAAAGTGATAAAATAGGTACTTAACATATTTTAATGTTAACACTACAACGATAAGACGTGATAATGATAGTTGGAGTATGAAAACACACATGCAGTCGAAATATACAAACTACGAATTAAGCAAAAAGGTATGGGTAGTTGTAGAGATCGCAAACTCAAATCCAATCCACTAAAATCAATTTGGTGAATAGGTTCCAACCTACAGTGGCCATCACGTAATAGGCAGTATTATCTAAAATTTTTCCTAGTGATTTTCCAAATTCCAACTACTACAAAAACTACTCATTACTCATACTCTAGAAAAAACCAACTAATTTGTAAATACTCGGTAGGTACTCTGCTACAGCATCACGTTGTTCCATTTGGCTTAGTAATGAAAAAGCAAGCGGTCTGCCCGTCCACGTGAGGTGTTGCGTCAAACGTACAATTCAACTCTGTAAATAAATTGTTAACTGAGAGTTTCAAGAATACCGAGATGGGAAGCTAAGGTGTAATGATTCGAGATGACTGTTCAAGATTTCTAAGAAGGTGCTTCAATGTCGGATTGGAAATGTTACCTCTTTGAGGAAGGCCTTCAGAATGTCTCCCTGTCGATAAAAAATTGATAAAGAAAAGTTCGACATGTTTTGATTATTTACTGTTAAATAAGTACCAACTACTCATATATTACAGTACGTAAAGCAACAATCAGTAACAAAGTTTTATTATAAGGTTATGTACATATTTGTTGTTGATCGAAACTAATCTATTCACTGTATTTTGTTTTACCCTGAAACTACATTCACTGTACGTCGCAAAGATCTTGAAAATGAATGACTCACGATTTCCAAAAGTGGTTTTGAGGGAAGTTAGTTCTCGTAAGATCTACTGGACTGATTCATGGAAGAGTTTGGCTAGTAGGTTTGAGATTCCTGAGGCATCGTTCAGTATTGTCGACATTGGTAAAAATGTTGACCGAATCATCAGCATGGTTGAGAGCAAATACCGAGATGTATTTCGCCTTTCAATCCCTTGAAAGATTTGGTAGTATGGACATGACAGCACCGGCTAAGAATGAAATAAAATTGTAGTTTCGCGTTGGATGTTCAAATTGCGAGGGGACTCATTGGACCTCAATGGTGCACCGTTGTCGTTTAGGAATCGGAAGGATTGTTCGCTTTGTAAACTTACAGGTTCAGGAGGATATAATTCATTTCTTGGGGGAAAACCCCGTACTTTCAGGATTTAGGTTTGTTATTTAAAAAAAAGTCTATATCCAGAGATGAATTGTTAATTTTACTAAATGACCAAAGGGAATGGGATAATTTGATAACGTTTTCTAGAATGGCATGGAAATACCGATCTTTTCTGGTAACCGAATTTAATTTCGATAGAAAATCTCTGTTAGTTAGTATTTAGTGTATTTCCCCCCTTTTGTCTTTTTGAAATTATACATGTTTATTTTCAATTCTGATAATACTTACTTGTACTACTACTGGACGTGCTTATTACCCCTATACTATCACCTAATTGCCACATGACTACTAAGTGTTCGTACCTAATACAAGGCAATGAACTCCGGGCAGACGGATTTACAAATCATGTTTGATTATGCTTTTGTACAATATATAACGTAATCTTGTATTGAAATATTTCTTCTGAATAAAGCGATTAATATTATTATACGGTTAAGCTGAAATGAGTCTGGAGAGGTAAGGATAATAGTAAAAGTTCCACTCATGCAGCATGATCATACAGGCGAATTTCGTATATTATCGTTTTGTATTATGTGTTACATTGATTTTGAAATTTTTTGCACTGTTTTGAAACTGTAGCACTTCAAGACCACATAAATAAGTAACTAGGTGCGCAAATTTTATGGCAACAAAACTCGTTCAAAATAATTTTTTGCAATTCAAGAGATTTGGAAATTTTTAGCATTTTTTGTTTGTTGATATGTTACAAAAAACTGATTAAATTTGTGTTTAATTTTCAGCATAATTTTGTGCGTAAATTTTTTAATGTTCTATTTCGTTGTTTAAATTTTTTTGGCTAAATTCTGCTAAAAATATATAAATGATAGTACAGGATCATAAAGTTGGGAACTTTCGTATTACTAAACGAAGTAATAAGACTTGAACTTCAAGATCCTTAATGCTCCATGTCATATTATAGGTATTTACAATTGAATCTATTAATCAGGGAATTCCGAAGTTTTCTTCATACATATAAAATATTTTTCAAAATATTTAGATTTTATAATAAATGCTCCAAAATATCACGAACATTTCTAAAACTAATACGAAATTGACAAAGTTTAACTTGACAACGTGTGATAGTTGGGTAAATGAATAGCTTTTGATAGTGAAAAGGATCAAAATTCTATGTGCTGTATTGAAATGTTTTGAACCAAGTAAGGAGAAATGAAGTGATTGGAAAACGCAGAGTACGTCATGTTCTCAAATAGGTTCAACAGGAAAAAATACAATAGAAAATGTTACAGGGAATTACAATAATCTAAAATGCTAGAATTATCGATTCCTGAAGAAACAATAGGGAGGACTTCAATTTATAAATGCGAAACACAACAGTACATTATTGTATTGTATATTTAGAGCTGGAAAAACAGCTGGAGACATTCCTATCACTAAGCGCAGTGCCTACGCATTGAGAAGAGCCACAATACTTTGTATCAAATTGATTGTACATTGATACAATGTAGAATACAATATATACAAAAATTTGTCCAAATATAGTGACTATATTGAAGATACGAAATAGTAGGTGGAGGATAGTCAAGAGATTCCGTAGTTTTTTTCAATTAGGTACCTAACCTATAGGTACCTACATTCTATATAGGTAGCTGAAGTCATACCTCTTCTGCATACCTATTCAATCGTTTTGTATAAAGAAGGAAAAGTTATATCGTAGGAAATGGTTACATAGGAATAATGAATGGGAAATGGTTAAAATCTCAAAACATGTGATGCACTTCGTAGGTTCAACGGGGAAATACACAAGACTAAATTTACGGAAAATACCAACATTTTTTACAGCAAGGTGAACTTCTCAATTTACAAAAGCAGCGAAGAAGGTTACTTTTAGTAATATTTCCTATTACTATGGCGATGTAATACGACTTGAAGATCTACCATATTCCAAGATGATTTCATAGCCAACAGGTTCTGCAGTTTTCACTAGCTCATTTAATAAGTAAGATTTTATAATAAATGCCCCTGAATCTCACGATCACGTTTAATATGAATACTGGATCGATAAAGCGAAACTTAGTGGCCGAATGTAAGACGGTTGTTAACAAGTATGATTCCAAGAATTCGAATGTTGTATCTATGTTTTAAACATCCACGATTTTGTGAAAATTTATCCCTTTTGTTCTTGAAAATAGCTGATCAGTTCATCCTTTAATAAATAATTCAATCACATGTTTGGAACAAACTTTATCGAAAAGAGAAAAAGGTTCAAACTTTGGTTGTCAATAGATATGGGAAAACTATTAGGCTTTGCGGACGATACCGCATTAGATTTCTGGCGCAAGAATCATGACGATTTGATTAGAATAGCCAGCTCAGAGCCTTTCGTGGTTCGCAAATGGTTTGACTTAAACTACCCAAGGCTTAACAATTCCAAGACATCAGTGATTCGTTTTTTATTATCAAAAAATTGCACTGACAGTAATATTTTGGTCAAGTACCATGATTATTGCTGTACTAGGTCCTCCCTAAACTGTAATTGTGAGTCTTTGCCTTATAAATAAAATTGTAAATACTTGGGCATTATTTTTGATGAAAATTTAAAACATATTCAGACACTAATGAAAAGGCTACGTAAGTTGTTTTTTGTATTCAAAACAGTTCGAAACCTTTTGACTGAAAGAGCTGCGTTGCGTATACTTTGGTTTTTATTAAGTATGGCATAACTGTGTGGGGAAGTTCTTGTAAAACCCATCTCAATCAACTACAGACAATTCAAAACGCATTATTAAAAATATTATATAACAAACCTTTCAGACAAACCTTTCAGACACCCTACTACAAAATTGTATTCGGACCTTAATGTTTGTAAAGTAAAAGATATTTTTCTAATTGAATCATGTGTGCAAGTTTTTAGGTCTGGTATCAATAGTGATCACATATCCCGATTATCGAGCTCTAGAACAACAGCTATGACTAATATTTCGCTGCCACGATGCCATACTGAATTTTATCGGCAGAATTCATATGTTTGAGCATTGACATTTTTCTATGACCACAAAATTAATCCCTTTGACTTTCGATCCGCTGATTCTCTTAAAAAAACATTTATTTCATATTTTGCGAAATGACGTATAATTTTTATGTATATGTAATTTTATGAAGTGGGTATAATTTTAATTTTATGTTCTTCATTCGTGATTTATTTTGGTGAAAAGCTTGATTTTTTTTGTTAACACCTTTTTGTGAATAATATTAATAATTGAGGGGTAAGCAACGTCAGTCGACTCCACCTGGGAACTCAAGTTCATCTGAACTCAAACCTAGGTGGGGAAACTGTAATCTTGATTTTCAAATTTAGTTCTACATTTAATTCTTTATTTAATTCTTACTGTACTACTGCACATTTTCTTTTCTCATTTTGTACATGTAACCAAAGTTTTATATTTTTTGCCAATAAATAAATAACAAGATATACCTATGCGCTAAATTGTTCTCCATATTAGTTTAATAGAGCTACAAAGAAAGCGTAACTTGGTGGCGTAATGGGGTTTTTTCTATTCTACGTTCCCTCATTTTCAGTTCATTTCTTTTTTATTCTATAGCCATCAAGCGCTATTTCTATTCTTTATAACTGGACGTGAGTCAAATCGAATTTACTTGAGGCAGTGAAAGTATTTGTGGTCAGTTTTAAAATTGCATCATTCGGCGTTATCTATAAGGGGAGATAGGCACGCTCTCATTCCAAGATCTCACAAACTGCCGGAACATGTCGCTTATATACTGATAACTGTTATGAGCGAAGTTTCGTAAATATTATCGAACTATATACATGATGGTGAATTGTTTTGGGAATTCAGGAAATTTGGAAATAAATGTCTGTATTAATTTTTTTTTTTAATGTTCTATTTCATTGTTAATAAACTTCTTTTGACTAAAAAGTTGAAAAAATAAAATAAATAAATTCAACGATTTTCAGCAGTTTTAGTGATGTAAGTATAGAGCACGTTTTTTCGTTGAAATTTGACCAGTTTAATGAGCGTTAGACTCCCGTTCGAGATATCAGTGGTTGTCAGGCTGTCCAGGACGAGGTAAGCCATTTCTTCCATGTACTTATTCGTATTTATTTCATTTGTGAGGAAACAATTGGACGGCATCCGTTGGTTATCACTGTCAGCTTTCTTGAATACAGTAAATGAACACCATGGGGGCCTAGCACAACTTTTATGACATTTGGGAGGTCAACATGAGATCATCTATTTTTTGACAAATAATTGACTTATGAGGGTTAAACATTGGTCTGAAATGTTGCGATTATAATATTTAAATTTTACATTATTAAGAGTTTATTCGCCATCTGTACTTTTTTATTATGAGTAACTAATTGCTTTTTAAGATTTTTCAAAGTTTAAGCAAAACGTGATGTCACGCTAGGTAGGGGGGTCCCCACAATAAAGTAGCTTTATGTCAAAATTCTTTCATCTGATTTTATTCAAAAATGCGAAACTTATCTTTTTGTTCATTTCTCGAAATGTCTAGCTTGTTGTAGGGTACAGTCTCCCGTCCTCATTGAGCTGTGGGATTCCTCAGGTGAGGACTAAAGCGGTAGGCACCACCTGCCTGCCTCCCAGTTGAGGTTGGATTCGCGGGGGCAGTGGTTTCATCACCTCTACCATGCAGTCCATTCTGCAGATGTGGGGTATTGACTAGCAGAAGGTGGGTTCCCTTCCGTGGACTTCGGTATTAGGAGTTTTGTGGATATCCATTAACTGCTAGCACCAACCTGCTCAGCTGCTAATGCGAGCTAGAACGCATGCCTCAACCCGTATGTCAAAATGGATACTTGGCATATGTCACTGTATGTCCAGATTTTGTCTGACTAAATGCACCTCCTGGCCTACCAATTTTTTCAGACGAAGGTCAATTACAGCCCAACACTCCTCAGGTGGGATGTAAATGGAGGAATAAGTACTCAAAGGTACTCAGATATAAGGTTGAGACGAGCGACTTCAATTTTTTTTTTCTAATAACGATGAATATAATTAATATTCAACAGTTTTCAATTATACAATGGTACGCTGGAAAGCTGAAGCAAGCTGGAACACTGCTTCCGGTCACTGGAAGGAGATATTGGATTCTTCTGCCTAGCTTGTTGGGAATACCCAGGATGGGAGACCACTCTACGCCACTATTATTCGAGGTTATATTATGTATACTGTTCTGTATGGAACTTGACCTTTATTATTATCTATATATATAAAAATCAATTACTGTTCGTTAGTCTCGCTAAAACTCGAGAACGGCTGGACCGATTTGCCTAATTTTGTTCTTAAATTATTTGTGGAAGTCTAGAGAAGGTTTAAAGTTTCAGATCTGCCCCATAGGGGGTGTTTTATTAGGGGAGGAGGGGGGAATGGGTATCTTTGTCATCACCGAACAAACTGGGGATTTGATTGTCGAGTATGTTTGGATTAGTCCAATCCAAGTCAACGACTACTTTTTTCAAATCTGACCCTCAATAGAGGGGGAAGGGGTGGGGGAGTTTCGAACGTCACTGAACGAACTGGGGATCTGAGTTGTCGAATATGTTTGGAGTATTCTAACTTAAATCACAGGCTACTCGAAAATTTCCAAATGTAACCCATAGAACGGGGGAGAGAAATGAGGTATATTTGTCATCACTGAACGAACTGGAGATTTGATTGTCGAATATGTTTGGATTACTCTAATTCAAGTCAAAGACTACTTTTTTCAAATTTTTGAAACCTGACCCAGTGGGGAGGGGAGGATGTTAAAGCGTTTTGAACGTCACTGAACCAACTGGGGATCTCAGTGGGCGAATCTATCAGAATTACTTTAACTTATGTCACAGGCTATTTGATAATGTTCAAGTCAACCAGTGCAACGCACGGGTGAACCAGCTAGCCATTACTAATATCAATAGTATTTATTACCAGTCAGGGCAGGTGCGGCCTCCTCAGGCGCTGGAGTCGCTTGCTGGCTGAGCGGCCTGCCTGGTCGTCGGAACCCTTGTGGCAGAGGTCTTGGGGACGACGCTGAAGGAGCTCCAGGTTGTCTGGGGATAACCTGAAATTTGTGTGAAACTGATGAATTTGCTCTGCTGATAACGTTCGCAAGTTATGGGAAAGTTTAGAAGTAGTAAATAGGTAAGTTTCATTGTTGAGTAGCGTTCTTGGGCGAAAACTTGAAAAGTTCGTAAAATCTATTTATCTCAAGACAAATTAGGGTGACCTGCCCAGTTTGTGGACGACCCCCAGTTTGTGGACAAGTCTGCCGTAAAATGGCAAAAATAAGGTCTGTAGCGATGTCTAGTGGACGCGGTTGTTACTTTTAGTTACTTTGGTATCTCACAGAGGGCTCTGTCAAATCTCGTCAGCAAGACCTTTCAGAAAGAGGGGAACACCTGTTTAGTGGTGACCTTCTCCGAGTGCACGTGAACACGAGGTGACTTCCATTACTGTGTACATAATTTAAGTCATCTTACCACCATTCTTCCTTCAATTTCTTGTTGTTTACTAGTTCTTTGCATGATTAGGTACTAGGAAAATGCTTCAGAATCGGTAAAATTCATGATCCCAGTGATTTATGAGGTGTCCACACACTGGTCTGCCAAATCTCTTGTTTTCCAGTCTGTGGACGCCCGTCCACAAACTAGAAAACGTTTCACTCTTCGTATTTTAATAAATTTTGGTCCATTTTTGTTGAGAAATAGTCTAGCTTTCATTTTCTGCAATTGCTTCAAAGAAAAAAGTATGTTTTCCAGCATGCGGACGCCCAAAGAGAATGAGAACTCGCACCGTCCACAAAATGGAAAGTATCCGTCCACATACTGGAAACAGTTACCCTTGAGCTCTAAGCAGCTTACCAAGGTGGATTTAAGTAAATAGGTTGGTACCTTACCTATAACTACTCTCCTTATCTTTTCAGATGCCAGGAAAACGAAAATCTAGAGAGGAAGAAGTGGAGGGTCAATTAACTGTAGAAGGTGAACAAGCTCCGAAACATGGAACATCCTCTGAAAAACTGCAAGAATCAAGTGAAAACCTGGATTTTGAACAAAGGTAGATTGGGGTTCCCTCTTGCTCGGGAAGACGTTAAGGATTCGATCCAGAGAGTCCTTCAGCAATGCCCACGACCTACCCCATTTGTTAACCAACGACCTGGAAATAAATGGATGTCACTGTATTTAAAAAGACATCCTGAAATTGACATTAAAAACTCTGAAACAATTTCAAAAGCTCGAGCTGTAGTGACCAGAGAAAGCATAGAAAGTTGGTTTCGAGATCTAAAAGAATTGATGAAACAAAAGAACTGTGAAGATATATTTCAAGATGGGAAAAGGGTGTTGAACTGTGATGAAACAGGGTGCCTTACCTGTCCAAAAACAGGAAAGGTTTTGGGTCCCAAGGGGTACAAAAACTTATATGAAATATCTTGTGGAAAGGAGAAGGAATCCATTACAGTTCTCTGCACCTACAATGCAAATGGTGATGCCTTACCACCCATGGTTGTTTTCCCCTATAAGAGAACCCCAAACGCCATTATGAAATCTTTGCCACCAGAATGGAGCTTGGGTAAATCTGATTCTGGGTGGATGGTGTCCTCAGTATTTTATGAATACATATCCAAAGTCCTCTTCCAGTACTTGCAGGACAGTAAGGTGACCTTCCCAGTAATCTTATTCCTTGATGGCCACAAAAGCCACTTAAGTTTGCAACTGTCCAATTTTTGTGCAGAGAATCAGATTATCATTTACTGTCTTCCCCCCAACGCCACACACATTGTACAGCCATGTGACGTAAGTATATTCCGTCCCCTGAAAGTGGCCTGGAGAAAGATAGTAAGGAAAGCAAGGCAGGTAAAAGTGGTAATCAACAGAGCCAATTTCATTCCGATGTTTAAGAAAGCTTATGATGAAGTTCGAAGGGAAACAATTCAAAATGGATTCCGTGCCTGCGGGCTTTACCCACTCAACGAAAAGGCTATCGACTACAGTAAATGTATTTCGGAAAGGCGTGCAGAAATAGACAGAGAATTTGAGACTGATTTACAGGAAGATGAGGGAGAGAAACCGACTGCTGAAGACTTTAAAACTACGAAAAGAGTCATAGAGTATTTCGTGAGACAAAATGGGCAAGAAGTGTTATTGTTCCCCCTCCTAAGAGAAGAAAAGTGTCCTGAAGGAGTCATGGATCTCCTGTGTCCAGGCTCCATGCCTCCTCCTCAATTCTTCTCTTCTCTTTCTCTTTCACAGTGCCGCCAATATGCTATTTCTACTTTCCTATAGTTGGCAAAACTGCCGGGCGATCGCCTCCCTCTTCAAGGGACCGGTCGCCTCTCCCATCATTGTGTAATTAGCTTCCTACCTTCAAGTACCATCTCTATATATTTTTCTTAAGTGTGCCTAGTCAGCCAGTGTCTGTGCCTAATAAGCCAGTCGCCATTTTTTTGATTTTCTTTCATTCAGCCACGTGCTATCTTTCTTTTATTTTTTCATATTAGTTCAAGTGATTAGTTTTTCCCTGTGTGGTCGACACCTGAGTGTACTAATCAACCAGGTTGCCGTGAGTAATTTTATTTTTATATAATTTCTACTCTTTATTCATTATTCATTTTCTCTATTTTCCATTTTTAGGTTCCTTTCATTTCCCCTTCTTTTACCTGAGGTTCTGATTACGTTACTGTGATTGATGCTCCTGCTATCACAGTTTCTTTACAACCTGACAGGGGAGTGGTACATCTTGCTGATTCAGCGGTTTCGGTTTTCATGCCCAAGAAAATACCACAGATTTCCCCCAGCTGGGATGAAGAAACAGCAAGACTGAAGAGCGTTTGGTCTCAAGAGCTCAGTCTTTCTGATGCTGAGTCAGCAAGACCCTCAACATATGAAAAACGTAAAGCTAAACGACATTACTGCATAACTGAGAAAGAATGGCGGGAAGAACAGGAAATTAAAGAGAAAGAAAAAAGGGAAAGTGAAAAAATCAAAGCAGAGAAGGCAAAACGAAGGGCAGACAAGAAAGCTGAAATAGAAAGACGGAAACAAGAGAAAATTCAAACCAAAAAAGGAAGACCGAAGAGACAACAGAATTCAGAAAAACAAGAGGAATGCAGCACTAAACCACAAGGAGGAAGCAGCACTGAACAACAAGCAGGAAGCAGCATTGCAGAACACAAGTGCCCTTCTTGTGATGGGCTATACGAAGATCCTCCTACTGAAGATTGGATCGAATGCAAAGGTTGCAAATTGTGGTACCACGAAGATTGCACGCTTTATCTAGGAAGAGGAGATTTCCACTGTTATGACTGCGAAATGTGATTATTCTTTTATAAATGTGATTATTTTCATTATTACTATTATTTTTTTTTTAATGTGATATCTTCAATTACCATTATTCTGAGGCCTTAGGACCATGTTTTTAATACTGAATGTGATAGGTATAATATACCATATTAGGTAGGTGTCTAGAGGCTGTTGATAAGACTGAAAATTTTTGAAAAAGTTTTGATTGAATAAAATATTTTTTAATACTGTTTGAATTGTGTCGTTCACCCTTTTGGATAACTTCCTTAATTTCTGCGATTGTGATAAAATTGATAAAACCATGAAAAACCTGAGTTCTCAGTCAAAAAAGTTGAGCGTCCACACACTGGATACCATTTGTCCACATCCAGGAAATTCTTTGTCCACACACTGGCAAATGGCACTTTTTCCATATTCATCTTGAAATCAATTAGTATGAGCCACAAATATAGTTAAGTTTAGGTCATTTCAAAACCTGAATTATACTAGAAGGCACTAGAAAAACAAAAAGGGGAAAAAATTAAATAGGGACTGTGTACTATTAGTTAGAAGTTGAAACTTAGTTTGCCTACGTCTTAATCGTCCACAGACTGGGTAGGTCACCCTATTCGAAACAACTTCTATATTCATGCACTAATTCATCTTACCGAACGTACCCAACATATATTTATTCATCGTATCTCTTCAAAAACAGATCTTTTATTATTAAGAACTGTTAATGAACGAGTAATGGCGCGGAGAAAATGGACAATGACAGACTGACGGGACCAAGAGAAGCAGGAGCCCTTACAATAGTCTACTGCCTAGTCAGCGAAGATATTAAGTTATGTACCTTCGATCCCCCCCCCCCTCCACCAAGTCTCCCGTACAATTATTGTATCAAATCGAACATTACCCAAGGTATGCCGAATCTATTATAGACACGAAAGGTACAGGAGGTTCGACAACAGTATTGTTCAGTCACCTTGTCGTCTGGAAGAGAGTGGGGTACCTTGCATCACCTATGGTGGTTATGATTTAATATAAAAAATGTTATTACTATAAAAGATAGCGGCGTGTATTAGGATATCTACGAATTTTACAATGTGTGAGTTGTCTTGATACTCCACAAGAATCAAACAAAATGTTTCTACAGAAGACATTTGTTAGTGACTGATGAGCATAAAATTATCCCTAATTTATAGCCCTAAAGAGTGCAAAACAATAGTCTATGTATTAAAGTGAAGAAAACAAAACGGAAAAGTAGAAAACGAAATAGAGTTTGAAATCAAAGAGATCTATTATAGATACGAAAGGTACAGGAGGTTCTACAACAGCATTGTTCAGTCACCTTGTCGTCTGGAAGACAGTGGGAGGTACCTTGCATCACCTATGGTAGTTATGATTTAATAGAAAAAATGTTATTACTATAAAATATAGCGATGTGTATTAAGATATCTGCGAATTTTACAATGTGTGAGTTGTCTTGATACTCCACACGATTCGGTTTTGAGGCATTCTGAAGTTTGTTTTTTCGTATGTATATGTGTCATTCCAGACGATAGGATTGAGATAGAAATCCCGTTCTTGCGCAAAAAATAAGCTTTTTAAATGAAATGATGAGTTCGTTGGCCTGCACTTTTTGAACACATTAAATTGGTTAAATGTTTTAAAAAATCACTAAAAATGGCTAAAAATTGTTATATTTATATTATTTTGGCAGAATATTGCTCAAATAAAGTTTAATAACTATAAAATAGAACATTCAAAAATTTATGTACAAAAATATGCTGAAAAATGTACTTCATTAAAATTTGCTTAAAAATCGATAAAAACTGCAAAAAGCTATAACTTCAAAACCTCTACTTGAGTAGGGATATTATTATTTAGAATACTTACATTTTTTTGCCATCAAATTAATAACAAAAGATTTCCTTGCACTCAATTTACGAAAATTCGCTCATACGATCATGCTGCATGACGGATCTTTTTCTTTACTAATAAATTAGCAAAGTTAGAGTAAAATCAACTTTGCTGTTGGAATGCTGAGATTTCGAGATAGTCTTTTTCCGTTGAGCGTATATCAATAATAGTATGACTGTATTAAAGTGAAGAAAACCGAACGGAAAAATTGAAGACGAAATAGGGTTTGAAATCAAAGAGATAGGAAATCCAACAATCTTCCTAAAGGTGTCCTTATAATTGATTTTACTGAGATCCTCAGGGGAGTTAATACCATATTAATGTCAAGGAACCTACAAAATAATAATAATGATAATAAAATTAAAAAATAATAATAGAAGTTCAAGAGGAACTATCGTTCAGTAATGAACTCTAAAATCAACCCATGAAATTGGTACAAATTGAAGTTTTTCTTGCATAGCTATTTCAATCAATTGTAAATACAGCTTCACTGCGTTTGGCTATACGTTCCGAGTGTTCACTCGTCCATTATTATAATAATAATAATAAAATTAAAAAATAATAAAAGAAGTTCAAGAGGAACTATCGTTCAGTAATGTGCTCTAAAATCAACCCATGAAATTTGTACAAATTGAAGTTTTTCTTGCATAGCTATTTCAATCAACTGTAAATACAGCTTCACTGCGTTTGGCTATACGTTTCGAGTGTTCACTCGTCCAGACCTCAGACCTATTACGGTCCTAATTAAGGTTACCCAGTTATAGGAAGCCAGATCGCCGGCACTGAGGGTATTGTGAACGCAGAAGGATTTGCGGGTTGAGAGGTTTCTTACACTTCCGCACAACCGTGACATCGATAGCGCAGGGATAGTTTTGACGTTTTCGGGAGCTACAACGGGCCCTTAAATGGTCACATGGTCTTACACGGCTGTTTCCCTATTCCGTGAAATGTAGTTTTCATTATTTTTCAGAACTGATCATCAAGATTGATTGTGATTTTATCCCGAGAATCTGAATCTCGGTATGTGGCCTCTTATTGCAAATGAACGCGATTATTCCACTGGATTAGGCTGAGCATATTTTTCAAAACTGCTAAAAAGTCTGTCAATTTCATAAGTTGAAGATAAGTCACCTTCAGACGAGGCCTGTTCCTCAGACGGGAAAGTGCGTCAGTGGGTGCCGCTGGAGATGGACTAACTTCTTCTTCCTCAACCTGCCAAGAAGGATTACAATATAAATGGTTACACCATGGTATAATAACTGGAAAATATCCTAAAAAACTACAAAAGAGAGTAATTTTGATGAAACATTTCAAACATTGTTAAGCTACGATTTGAATAAATGACACGTTAAAAAAATTATTGTTATATTTCAGCTTGAAAAAAAATTGAATAACAAATCAGCTTATGTTATGTTAGCCTGAATTGAAAACTCGTCAGAAAGATCAATATTTTGATAAAATACGTTGAACCACACATCACAAGTCAGCTTTGAAGATATTTTCATACGACAAGATTAACAAATTTTATATGGAGACTGGAAGTGACTGTCCAGCGATCCAAGTGATGTCATCAGACAAAGAGACACTGCCATCCAGACCCAATTCCCCTCCCATCGCCACAGTTGAACCCTAAAAAAAGAATGGAAACCAAAACCCAAACCCTTGCCAAAGAACGCTCCACCACCTACTTTACCACAGGATCACAAAGAAACAGATGGTCCTGGAAATCCCTTAGTACATATACCTACAGTGCATCAAGTAACAATAGATTATTTGCTTGGGAAAACAGATAAGCCTCCTCTAGATCATGCTAGGACGAGGTGGTTCACTGACGAATGGAGAACTATGGATGTTCAACCTCTCTTTCCAAGCTCGGTTTGGTAATGATCTTGCTTTAGACATTCTGAATACGGCCGCCAATAACTTAGCTGTGGCCTTTGGTCGCACTCGGGACAAGCTCCGCTTTCCCACAGAAGGTTAATTTGCCTTCCAGAACACACTTCCCTCCTCAAACTATAAGGCCTATCAACTTTAGAGACGAATGTATCTTTGCTTCTATCTGGTCTGTGCAGTGAGCTAAAACTCTTGACAACTCATTGTGATGAGGGTTAACAAACAAGACATTGGTAGGTCCTCGACAGCATTTCAAACATCAGCAAACGGTATCATGACTGATCAAAAACAATCAATAAGATCTGCCACAAACCCAGCTATCCACTCTGTACAGGTCTTATCTCGCGCAGAGCCAAAACCAACTGGGGCCGTACCCGAAGTGATCCAACCCTCCAACAGAAGAGTACCAAAAGGCAGGGCCCTCCAAAAAATCCACTTGCACAACCCGAGCCACAAAGGAAACAGTGACTCCATATTTAGAAGATAATCGTTAAGATTAATCCTTCATTATTAGTGTTTACAATTCCAACAATCCAAAATATAAAACAAAAAATTATATGTTGAGTCTTCTATCGCACAGCAGCCATAAGACACAGCCCCTGAACAGGAACTTTGTCAGACCGCTGAAGAATTTTCGTGATGCTGTAGACTTTGCTTTGATGATGCTTTTATAAAAAATTACGGTTCTTTATAACAAATAAGAAATGCTCCTTGCTCATTGAAGAACTGCTGAATTGCTTTCGCCATTTCTACTTTTTGTGCGTTGGGGTAAAAACTGGTACCAAACTTCAGAGTTTAGAAAATTTAAAATTATGAAGTGGTTGATCAATCGACAAAGAGCGCTCTTATGGCATCCAAAACCAAGATCCCGGTCTACCATGCGTAAAGCTTGACTGCATAAATATTTATTAACCCAAAGCCCGACATTGAAACCTCCCGAATCGTCTCCATGAAGACTTGAAAGCAAATTGCTTCTATGAGGGTCTTAGTCTTACCACATTTTTTCGTGACTTTTCCTATTAAAATTAAAAAATTGGATCATTTTTCACACCTACAAAATTTTAGCTTCATAGATCGATTAGCAAAGAAATTCGCCCACTCAGATAATAGAAACTAATCAGTAAAATTAATTGTTTGATAGTCTCTCCTCCACGTTATCAACTACCTACTATGTTATTACTACCATCGTCTCGCGGTAGTTCGGAAATTCAAATCGTGGGCCATCCTAAAGACATGAAACATGTAAAAAAACCCAACTACGAGTGTTTGCCTCCCACCTACTCAATAACGATTTTTGCTACAAGTCTGGACGTTTTAGAAGCAAGGTAAGACAACTCTTAAACTTACTGGAGCAGCAGGGGGGTGCCATCCTAAAGATATGCAACATGTAAAAACCCCCAACTGCGAATGTTTGCCTCCACCTACTCTATAACACGATTTTTGCTACAATTCTGGACGTTTTACCGGCAAGGTAAGACAACTCTTAAACTTAGTGGAGCAGCAGGGGGTGCCATCCTAAAGATATGAAACATGTAAAAACCCCAACTGCGCACGTTTGCCTTCAACCTACTCTATAACACGATATTTGCTACAAGTCTGGACGTTTTAGCAGCAAGGTAAGACATCTCTTAAACTTACTGGAGCAGCAGGGGGTGGGCTAGTGACTGGTGCTGGGGAAGGCTCTTCTTCAACCGGGGCTGGGGCAGGCGTGGGAGCCGGCGTGCTGATTCCTCCTCTTCCTCTCAGGTTGATCCTGGGACCGGGTCTGAGAGGCCTCGTGGCAGCACTTACGTTCAATCGCGGCCTACAGAAATCGCCAATGAAAACAAATCAGCAAACCTTTTAGTCGTCATACGCACAATGGCGAGATAATCGCAACTATCTCAACTCAGTCATTTTTAAAGCTATTTCTTCTCGCTCAAACGTCCTGAGGATTGATTGTTCGCCACAATACTCGCGCTATGGCTAATTCTTTAGGGGTAGTTGAGGCGAGGCTGTGGAATGCACACTTCCTCTCCGTCTTGGGTCTGTTCCCGTGAATAGCCAGTTCAGGAATGGCGTAATAAATTTTATGCAAGTAATGAATGGTGTAGTATTACCTCTACCTCTTCTTCTTTCTTCCATATTAATCCGCTTTCATTTTATTTTACTATTTTCTTTTTCTATCTTTTATTAGAGCCTCCCATTACTTTAATTTCCCCCGAACATTTTTTATCTTTTATAATAAGTTCACTTTGTATAACTCTTTATGGCCGCAACACGCATCATATGTAATTTGTATTTGTTAACATTTTTGTACTTTTCTATTTTTTGTAATTCTGGTGTGTATAATGGGCCACCAGGCCTTTTCACAATAAATGATTATAAATAAATAAATAATGGCTAAACAAATGAGAATACAGGGAAAAAGGCAGTCAATTCAATTGTCGACATTGATATATATTCCATTCTTCTGCAATTAACATTAAAAGAAAGACCGTACAAGAAAAGAAAAGTTTCATTCCTCACGATGTGGCAGAATCTGGCCAAAAATCGAGGAAAAAAAGAAGTTTGTTAAATTAGCTGCGGTGCACATAGCTTCCACGTATCCGTAACATGAATGCATAGATCATTGAAATGTTTCAACTATCTAATGATTCCATAGCTGATTCCTATGGTTGAGTACGTCCCTCCAACGTCGAGAGTCGTTCTGGCATACCACCCTTATTGATCGACCTCCAGAGAAACATTGATAGTACATAACGTGGGTAGCATTTTAAGCAAAAGCTACCAAAAGAATGATATAATAATAGGAACATTGAGCCGGATTCAAAATTAAACTGACCTCGTGGGTCTGGAATGCGTAGTGGCAGCGCTGGTAGTTTCAGGCGTGGCTTCATCTTCTTGTGGAGCGGATGTAGTGGCAGTTGGCTTACGGGCTCTATACCTATTTCCAGAGTTGCCTCCAAAACTGGCACGCGATCTGGCGGTGCTGACTTCTTCTGTTAAGGAACGAAAATGCCAGAACCATCAGGAAAATAATTGGACAAATTTGCATACCAAATAAAAACAAGGACGATTCATCAAATGACATATACTTACATTTACTTCAATAAGAACTAATTTGGACTTTTTCAAACGAATTATTGAATTCTGAGGCCCTACTATTAACATTATAGCGTTTCCACCTGCACGAAGCGTTTTTTAAATTTCATCTACAAGAACAACGAAGCAGCTTTAATAACTGCATTTATTTATAAAGAATTACAGTACAAAAGGTTCGACAGTACATCAAACGAAATACAATATTTCAACGAAAAATAAGATATTACTTCAGAAAACGGTTGTGTTAAGAACTCGTGTTGTATATGTGTCATTTCGGACGGTATCTCTCGTTAGGATTGAAATAAAAATTCCGCTATTGCGCCAAAAAATCAAGCTTTTCAAATGAAAGAATCAGCTCGTTGGCCAGCACTTTCCCAGAATATTAATTGGTCAGATTTCAAAAAATGTGTTAAAAAAATTACTAAAAACGGCCATAAATCGCTAAATTTATAATTTTTAGCAGAATTTTACTGGAAAATAAAATTATCAATGATTAACTAGGACGATAAACATATATACTGAAAAACGTGCTTAATTGTCATTGAAATTGACTGAAAAAGCCATGAAAACTGCAATAAAATCTAAAACCCCCAAACCTTTTTGCGAATTGCCGAATTTTTCAGTTTGATTTTTTTGTTGTCGAAATTGGTTTTTAACAATTTCTTTGTACCTACTCAAAGCGAAACAATTCAACATATTATAATAATATAGATACCTAATTTAAGAAAATTCGCTCATACAATCATGCTGCATGACTGGAACTTTTTTTTTGCTGATTTGATTCTGGAGATTTCCGGATTTTATGCTGCTAGTGTTACTGAAGGTACTTAATTTTCAAGATTTGTTGCACCACAATAATTGTAGCCTGGGAGGCGTCGACAAAATTTGTCGAAATAAACACGTTTTGTTGCTTTACCCCCTCCACTCACCCTCTTCAATAATAAAATCCGAAATTCCCAAGGTTGCACAACTAGACTAAAATTGGGATTGAACAAAGAAAGAATCTCGAAAATCGGTCGAGAATTTTCTTAGACGGAATCGGTCTTAGAATGATCTGAAACGGATTTGTAAGTGGTCATTTATTCTATCGTTTTCATTTATTTATTAATTTTCGTTTATGTTGTCCCACACCACCTTGGACCAATTCCAATAGGCGTACCTCTTAGTTACGAAGCCTTGCATGTATGACATAGCTTCGGAGGGACGTCCCAAAAAACCTAGATTATTTTTATTATTGAAGCATTTCGTCATTACGTAACGTTAAGTGATGCATTTTTCAGATATCAACTAGGTGTCCAAAGCAAACATATTTTTCAGTTTTCCGCGTTTCAGTTACACTTTGTGTGACGCAAATAGTAATAATTTCCCACCGAGGGAGGCCATAGTTAAGACATGTAGGTATATATGTGATAAACCAGCATGGAAACATACTAGAGGAAATTAAGTAATTCGAGAAATGTTCTCCATCATGAAAAAAAGAGACACCAACATTTAAAAAATTCTGATTCGGACGATAATTTTACAAAATAGTGCATTTTTGAATATGATAGATAGATAAATAAATTGGGATATGATAGATAGATAGATAGATATATTTTTCTTTGTAAAGGCCTGAATAAGGCAATACAAACGTCAGATATACAAAATACATAAATACAAAATAAATATAACCATACACTGATAATTAAGTCATGACACGAATAAAAATATAATAAAAATAGTTAGAGAATCTTTGGGTAAAACTTTTACAGTGATTCAGTCAGGTACATATTTCGTCCAATTCACATTAAAAAAAACTTGAGACTTCATAAAGTTCAATCTCAATCAGGGCTCGCTTCAAAGTACTTTTGAACTTTTTAACTGGAAGCATTTGAATTTGTACTGGTAGGCAATTGAAAAGGCGAGTCCCCATCTGTACCGGATCACTAGTCAACGTTGTCGTAAGGCGAGCAGCTGGTGGGCCTAAATTACTATTGCCTCTGGTGGGATATTGATGAAAATCGTTGCCTCTTATGATTGAGTCGGTGCGCTCCCGAACAAACAGAAGGGAATTCAGAACATGATAGCTTGGAATTGTCAGAATCCCGAGGTCTCTAAAGTGACTACGGCAGCTCTGACTCCAATTCTGCCCCCTCTAAATTCGAACTGCTCTTTTCTGAAGCTTAAAAACCTCGGCAGCATGACAGCAGTTGATTTTGATTATGGGTGTGGTAAACTTTTCTGGGTGTTTTTCGTGCATAGATCTTTCATTTCAACGGCAATCAAATGTTTCGACGACTTAAGGCACCAATGCTTTTGTCACTAGTAATGTTGATCAATTTGTAAAAATTGAGGTTAACTTGAAAGCTTACGACTTATCTAATATGCTTCACATAAAAATTGAAAAATAGACTAGAACAATATCAGACACTAGGTAATGAGGAGGTTTATATCTCCAACAAAGGTGCCCAGACCAGGTAAGGATATAGGTCAGAATGATGTGTATAGTTAAGTGGTCTGGATGCTCGCAAGCTCGCATCTCAAAAATACATAACATCAAGTAGTCAATTCCTTAGTAGAAATTCGGATTTGTTGGACATATAGGTCAGAATGAAGAGTATTTATACTTTGACTAAATCAATGGTAGGCATTATATACATTGCCTAGGCATTGTATACAATGCCTGCATTTCATACTTTGCCGGTAACATATATACATTATACCTTGTACTACTAGTGTTTGGCGGTGGGTACAAATATACCTACTTTAAAGAAATTCAATTCAATACCCAAGTATTCTCTATCCAAATCTGTAGAGTAATTATTTTTGTAATAAATAAAATTTGAAATGTTTTTGATATAACCATCGTGGAACATCTTGGACTAGAGCTTGTCGATCGAGACAAACACACGTCAAAATGATTCTTCTTGTTGTTTATCGGTACTGAAATTTATCAGGTATTAGTTTCCATTCAAAACTAAGTCGGTGGAAATAAATACATACACCTTGATTAAAATAAATCTGTTGAATAAATATTCTCAATTCAAATCAGTTTTATTCATTTATCTTTTAGGGCCGGTTTATCAATCACATTTATCCAATGGATAAGGGGGATTTATCTAAGGTATAGTATTATCCTCCAGATAACACGATATGGGGTGCTTATCCATCCCTAGTTAAACCTTATCTGGCGTTTTAATTTATCTGGTCCCTGGACGGCTGGATAACTATTATAACTGGAGGTTAATGAGATATCAAGAGCTTTCTAACCTCAAACAAGTTTATTTATTTACAAAAATCTTATTTGAATCAAGTTTGATTGTCTTTATTTTTGTGCCTTCCAATGGAATGGATGTTTGGGGATTTGTCTTCAAAGGGCAGCAACGGCAAGATTCTATCGTAGCATAATCCGTTGAATGGAAAAGAAGACCGTATATACCACTAATAGGGGACAAGTGCGTAGTTTTATTGAGGTTTCGGTTGCACAAAGATACCGTTCTTTACATTCTAACACAGATCGAAGATGAAATCAAGTCCATAACTTACTGATCACAATAATTCATTCATAATAATTCAGGTTGCAATATATCGCAGCTCATACATGTATTTCTCTATCTAGAAATGAAGCAAGCAGCAAAAATGTGGTGGTGTCTTATTTTCCGAGCTAATACTATCGATGATGACACTGTTGTTTTGTGGACGTCAGACGGTTTTTCTAAAAGTCGATCCATGAAGAAAATATAGCTCCATGTGTAAATCGCCCGCGGACCAATGAGGATGCTAACGGCACTAAATGCCAGACAGAATTTATCTGAGGGATAATTTTATCCGCTAGGTATTTCGGCATTGATGAACGACTCACATTCTTTATCCGGAGTATTGTGCTATACTCGGTATAGCTATCCTGCAGTTAATGGAGATAATTGATAAACCGGCCCTTAGAGAAATATATAATAAATAATCATTTTTGGAGAAAATCATTACAATTTCGTTTCTAAAATATATTCTATAGCAATTAAAACTGACATTATTTTTTGTGGAAATCAAAACCTTTGAAATGTTTAGCTGTAATGTAGTACAGGTGCTCAACAGTGAGTGCAAATATTTTCATGTACTTTATGCTTTACCTTGTACTGGTGCAGCAGTGGTCGTGCTTGCTCTCGCAGCAGCCCCTCGCCTGCCGTAAGCAGACACCTGACCAGGCGTTCGGCCTCCGTGAGACGGGGAGAACTTGCGGCGGGGCGCCTCCTCCTCCTGCGGCGCCGCTTCGGTCGTCGTTGTCGTGGAAACGGCGCCTGCACGAGAACGAGTTCTGGAACCTGGCGCACCTCGGAACCTTCGACAACAAAAATAATCATAAGAGTTCCTGATATTCTTAATATCTGAGAGTTGTTTGAGTTCGTAATTTTCATAATGTAAACTCTACCAGTAGGTAGTAAAAACGGTAGTAAAGAAGTAAAGATTTGGAAGAACTCATCGGAATTGGGTATATAAGTGTGCAGTAGAAAATCCAAGTTTTTCCAGGGGATTCACTTTCAGAAGCGTGAAATACTAGTTTTTATAAGGTTTAAACGAGAGGTTACATTTAGTGCCGTTTTTAATGGTTTCAGTCAATTCAGTGTGGCGAAAAGTATTGAAAACGATACCAAACTCGATTTTTGATGGTTTGAGGACGATTACTGTCACCATCGAGAAGTTCTCGTTGTTGGATCGTCACCAAAAATTATACAGCTAATTCCGGGTGTCAAAAGTAAGCATATAAGCAATAAGTCATAAGCAATCAGCAGTGCACTGTACATTCGAAATTGTGCACAGCACCACTTGAGTCTCATTGTGCACTATACTGTACATGGAACAATCTTTTGAACCGATGGTACTAGGGTCATGAAATTTTTACCAGAGCTTATTTAGACCAATAGTAGATCGCGTGCGAAATTTGAAAATTTTCAGTTCACTATAAATAATTTGGGACTGAAAGGGTTAAAAATTATACCAAACTCGATTTTTGATGGTTTGAGGACGATTACTGTCACCATCGAGAAGTTCTTGTTGTTGGATTGTCACAAAAAATTATACAGCTAATTCGGGGTGTCAAAAGTAAGCATATAAGCAATAAATCATAAACAATCACTGGTATCCCGATTTCATAGTCAAATTTTGTTTACCTACGTTTCGAGGTTTTTTGTTATCTAGGTTTTTACTGTGATAAATATGCCTTTTTACAGGAAATCCTTATTTCCTGCAGTACGTTGAGACTAATATTTACCTATATTGAGACTGAAATAATTTTGTGATACAATGTATTTCTGTGATTTCCAAGTACAAAAGAGTCTTTTTACTCGCCCTGCCTTATTTCTTGATCAAGGGTATTATTTTTAGTTTTATAGTTTCATTGTTCAATAAAATTGTTCAATAAATATGTTCGAATTTGAAACTGCTGTGAATTTTTGTGTGAATCAAGGTTGCAGGCATCGCTTGTGCCTCATTGAGCAGTACACTGTACATTCGAAATTTTGCACAGCACAGCTTGAGTCTCATTGTGCACTATACTGTACAATCGAAATTGTGCACAGCACCGCTTGAGTCTCATTGTGCACTACACTGTACAAGGTACATCTTTTGAACCGATAGTACTAGGGTCATGGATCCGCGATAAATGAACACCGTTTCTGAAAACGAAAGAAGGATTTTTCAAACTTGGCAGCTTGGAATGAACTTGCTTGTAGACATGAGATGGAATTGAACGTTAGTCATGAGGAACCCAAATTTATATTGCAACAAATCAAGACCAGAGCTTACTTAGACCAATCGAGAGCGAAATTTGAAATTTTTCTGTTCACTACAAATAATACGGGATTGAAAGGGTTAAAAACGATACCAAACTCGATTTTTGATGGTTTGAGGACGATTACTGTCACCATCGAGAAGTTCTTGTAGTTGGATCGTCACCAAAAATTATACAGCTAACTGTAGAGCCTACCTACAAACTTTCAAGTGGATAGCTCGAAAATTGCAGTTTGTAGAGACTCAGTTAGTTCGTCAATTACCCAGCCTGATAAAGAGGAACTTTCATCTGTTGGGATTTCACAAATGAGACCTGAGATTCGGATTCAGCGCACTTGCAAATGATTGTTTAGTTTGGCCAATAAAGTGTAGGATGCCGTCATCGCACAAATGATTTCTATGAGCTGTTCTACTGGTCAGATACCCACCATATGTCACCTTTTCTGAAAGCTCTCTCTCAAATCTTTCTATTGAGTAAATTATAAAATAACCATGGAAATTCCAGAATGATGAGATAATACAGGCATCAGAGTATTACACACTGTTTTTGTCATTTCTGGATATGGACAAATTTCAGGGATACTACTAAAAGATCTTACCTTCCTCTTCCTGTAGCAGGTGGTGGTGGCGGAGGAGGAGGTGTGGTAGTGGTGGTTGTGGTTGTAGTAGTGGGTGCTTCAGTAGTTGTCGTTGTGGTCGTAGTAGTTGTCACTGTGGTCGGCTCAGCTGTTGTGACTACTTCAGTGGGCGAAAACGTGTCGACTTCGCTACCTCCAATGCCGGACACTGAATTCTCTTCTTGCTGCTGCTGAAGGATAGCGTATAGGTCGTGGGCGGCCTTGTCAGGCATATCTGAGAAATGAGTTATAATGAGAAATTTCATTTGCAGAAAAACACGGAACTGTAATCCTGTCACAATGCCCTTGGTGTCCTTACCAATAGCACGCGAGTCTTCTAAGAATCTAATGCAGAACAAACATAATACTCTAGTAGCCTACACAATTTTAAGGAAAATGTTCACCTTTCCTTTTCATGCTTGTCTTCATGACTAAAAAAGGTACATTTTTCACCACTATTTTTTAATGTACTAGTTCATTGTTGATAAAACGTTTTTTGACTAAAATTCTGCTTCAAGTGGATCCGCGATAAATGAACACCGTTTCTAAAAACGAAAGAAGGATTTTTCAAACTTGGCAGCTTGGAATGAACTTGCTTGTAGACATGAGATGGAATTGAACGTTAATCATGAGGAACCCAAAGTTATATTGCAACAAATTAACACCGCTTCTGAGTACGAAACTTGAAGATGTTTTATGAAACTTGGCAGCTTATAATGGGCTTGCTTGTAGATGACATTGAATTGCATCTACCTGAGGAACCCAATGTTATATTGCAACAGATACGAAAAAAAAAGAGTTTTTTTTTAAAACTTTGCAGCTTTGGAATGAGTTTTGAACAGGGAATACAGCTGAACATTAATCATGAGGAACTCTAACATATATTGCAACAAATGAACACCGTTTCTGAGTACGACAAAAGGATTTCTTCAAAACTTGGCAGCTTGGAATGTGAACTTACTTTGTAGACATGAGATGGAATTGAACGTTAATCATAGGTATCCCATTCCTCGAATCTTGGGATATCGGAATACGGGTCAAACACAAGTACATTTATAAAGATAAAATGAAGTGCTATGCCGATCAAAAAATAGCTGCAGTCATGAACAAAAAGTTCACTGACGAACAAATTGCAGCTACTATCCCTCATCGTGACAATACACCTCAACCAGAGGACGTGCAAATCACGGAGGACGAAAACATTCGCTCTATCATTAACAAATACAATGATAAAATGAGCAAAATTCATGGTAAATGGAAGAACAACGGGGTTTACCACCGTATAACCACGGAAGGAACTCCAGTACACTTCCGAGCAAGACCCATGGCAGGAGAAAAACGGGCTCAAGTCAAAAAGACTTTTGACGAAATGCTTTCAGAAGGCATAATTGCACCATCGGATTCCGAATGGGCATCTCCGTTACACTGTGTGCCAAAAAAAGACGGGTCATGGAGAATCACCGGCGATTACCGTTTCCTCAACGCGAAAACGAAGAAAGACGCCTACCCTCCTCCTCACATTCGCTCGTTCCAAGCAAATTTACATGATACGCAAATCTATTCAACAATAGATTTAAAATCAGCGTATTATCATATTCCGATGCACCCAGATGACGCTCATAAAACTGCGATTATTACACCTTTCGGTCTTTATGAGTTTAAGAAAATGAGCATGGGTTTGGCCGGAGCGGCTCAAACATGGCAAAGATACATGGACAGCATCATGCGAAAATTTGATTTCGCATTTGTATATCTAGATGACATCCTGGTGGCTTCGAAGAATTATAACGAACACATGAACCACCTCAGACAAATTTTTGACAAACTAGGGGAACACGGACTTCGAGTAGGTTTTGATAAATGCATTTTTTCGAAACCTACCGTCGATTTCCTAGGTTTCACTATCTCGAAGGAAGGAATAATTCCTAAACGAGACAAAATAGAAGCCATAGAACAATTTCCTAGGCCAGTAGACGTACGAAGTCTACGCAGATTCCTAGGTATGTGTGGTTTCTACCGAGCATGCTCGAGCAAATTCGCTCACACGGCACAACCTCTGTATGACTCCATTCAGTCAAACAAAAAAAATGACAGAACACCTATCGAATGGACATCAGAGAGAGAAAAAGCTTTTAACAGCTTAAAGCAAGCAATGATCAAAGCAACATTGCATAACATTGCTCACCCACACCCTACGGCGGAGTGGAGATTAGTCTGTGACGCGTCCGACACACACATCGGAGCGGCACTAGAACAAGAAATTACAGACAAACATGGCTCGAAATCGTACCAACCATTGGGATTTTTCAGTAAAGAGATTCCAGAACAATGGAAGAACAAAGCATCGTTCGACAAGGAAATGTTCGCCGTTTACCAAGCGTGCATTCACTGGCACAACGACTTGGACGGCAGATCCTTCCATATTTGTTCGGATCACAAGCCTCTGCTAGGCACGATGCTTAAAAAGAATGCTCATTTTTCTAAAATGAGATTAAGATGGCTAACATACATCTCTCAAATGACGAGTGACATTCGTCATATTTCCGGAGAGAGCAACGTCGTCGCCGACGCACTCTCCAGACCTTTCGATCCGGTTGAAATTCAAACGAAATCGATTTCAACCCAGACGAACGAGGGTCCACCCATAGCTGAAATTTCGAAAATTACGGCTGCAATAGAATGCAATCTTCTACTGCACATTTCAAATTCACAAATTCGCTCTCCCCCTACCGCGGAGGACAAATTGAAACTCACACGAGTTGAATTCTCTCAAGGAGAAATTTGGTGTAACCTAGATCTAGGACACCCTAGACCTTATATTCCAAACGAAATAAGGGAAGAAATAATAAGCCAAATTCACAATTTGGGACACCCAGGTATACACTCTACAGTGTATAAAGTTAAACAACGATATTTTTGGCACGGACTACGTGCAGATGTCTCAAACTGGGTCCGAGCATGCGAAACTTGCCAACGAGCAAAAATCACGCGCTCCGTGAAGCTCCCTTACTCCGAATTTGAAACGGCAAACAAATTTTCACACGTACACGTGGATATTACCGGACCCTTACCTTTAGCAAAAGGAGGGAAACGTTACATTTTGATGATGGTTGATAGAGCAACGGGTTGGCTAGAGGCAGTCCCTCTTAACAACATCGAAACAACCACAATCACAAATGCCTTTATCAATATTTGGGTAGCTTCAAAGGGCGTACCTAAATACATCACAAGTGATCAGGGCACCCAATTTGAATCAGATCTGTTCAATTCCATTATGGAACGTCTCGGAGTAAAACATACTCACACGTTACCATACAAACCATCAACAAACGGTATGGTAGAACGCAGAAACAGATCTTTGAAAGAAGCTCTCAAAGCTCAAAACGAAAATTGGCTCGATGCACTTCCCAAAGTTCTACTCGCCATGCGTACGGCAGTAGACCCGGCGACCGAAACTACGCCTTTCCAAAAAGTTTACGGGATTGACGTACCACTCCCAGGAGACATTTTCGTAACTTCTACGAACCTTTCGGAACCTCTTTTCTTCCGACCTACGCATATTAAACATAATAATACGAAATATGCCGTAAACATGCCCAAAAATTTGGATACATGTACTCATGTCTATATCAGAGTGCCCACACAGCTCACCTCTCTGCAATGTCCTTACACGGGACCATTCAAAGTGGTTAAAAGAGATAAGTTTTCGGTTACTGTGCAAATTGGCGAACATACTAAGAAAGTTCCCAAACAGCAAATCAAGCCAGCTTATACTCTACACTCGGAAGAAGCTGTATCGCAAGGACAATCTGTGTCACAAAATCAGACAGAAAATAAGGAGAAAACTCCCCGGAAATCCGCCAGAGGGCGCGTTCCTTCTACCAAATTTGACGAAAAGTGGGTGACTGCGCTCAAAACAGGCCACGCCCATTTTTCTCGGGTAGGAACAGTGGGAGGTATAAATATGGAGCACCCCACAGCCAGAGATCATACCAATCTCAACCATGGCAGCCTCCAGCTCTCCGATGCTGACAGAAGAAGTAGAGGAATTCCTCCTCGCAGAGGAAACCCTCCCTGCACCGCTCCCGCCTTCGCCGAGGAAAGAGGAGAAGATGACGAACGCTCCCACAGAGGTGGTTTGGACGAGGCCCCGGCCCTTCCAGCCACCAGCTCCACCCGCCCAGCCGCTGCCTACGCCTCCGCCCGCTCACCAGCTACCAGCGGTACCCAGACAGTGGATATCCTCGGGCGACGTGCCGGTTCCTCGCTGGGAGGAAATGAGCACTGCGGGGTGGACAGAGCCAAGCACCTCCCGAGCTCCGCCGCAACAGCCCAGCCGCGGCCGCGGGCCAAACCCTCGCGGGTTTGGTTCCCGTCGGCAGAGCTCGGGCCGGCCACGGCCGCCCCGCGGCGCTCGTCGAAACCGACGAGGCCGGGGCGCACCACAGGGACGGGACGCGAGGCCTGCACCTCCGCCTCCGCCCCAACTGGCGAGGTTCTCCTACGGAGAGTTCCGAGTAGACCTCCCAGTTCTCCCCCATCGGCGTCGTCGTTGATAACGCGACGTCTTGGGGAGGCCCCTGTGGTGAAATCCACCACCTCTTTTCAACAGCCCTTTTCAGGGCTACCAAAAAGAGGTAGGCACACCACAAAAATATTTATAAGACGTCGAGTTACAACTCCGTCAAACAAAATATTTCACCAGAGAGAAAATACTAAATTCTCTCCCAAAAGTGAAATATTAAAGAATAACACGCAAGGCGACCTCCCCAAACATTTACTGGGCGAGAGAGATGCGACAAACATCTCGAAACAAGTCGCCTTGAATGAGAACACGCAAGGCGACCTCCCCAAACATTTACTGGGCGAGAGAGATGCGACAAACATCTCGAAACAAGTCACCTTGAATGAGAACACGCAAGGCGACCTCCCCAAACATTTACTGGGCGAGAGAGATGCGACAAAAATCTCGAAACAAGTCGCCTTGAATGAGAAACCTCAATCAGGAAAACTCAAGGTCGTTCAGCCACCCCCGGGGACCCCGTCAAAGCAACGGACGCAGGGAAACCACCTCGGAAGACCAACTCAGCTATCATATGCACAGATACTGAGAAAACACTGTGCGAACCAATGAGATTGCACAGTCGAATTTACGAAATTGAGCGAGCCAATCCGAAGCTAGTTTGATCGTACCAAATTAGTTGACGAAACTAATTTGCATACTAACCATAAAGTGGACACCACTTTTTGTTATAAATACCTCGTTCAGAGCCTGGCATTTCATTCCACTCTCCGCTCTCGACGACGACACACTCTGAAGTACGAAGATTTCTACACGCACCAAGCTGACGAACCTTCTGCTACACGAAGTCATCTCAAGAATGATTTTTTACTGCTTTCTACAAGCCAGTCCTTCTCTCCACGCTAACTTTGCAGCTTGGAATGAACTTGCTTTTGAACATGGGATATAGCTGAACATTAATCATGAGGAACTCAAACATATATTGCAACAAATGAACACCGTTCCTGAGTACGAGAAAAGAAGTTCTTTGAAACTTGGCAGCTTGGAATGAACTTACTTGTAGACATGAGATGGAATTGAACGTTAATCATGAGGAACCCAAAGTTATATTGCTACAAATGAACACCGTTTCCGAGTACGAGAAAAGAACTTCTTTGAAACTTGGCAGCTTGGAATAAACTTGCTTGTAGACATGAGATGGAAATGAACATTAATCATGAGGAACACACTTAAGATTATCTTGAATTTTGGTAGCTTGGAATGAACTTGCTTGTTGACATGAGATGGAATTGAACGTTGATTTTGAGGAACTCAAACTTATATAGCTACAAATAAACAACGTTTCTGAGTAAGATAAAAAGAGTTTTTTGAAACTTGGCAGCTTGGAATGTACTTGCTTGCAGATGAGATTGAATTGCATCTATCCTGAGGTACCCAATAACATATTGCAACATATGCAACAGAACTCCAGCGCGGAGTACGAAAAAGAGAATTTTTTTTTTTAACTTTGAAGCTTGGAATGAACTTGCTTTTGAACATGAGATACAACTGAACATTAATCATGAGGAACTCAAACATATATTGCAACAAATGAACACCGTTTCTGAGAACGAAAAAAAGATTCGTTTGCATTTTGGTAGCTTGGAATGAACTTGCCTGTTGACATGAGATGGAATGAACATTAATCATGAGGAACCCAAACTTGGATTGCAACAAATAAACACAGTTTCAGAGTACGTAAAAAGAAATGTTTTGAAGGCTGAATTTTATCAATACCTATTTATAGAATTTTTCGAAATTTGTGTTCTTTATGACAATATATTATAATTTTCCTAATAGGTATGTAGTATTTTGCTGAATATCCGATTTTAATCAGAAATTTCGAATATTTTTTCTTCCCCAGTTTTGCTTATAGTTTTAATGAATGTGTTGTACTCATGTAATTCTAATTCACGCATTTTGTATTATAGAAACAGTGAGCTCCAAACACAGGCTCATAGCTCGGTGCTACGTATGTTTTGTTTATTAATGTAGTAGTTTGGATTTATGTAATAAAGCATTAATCATCATCATCCATTAGGTATGGAGAAAACATGGGTCAAATGAGTCTGGGCTCCATTACTGAGTCAAAATACTGAACGAAGACATTATGCTGCCGTGCTATGTTGTTATGTTGACTCATACGTTCTTCTAACTCATTCTCTCTCTTCTCTCCTCGTTGGGTGTGCATGGTGCCATTTTGGCTTCGATTGGTAAGCTACCCCACTGGTAGAACGCAGTGGGTAAGATAACTATTGTTCCTGCTTTTACACAGTATCATCACAGAATATAAAATCCTCATTTTCGCTGATGATCTCAAGGTGTTTCCCCCAGTAGCATTTCTGATCGCCACTTGCTCCAGCATTGCCTTGACTGTAATCTTGGTGTTCGTCGTTCAGCCATCTCGAGTTAAATCCTGCCAAACGCACCGTGGCAGCTTGCTCACGAACACAACATCCTATAATTTCCTCATACGAACGGTATAGATTTGAGGCGTTTGGAGTGCACTCGTGACCTTGGCGTGCTCCAAGGCTCTAAGCTTTCGTTCATTGACCATGTGAATACTTTAGCATCAAGAGCACTGAAGTCTTTGGGATTCCTCAAAAGGTGCGCGCGTGACGTGTGTTTTGTGTCAGTGTCAGTAGCTTTGTGACTTACTCATGAATTGCATTTGATGCATGCAAATGATGCATTTATTTCTATTTTTCCATTCTGTAATTTTCCATTTCATTCCTAGTGTGAATTATGTTTTCTTCCTTACGTAATTTGTACTTCACTTCCTATGTGATTGGCGAAAGCCATGCTTATCTTCGTCGTTCGTCTCTATACCCGCCTTGATCGTGTTCTAGGCGGTCCTTATCAACGAGAGTTGTTTATTAGGCTGTGGCGGTAACAACAGTTGCCATCAATTCACGGACAGTAAGAAACGTAGTGTAGTTACTAACATCTAGGAAAGTTATTTCTGAGACTTTATAAATATATAATTCCGAACGGTCTTTATATATATGATTCCGAATCAGCACGGCCCCAAGTTTGTTGTAAAAGTGTCGGTAAGTAAGAAACGTAGTTATGGGGTCTTTTCTGATCAGCCGAGTGAGCTAAATTCTTCCCTGTTCACTGTAGGAAGTTGGAATTTGATGGAGAGACTCCCTGGGACATTGAGAGACGAGTGAAGTGATGGGGTCTTTTCTGATCAGCTGAGTGGCGAGGACCACCTCAACTGGTTGTATTTATTTTATTACATTACTTACATTTTGATCGTTATTTCCTCTTTTTTAATAATTTATTAACATCGCCTTAGCTTTGCATCAGGTCACATAACACCGCGAACAGGTAGGACTTATATCGTTACTATAATGTGCTGGGTTCCTGTTAGGTACTACTGTTATACGGACCAGATTAGGGCTTTCCAAGCCCTAACAGGCCTCTAGTTAAAAAATATATCAAAATAATATTTACCATCTTCGGGTTGCTCAGGCAGAGGAGCGGGGGTAGGAGGGGTGGTGGTTTGAGCGGGCACGAACGTTGTAGGTCTTACGAGCTCAGGCTGGACGTATTCTTCCAAATCAGATTCCCTCGTATCCTGAACTGGAGAAGCTGCAATTGAAAAGACCACTAAGATCATTCTAATGTCAAGCAGGTATCGGTAAGGTAAGCATCTAAAGGTTTGTTCGAACAGACCATTCTGAACGCGGTTCTAAGACCGGCGTTGTGAACGGAATGGGATGAGAAACATTCCGAACCCCGTTCGGAAACGTGTGATACTCCGAACGCGCTTCGATGATTCAGAACGGTTAACAGTAATTTTCCATAACAATGTGCGGGAAATCTATATATATATATATATATATATATATATATATATATATATATATATATATATATATATATATATATATATAAAATCAATTGCTGTTCGTTAGTCTCGCTAAAACTCGACGACGGCTGGACCGATTTGGCTAATTTTGGTCTTAAATTGTTTGTGGAAGTCCAGAGAAGGTTTAAAATTTCAAATCTGTCCCATAGGGGGTGTTTTAGGGCAGGAGGAGGGAACGGGGTATCTTTGTCATCACTGAACAAACTGGGGATTTGATTGTCGAGTATGTTTGGATTACTCCGATTGAATTCAAAGACTACTTTTTTCAAATTTGACCCACAATTGAGGGGGAGGGGTGGGGGAAGTTAAAGCATTTCGAACGTTACTGAACGAACTGGGGATCTGAAAATTTTCAAATCTAACCCATAGAAGGGAGTGTTTTAGGGGATGGAGGGAGGGGGGGGGGGGAGAATGGGGTATCTTTTTCATCACTGAACGAACTGGGGATTTGATTGTCGAATATGCTTGGATTACTCTACAACTGGGGATCTGAGGGGGCGAATCAGTCAGAATTACTTTAGCTTGGGTCACAGGCTATTTGATAATGTTCAAGTCAACCTGTGCAACGCACGGGTGAACCAGCTAGTCGAAGATAAATTCAAATATCGTGGGGCTTATGCTGAAAACATTCTGTGCGCATGCCCGGAACCAACCGTACTGAATCAAATTCAAAACCGGTCGAACGGGTTCGGAACGGTTCGGGATTATCTGTCCGAACAAAACTTAAGCATGCATTGGTAACTTCTCACAACACGATAAAGGTATGCAGTAGATCAATCCCTCCACAGAAACATCTTCCAAGTTGGGACATCTTCCAGTATAACTTGCTCATTATAATCATAATTACCGTCATCAGCGAACTAGGTAAAACATACGAAAAAACATCGTTACCTACATAAACATAAACAATTTTAAATTTGATTTTCAAAAAACTCATCACTTCAAATTCGATTTAAAAAACTGTAAGTAGATCTTTTACACTTTTAATACTAACGTCCCTGAAGAAGCCCCAGTTCATGTGGAAAAACGTTCGAGTGTAATATTAAATTTAAAAAAAAAAAAGACAGAAGGCTTTTTTTATAAAGCTTTTTGTATCTGCGTCGATAAATTTTAGTTTTGCGCATGCGCTATGGTTATTACAACACCAATCGCGATACAAATAACAGGGAATTTTTCTGGAACATATACCCGTCTACTTCCCGAGTTTGAACAAAATCGGATCAATAGATGATAAGATTTTGACAGTTTAAGCGACGACAATGAAAGTTACATAGGAACGTCTAGAAACTAACCCGCACAATCCCTGAAAAATGCATCAAAATCGATCCATTAATAGGTTAGTGCATGCACAATCCTCCTTAAATCACAATATACCTACTCGCAACTTCCATAGGACACGCTTCTGGAACAGATAGGTACCGAACTATGCACCTGTCGAGTTTGATTAAAATCTGACTGACAGATGATGGTAAATCGACGTCATAAGAAATTCACATACACGCGTGCGCACAAAGTACTGCTGATCCGACGGCATTGAAAATCATAGGATACCGTACAGGAGCTAACCCGCGCAATCCAAGGGAATTTAATCAAAATCGGAATGAATCTTGGTATAGTTTGGGGCGTCACAAGGATTTACCACAAACAGACAGACAGACACGGAACGAAAATTGATCAGCAAGCTCTGAAACGCGAAATGCAAGCAGAAATTCTGATTTTGGAGGACAAAATATTTTCGAAACATGATCTTGAGGTTTCATTCTGAACCACATAGCTATGTTCATTTATTATTATTCGCATCACCGATTTGGAAAACCAGAAATACGAAAATTCGCAAAAAACGACCAAACCATTTCCATAATGCACAAAGCGAAAAAAAATTGAGTTTTTTCGCTGTTTTTTCCCCCAAATTGGTGTAGGATTCAGTGTGCAATACGACCTCAAAATGATGACAAAGGCACTTAAATACCTTCAAAACTCGATATTTTACAATTTGGGTAAGTTTAACACGTAATTGCACCACCCGTTTTCGCGCAAAATTACAGTGCTGAATCAGTTGTCTATGAAATTTTGAAGAGATTCTGAATTTTTAAGGAATTGGGGTTTCTAAGTTGAAAAGATAAAGATGTTGTTGCGCATTACGCAGATACGTGAAATGTCACCATCGAATTCAGAGCTGAACCACTCGAATTTGATTATAGTAGGTATTATATTATATGATTGTGACGATTGACCTGGTAATTTTAACATGCACATGTTTTTTAGGCTGGGGGTCATTCTAAAATTTGCGTAACGACACCAAAATTTGTGACGACCCGGCACTTAAGATTATTATTAACTCAAAAAGTGAAGGCTAGGTAGAATTTCTATTGATTTTTCACTTACAACTACAATGAGTTACTAGGGAGGAGTAGTTCCCATAGTTTTCATAGTAGGGAAATCGTTCGCCACTTTTTGGAATGCTCTCATTTTATCACAATACCTCATGACCTCTAAGCCATTGTAGTGTCAAGGAATGCTGATTTATTACTCAAAGTTAAAAACTAGTACCTATTGTTTTGTTACCATAATGGAATAATCTTGTGAAAAGAAGGCACTACATGGTTGGTATACAATTGAGTAGTAGGTTCCTACTGGTAAGCACTTAAGCAGTAGGTACTAGACATATCCATGATCTTTTGTTTTTCCCATCAAGGGGGAAATTAAAATGCTTGATTTATGAATTGTACATGTCTTAAAAATTTTAGCAGAGTTTCGTCAAAGCAAAATTATCAACGATTAATTGGGACGTTTTTAGACTGAAGATATCCGTGGTCGTACTTGAAAGTAGTTGGACTTTTTGTGCGAGAAGTGTGGGTTGGTGCGATAAACCATTTCATTCTGCTATCATCGGAATTAGGCTTAGTTTTATACTATTCTCAGACTGTAACCATTCTTCTTGGAGTCAATTCACATTGAAATTTATTAGTTTAGTCTGTCTCAACAATGAATATCTACATGTGATTAAGCATAGCAAAAAAATGGTAAAATGTGGCAACTTTAGGATTGTAAAGATTGAGTGTTTTGTATTGCACTTCGGCTGTTGGAATTTTCCAGCCGACACACATAACACGTTCGGATCATTCCAGAATAAACTGTAAACCATTTAAAATTTCAATCATTTGTATAACTTTTCGGTATACATCTAATTATCATCTTGTAAGTAGTTGGAATTCTTGTCCAAAAAGATTGCTGGTGCGTAAAACCACTCACAATCATGATTAGGCGTAATTTAATACTAGTCATTAATTTGGGTTGGAAAATTGAATGATAGACTCTCAAAATTGCATATCAACATGTGATTAAGCAAAGCAAAAATTAGGTAAAATGTGGCAACTTTTGGATTTTAAAGGTTCAGCGTTGCTTCCGAGTCTACCTAAGGTAGCGGAAGCATTGTTTTCACTTTCGGGGAAAAAACATTTTTTTTGGTCTCCAAAATCGGTCCCCTATCAGTTTCATTGTTGCGAAATCGTCAATTCTACGGAGCAACATTTTCTCATGCCCTAGTCGTTCGATCTCGATAAACCATTCATACTGCGATGATCATGACTTATTAGGCCTCGTTTTATACTATTTATTAATTTAGTTTGGAGGAACATTGAATGATAGACTCTCTCAAAATTGTATATATACATGTGATTAAGCAAAGCAAAAATTAGGTAAAATGTGGCAACTTTAGGATTTTAAAGGTTCAGCGTTGCTTCCGAGTCTACCTAAGGTAGCGGAAGCATTGTTTTCACTTTCGGGGAAAAAAAATTTTTTTTGGTCTCCAAAATCGGTCCCCTATCAGTTTCATTGTTGCAAAATCGTAAATTCTACGGAGCAACATTTTCTCATGCCCTAGTCGTTCGATCTCGATAAACCATTCATACTACGATGATCATGACTTATTAGGCCTCGTTTTATACTATTTATTAATTTAGTTTGGAGGAACATTGAATGATAGACTCTCTCAAAATTGTATATATACATGTGATTAAGCAAAGCAAAAATTAGGTAAAATGTGGAAACTTTTGGATTGTAAAGGTTCAGTGTTGCTTCCGAGTCTACCTAAGGTAGCGGGAAGCACTGTTTTCACTTTCGGGAAAAAAAATTTTTTTGATCTTTAAAATTGGTCCCCTATCAGTTTCATTGTGGCGAAATCGTAAATTCTACGAAGCAGAATTCGAGAACGTTTGATCTCGCTCAATTTTGGATGACAGTTGGGGCATGACGATTTGATCATCCCATATTATTTTCAACACGATTTCCTCATTAATGGCTACTGCGCATGCAACTATGCGAAATCCTTGTAACGACCATAATTTACACTGTTTTCAGTTAGGTTGTAGAAGGTCCCCTATCAGTTTCACTGTTGCCAAATCAATACTTCATTCTGCGCATGTACAAACGTAAATTCCATCTTTTCACTCTCTAGTCGTTGGAGTTTGCTTAAATTTGGATGATAGTTAGAAGAAGATGATAGGTAAACGAGGAAGTTATGTGCCACACCCAACTAGGAAGGCGTTTTTGAACTGAACTTCGGCTGCTGAAGTTTTCTAGCCGACATACATAATTAGTTCGGATCAATTCAGAATAAACTGTAAGCAATTTAAAATTCTAATAATTTTTTATATCTATTCGGTATACATCTAATTACCACCTTGCAAGATTGATGGTGCGAAAAACCACTCGCAATTATGATTAGGGGTAGTTTTATACTATTTACTAATTCATTAATCGATTAATTTATTAATTATTTGGAACATTGAATGAAGACTGTCTTATTGTCTATATCTACACGTGATTAAGCAGAGCAAAAATTACGTAAAATGTGATAACATCAGAAATTTAGAGGTTCAGTGTTTTGTACTGCACTTCGGGTGCTGAATGTTTTTCCAGCCCACACTCCATTACGTTCTCATTAATACAGATAAAACTGTAAGCAATTTAAAATATTAATCATTTGTGTATTTATTTGGTTTATTATGAATAATTTAATTTATTCTTTATTCTATTGACTTATCTGTCAAGTTAAAGACGATTTTCTTTGATCCTGTAAGCCCAACAAAATGGCTAATTCACCTTCAACCAAGGTTGATTTCTACGTAATAAGCAAGCAAAAATAATTGGGAAAAATTTTTTTCGTGAAAATTAGGAAAATAATAATTTAATGGAAAGTTAGACGTGCTAGTAAAAGAATAAGCATAAATATGTTGATTTGTATTATGTTGAAACGACATGGCCGATAAAAGTATAAGTAGATTTGATTAGAATTGAAAGGATAATATTATCAAGAGGAAAATCCTATCAGTTATCGGTAAAATTCATTGAACACCAAGTACTAGACCGTATTAATAGTTTATTTAAAAAAACATTTGTTTTTACCTACCTACTGTTTTCTACTGTTCTTTGGCTGCTGAATTTTTTCCAGCTCTTATCTATCGTTCTCATTAATTCTGAATAAGTAAAATTTATGTTTAATTTAAAATACTAATCAATTTGTGTATTTATCCGGTATTATTATGTTCATTTTAATTGTTTTCTTTGTTCCGTTGAGTTAGATACCTCTGTCAAGATGAATGCAATTTTCTTTGATCCTGTAAGTCCAAAAAAGTGCAATTATTTTTAACTCGGTTCAAACAAATCCGTGGAGGAATGGTTTTGAGAAATAACATGTTATCTCATCTATCTCTGTATAAACTTGCAAATGGAATTGTTTGCCCCATAATTCTCCTTGATAAGCGAGCCAAAATTAATTAAAGGAAACAAAATTTGGTTTTTCTAAGGCAAAGGAGAAAATAATCATTTACTGAAGAGTTAGAAATGCGAGTAAAATAATAACCATTGGTACAATTTGTATGGTCGATAAATGTAGTTTTTTTTTTTTTTTTTAAATTGTATAAATGGTATATTTTTATAGATACTTAGAATGAGGGGGATATTCGCTTGAAAGTTTTAGGTTTCTCTTCTTATTTTGTCGATTGCTCAATTATTATTTTTTCATCTTATTTAATTAATTTTCATATAATATCCTTCATAGCGGCATGAGTGCGCCATCCTCCAGTCCAAGGCACCTCTCACCTTCCTCCTGGTGCCTCTTTCTTACCCTCAATGAAACAAACGACGATCGAAATTTGGGTTTTCAAGTGGTCGATTAATGTAAAAGTTGATTTGATTTTATTAAAATATAAAAGGGTTATACTATTGCAAGGAAAACCCTATAAGCTATTAGTAAATGTTCATAAATAAATGTGGTGAACATAATAATTTGTTGCATTTGATCTTGGCAGTGATTTCACCAATATTGCCCGTTCATTTCCAAATAATATTTGTTTACCGCTACAAGATTAATTATCTTTAGATTGATTACCTAGTCATTCATCAAAGTAAGATGACGAACTCACCCCGGTAGTAATTTTGGTCCAGATCAGCGTCTGGTGCAGCATCGCTGGAATGGGTTCTAAAGCTGGAACTGTCGACTAAACTCGGCCGGCGGATAGTCGCACCATTTCCTTAATAAAAAAATAAAAAATAAATGAAATTGAGCTAGTGTGGATAATATATAGGAGAAAATATTGAGATTCAAGCTCCAGATGATTTATTAAGGTATATGCGAACTTTTTGGACTCTAAAATTTGTCGTAAAACGTCCTTTACTACCTGATGAACAGTTATTTTCTGATTCACAACGTAATGAGCTCTGATATATATATATTAAATTAACCAGAGTATGAGTTTTGATTATGGTGATACTACCATTAGTTAATTTAATCAAGAATAAATTTAAATGAATCATAATAAGATTTCGGTCGAAATCTTTCGTTGAAAAATCGACGATTTTTAGTATTTTCTTCCTACCTGAAGCCAAAAACATAGTATTCGGCAGAAAGAATTCCAGAGGAACGCTTTATACATCATTGGGTACAATTTACCCTTAAACCTCACTCAGTTTATTAGGGGGTTACATTTTGAATTTCATGATCGTGGGTTAGTGAATTTAATAAGAACGAAATTGCGAAAATGGGGAATTCAATAACATCCCGTAGAAAAGTTCGAACTTGCAATAATATGCTAGACAGCTACATTCTCTCGTTTCTGGCAGGAGTCGTCATAATATTACACCACAAAAAATACATTTCGAAGAATAACTATGATAAGTGCGGACGAAGAATAGTAAGGATTCCTATCCTGGGTTTGTCAACTGGACAACCTCAAACCTAATTAGCTTCTTTCTGTCTGTAAATGGCCACTACTCAAATAGTTTTACTGGCAGAGAACTTGGTCTTGCATGAATAGGCAAAAGGCAATCGGGAATATGAAAATCGAGATATTGGAGGAACCGAGATAGATAATTTTTCAATATTTGAAGACTTGAAATACTTGGAAAAAACTAGGAGTTTTACATTACAACTCATTGTGGATTTGGTTGACTCTGGCAGCGAGAGACCTGAGCTTTAGATAATATTGATAATGGTCAATAGATTGGAGTACCTATTTTGAAATTACATCCATCACAACTATATTTAATACATACTCAACATGAAAAAGTACTTTTGGAAGCCAGGGAAGGGAACATAAACCCTTAGGTAGCTTAAATGTTCATAAATTACAGAAACCTTCCTTATTGCCACTGCCAGAGACCGACTGATAAGTCTTGCATAGCATTCAAGATTGATCAAATCTAAAAATACATACATTACTGGGGCAGCAGAAGCAGTAAGACAAAACATATATTACAACTACATACTTTAGCCTGGCTGCCAGCGACATTAAATAATATTGAATATTACAGTACTTTATTTATAATTACAGGTACAAGACACCGGCTGTTTATTATCACATGATATTGAAGAATGGTAAATTCTGAAAGGTCGAACAGTACCAACGTTACCAAAGGTCGAACGTTATTACCAATTTTGACATTTCATGTCTTTGCTATGGCACGTAAACGTTGGTTTAGTGGTAAAAGTAATCAAATGCATTTTTTTTTTCACGAATTGAGGTTTTTGTTCCTCCTGATACTATAGAACCTAATCTACAGCTGAAATTAAAAAAAAAAAAAAAAAATTACAACATTTATGACGGTAAATTGAAAGAAATTCATTTTAAATGTTTACCTGAATGAATCAGCAAATTACAGGTGATCAAATGGCATTTAAATATATTTACATGTACGATAAATGATTCGGGGGTACCTCACTCAACAAGTACAAGTTATCAACTGGCATTTGAGCATCATTACTCCTCCATTAATGTATTCATGTCATAATTCAGTACGGAGGTAAATTCATTCAGACATTTGATCAACTTCACCTGAAACATTACTATGGTTACTGCAAGGGTTCCAGTCAAGTAAAAGCCGTCAAATGCCAATAGATCATCTACGGTTGAAACGACTTGAGACATTACTATTGGGGTGACAGTACAAGTACTTGAGTCGTTCAGATGAATCGCAAAAAAAGAGTTTTTTAAAAATTTATTTATTTTATTTTTTTATAGCGCAAGCAAACCAGAAGCTAACCACTGAGTCGTACTGAACGAATAGGGAATCGTTGTACGATTGAATGAAACGATTCAAAAGTCACACTAAAGTGACTACACAACTCAAAATCTTCATAATTAAGCCCGAGGCATGGATTACATAACGTGTTATGTGTTAATTCATAATGGAATTAAATTAGCAACAACTTTATCTTTGTGGTTTAATTTTTTTCACAAGAAAAAGATGTGGTAGAAAAAGGAAGGGATCTTGGAAGCGTAGGTAGTTGTTCAGGCAACATCGAAATTCGCCTTTGATTAGGAGATCTCATTCGGGAACTTAAACATGAACGACGGTCAAGATATACCTATATTATAAATGAATATGTACCTACCTGTATCTATTACCTACATACGTACGATATTTTAAACCTTTTTCCCTTGGCCAATAACGTTTCATTATTGAAAATAAACCAACCATTATTGAAGATGTGGATACCTGTCAGTACGCGACAAAGGGCGAAGACAGCTGTTTCTGTCTATGTCTATCTTCTCTGAAGTCACGAATTTACAATTTCATATTACATGTCATGCCACTTTGAGATATGAACCAAAAAATTGATTAGGTATAGCAATATAGGTTATCGTCATGGAAGGTTCGATGCGTATTAGGAGCTTTATTCGGCTTCCCTTGAGCTCCGAATAGGATTTCTCTATTCGTACAACGAATAGACCGCTAACCGTTACAATTTTGCGCCCATGCGCATTGCTTCATTTCTATTCGTAGTTCTTCCCACTCGACTACGACTCAGCGTTGCGAAAACTCCCTATTATGTATTAGTAGATTCGAAGAACGAAGAAAGGTAGAAGGGGATAAAAATAAAATCGAAAACAAGGAATTTGTTCCCGCGCGTCCCACGTCGCCGACGTAAAAGGTCAGGTAAGTTGAAAGACCGGACTTTGAGGAATTTCCTTTGTTCGTACAAAAGAGGGTCTTCAACCACGTCATAATGCTCGGGGAGAAATTCTTTCTAGTCTACCTTCTGCGCCAAGGTCAAGTCATTTATAAATTCCTAAATACCAATCTTGGTTCTTTTGCCTTATTATTTTCAATAATAAACCTTTTTAATCGACCAAGAAAAAAAAATTCAACGCCCCATGCAGTTTTCATAGTTTACGTTTCAAGTTGCGTAGAATCCAAAAATCGAATTAAAAAAAAAAAAAAAAAGTAAATAATAAATTAAAAAATCCGTCCGTCCTCGGCTTTTCTCAGAAAATACGAGACAACTTATATGAAACTTGTGTTAAAAATCACATTTGGGGTCTAGATAGTCATAGAAGCTCGGCATCAATTTTTATCAACCCTAAAGGGTTGTATTAAAGTGATAAACATTAACAAAATCGAGATCTCGAAAACTTTCCAAGTAACAGTTATAATTTTTTGCTTGTCAATGATAAATTCAATCCCAAAGAATCGATTAAAACCACTCACAACGCTGCAGGTCGAACAGTTCGCTTTCCCTAAGGGCTTGAACATCGAAAAAAAAAAGGAAGAAAAAAAATCGAATTTCTAAGCGCGAGAAGATAGAGAAATCACGAGCAGCAAGCCCTAAGGGCTTGAACATCGAAAAAAAGGAAGAAAAAAGTCGAATTTCTAAGCGCGAGAAGATAGAGAAATCACGAGCAGCAAGCGGATCTATTGAATAAACGATCAAGCTCGAAATTCCAACCAAAATCGCTAGATAGTGTTACCGGATTACATAAAAATTGCCTTGTAAATATCAGCTGATATAATGCCGATATTGGAATAATCAGGTTATAGTTCCAATGGTATCTCAGAGCAAAGAGCAAACCGATGAATTAAGCGAACTAGGGATTACCACACTTTCCTGTTTGCTATCAAACGTACAATCTATCACATTCCTTAAATAGATTATATGACCATGTGTACCTATAAATGTACTTGAAAATTATTGCCTGTACCGTACTTAGGGTAAAGGGGCCAGTCTTGGACACCCCCCCTAGTGATGGACATCTCAGTTTCAATGTTGAATAATAAGATTCAGGGGCTCTATACAGCTTTGATGTTTGGAGAACAGCTTACAGCGTTATCTAGTAGCAGTTGGTAGAAATACATACTTTGGAGGGCGCCACTAGAGCTCGCTAGGATCATCTATCATTAGGGGTCACCTGGTAGATGCCTTCAGTGCAGTGTTGATACCCGGATGTGATAGCCAAGGTAAGCTTTGTTTTCAACAGTTTTTCATATTTTTATGATGATCTGTCTTGTCCTAGCAGTCTATTTACACGTATTAGGACCTGCTGATTTCATTTTTAGCGTTAATTTTACTCTCAGAACTTGTTTTAATGTGTTTTCATAAGATGTTCATGACTGGTCCTTTTTTTCGGCTGTTTGACCTGTTATGTACACAGTGTCCATTACTGGTCCAGACACGTTTTTTCAAACTTAACCCTAGTCTTGCTGTAGAAATCGAGTAAAGTCGATTGATTCAAGTTTCAGATTGATTCGAGTATGTGGGCCAGTAATGGACAGGGGATGTTCATAACTGGTCAAAAGAAGTGTCCATAACTGGACTTTTACCAAAAAATGCAGCAAAAAATAAAAATAAAAAGCTTGCAGAAGAAGCTAAACAGAAAAGACGTGAAGAAAGGATTTAAAAAAAAAAAAAAAAAAAAAAAAAAAAAAAAAAAAAAAAAAAAAAAAAAAAAAAGAGGAACAAATGAAATTAAAGAAAGAAGAATCCCAGAGGAAGAAGAGACAGAAAATGGAAGAAAAAACGAAGAAGAAAACCATTCAAGTACCTCAGCAGAAGAGGGCAATGAGGAAGACTGCAGCCAAAAAGAAAAGGAAAACATCAAGACTGGATGAATCCTCAAGCAGTGATGAAGAATGGCATGCATCGCAGCTCGTCTTCAGACAGCAGTGAAATTGATTCTATCAACTTTGATCTTGAACGGACAAGTGTAACATCAGCTAAGGGACATATCACTGCTCCAGCTCCAGACACCTTCGGACCCAGTGAAGGATGTCTGGATGATGAGGAACGTGCAATATACCACGACATTCTTGGTTGTGATAAATCTGTGATACAACCAGAAGAACACTGTGTGGAAACCAGCAGTACAAATAAACTTTCGCCTATAAAGACTGTCGACGTAATTGTTACTCAATCTAGTCATTTGTCTCCAACCAATGATAGCATTGTAGAATGAGGTACATAAGAGCTTCAGCCAGAAATGAATGAAGACTGTGAAAACGATCAGCGCTATGAGGCCAGGGTGACCAAACCTCTTCGACTGTGAGAGTTATTTTCCTGGAGCGTAACATTTCCCCGGAGTCGAATACCAGCCGTCTCGGCTGGTTTGGGATCGGACGAATGACGAAGGGAACTGCAGGCCGCTGGCTCAGCAGATGCTCGCTGGAACAAGTCAGCAGTCGAGCGAGGTCATTGTCATGGTGTGTTTTGACTCAAGTGAGAGAGGAAATGAAAGGCATAACAACAGGAAATGTGATGTGTACAGTCTTTTGGCTCGAGAGGGATTTAATTAATTATTGTTTCGTATGATTACGGGCCCTATTTCGACTGCGCCACTGTAACGGGCCAAAAATATTTGATACCTCGACAGAAGTTCGAACTCGTGTCGTCACAACTACGAGAAATTATTATTAATTTCCCGAAGTTGCGACACTCTAACGATCAGAGCTATGAGGCCAGGGTGACCAAACCTCTTCGACTGTGAGAGTTATTTTCCTGGAGCGTAACATTAATATACCTAGCTACTGTATCGTTTAATGTTACTTTTCAATTTTTACCTATACATAATTCTGTCAATTCGTTCGTCAATACATTTTAAAGTTCCTGTTTTTAAACTGTCCATATCTGGGTCCTTGAGTGTCCATTACTAAGAAACCCGTTTTTTCAAGTGTTCATAATTGGTCCAAAAATGTTGAGCTCGAAAATAATTTACCATAAATTTATTTTTCATTCAATTTGAAATTTTTGATCTCTGATGGTTGGAGGAGATGTGGGAGAGCATGGAAGAAAGAGATTAAAAATGACAGAATTAAGGTGCGGCGAAAAGGCCCAAATAAGATCTAATTTTTCTTAACACTGTCCATCACTGGCCCCACCACGAATGAAGGTATATCAACTAAATTTTCATTGTTCAATCTTTTGCGTATCTCAACCTAAATACCTAAACATTTTTATCATTTAATAATGATTAACAGGACGTTTCCATTTGTTTTCGTCACGTCACGAGCGTAACGTCAGGGTTTTCTATTGATTTTCACGTACAACCAATGCGTTACTAGGGAAGTGTAACTCCCTTAGTTTTAATAGCAGGAAAATCGTTAGCCACTTTTTGGAATGCTCTCATTTTATCACAGCATTTCATAATCCCTGAGCCTCTGTAGTGTCAAGGAAAGCTTCATTATTACGCTCAGTTATAAACTAAATATTGCTAAGTAACCATAATGAGCTAATAATGTGTAAAATAAATCATTATTAAATGATCTGACTGAAGAACCGTAGGTCTACCGTCCGTTTTTATAAGCATTATCTTTCACCTAATGCTGTAGGTACGAATCATTACATAATTCGTCAATCCAACAGAATATAATTCTTAACTTTACTTTATTTTTACTGTTTACTTTAATATGCAGATTGATCAATAATATCATCTACCTATTACAATTTAATTTCCTAAGACAAAATATGTTCGAAAAACCAATCGGATTCTATGCTTCGCCGCAATAATTGTCTATGTTGGGGACACTACGGTTTTTTTCCCCCTCTTCAAATGACGTTTGAATATAAAGGTGTCGTCCCAAGACTCAATAGAGATTTGCCAAAATGTCGATCAACAATATATGATTATTTTCACTTGAATATTAGTAATATCGACTAAAATTTGATAACATTTATGAAAACTGTCATTGTCACTGAAACTAAATTCGATGAAATACTGTATTGTACCTACTCATAGATTATAAGTTTGGTAGGAATAAAAATGGATTGTTCTTCAAGAATTATTTATGTAGATTGGTTTATTTGTCGACCACTTGGGAATACATCCACAGATCCCAATAATTATATTGGAATTTTCTTAGTTTTGACATTCATTTTTGGGACGAGCTAATTTTTAATGCCTTCTTTGCTAAATTGTTTACTATCGATTCCATCATTGATCAATAAATGATTTAGTATTAAATTAAGACCAAGATAGTTCTTAAGAAATAACGATATATTCTCAGCTGCTGAAAAGGTTAGGTAAGGGGGATAATTGTGCTAATTATCAATACTGAATACATAATTGGATGATAAGAAAAGCATGTGCAAGAAGGGACAGTATTTATGGCTTTGATAGAATTTATCATTTTTAACTAGGTATATCACGCCTTAAATGTACACTCTCGTGTCAGTTCTTAAGAAATAATATATTCTCAGCTGCCGAAAAGGATAGGTAAGGGGGATAATTGTGCTAATTATCAATACTGCATACATAATTGGATGATAAGAGAAGTGTGTGCAAGAAGGGACAGTATTTATGGCTTTGATAGAATTAATCATTTTAACTAGGTATATCACGCCTTAAATTTATACTCTCGTGTAGTAAGTATTTTGGAAGAATGAAACACAATAGTGTATAGTTGTGAAATTTAATTAAAGAGGATGTACGGATAGTGAATAGGTTTTTTCACGAGACTCGCAACAGTGCTTCCCCGAAGGAAGATGAATGATAATGTCTAATAAACAATGATGAGTTTAATCACTTTAAGTACCTTTAATAACTTTAATTGTTTGGCCGAAGATAAAGGCTACTGCACATTTCTCCGATAAAATACGAATTTAGTAATCCTGCATGTTCAGTCGCCATTGAATGTTTTCAGTGTACCTACATGATGCATGCAATTTGTGCGAGTTGGAATCCTCAATTACAGTGATATTGATCAATTATGAAACAATTGAACCAGGACATTAAACATTTTGAAAATGTTGAATCAAAAATAGGGTAATTACAACAGTGTTTCGGTTCCACGATTTCACGTGAAATAGACGTATAAAATTATATTACTACGTTACTTGTATAAGTATAATAATTATAAGTTATTTACTGTAATCTTGCGGGTGTTCATTGAATAACAGGTTCCCACTCAAAATCAAAAGCCAATTTTGTTCATGACTTGATTACTTAGACACTTATTTAATCACTATTTCAAAAAATCTACTTCTCATTTATCAAATTGTTTTTCAAAATTTTGCAAACAACTCAGAGGTAAATCCATAAAATATTTCCACGTAGGTACTCGATTCTATCTTTCAAGAATTCAATAATCAGATCAGTAAATTTCAGAGATTCCTAATCTACTATGACAGTTATCTTGAATAATAATATCTCAAGGTTGCACACACCTATGATGTCATCGCTGTCGTCTGGTAACAAAGGCAGGAAGTATTTGAGGTCTTCATACAAAATCTTAGTGCGTAATCTCCACCATCATTCATCCTATTACTACTATTACTACAACTACCTATTACTTTTCTAGATGTAGGGTTTAATGATTCAAGACAGGCTTTTACACTAAGGTCCTTGGAAAACTTACCCACGCCCTAATATAACTTCAATATGAGTGTAGCCACACTCCCCATACAAAATCGTTATTCCATATATAACTGTATAAAAAATATAACATAAGATATGTCCAACTACGTTCCCGAAGGAAAAAGTAAATTTTTCAAGGCATACTTCTTCGAATTACTCTCCAGTCATTGAACTAATCTTATAACTGTATAAAAAATATAACATAGGATATGTCCGCCTACGTTCACGAAGGAAAACATTAATTTTTATAGGCATACCTTCTTCGAATTGCTCTCCAGTCATTGAAATAATCTTATGTCGCACCTAAGTTAATTTGTGATGATTTCATTGAGCTGGTGACAAATGAATAAAACAACTTGACATAGTAGTGATGATACACCGCAAAATCTGAGTCATTCTTATATGCGGGTTTCACGGTTTTATGTGAAACACGTGAGCTGAAACACATTCTGTGTTTCAATAATTTCATTCGAAGCATGTAAATGGTAACCGGGGGTCCAGGGCAAGATGCGGAACGCCGTTCTTTATTGACATGGATATATTATTATGTCTTTGCTCTGGGGGGGTCAAACAAAAATTTACGTCACGCAAAAGTTACTGTCACAATTTTTAATGATGTTCACGTACAACCCAGCCGTTGCTAGGGGAATGGAACTTCCGCAGTTTGCATCGCACAGAAATCGTTCTCCACTTTTTGGAAAGCGCTTGATTTATGTGATAAATGTTCACATCTCAAGCTACCAATGTCCCCCTCCTTACGTACCTGGCTACATTCCTAAACTAAATTGATTGGACTATAAACAATTTTAATAAGCCGGTTACAATATTCTTAACGTAAAGCAATAGCATCATTTACTCCACTCCATAGGAAACATTTTCACCCTCTTGACAACAGTCGAGGACAACTCGAGGACAACCGTTATGAAATCCCCAATCAAAGACATATCCATGTAACATGGTATCTGCTTGTAAAGCGGATAGTGGAACTCGTTTTTTATTTCATCTTTTATTTTTGAAAATTCACTAGAAAGGGGTGGTTATTGTCAAATACTGAACTAATGAAGAATTTGCACAGATTTATTCTCTGCAGCGTCCGTCCGTGTTGGACGTAAAAATGGAGTGTGTATGAGCCAGCTTGACGCCTCGTCCTTGGAGATACGAAGAAAGCCCGAAGGCTGCCTCAAGTTGATCACTCTTACTTTTTTTTCTATTCGGATCTCAAGAACAGCATGAAGCCGGAGTGTCAGGAAGCTGAGGAAGGGGGGGTTGGAAGGAAAAAACCGGTCTGAACGCATTAGTGACAGCTAGAAGATTACGGCCAAGGTAATACGGAATCGAGAGTGTTACACCGCCTGAGGAGAAAATAACACCTTCCCCCACATAGAAGAGTTTACAGGATAACTCTGAAACAACGGTTTATACTTCCATTGTTCACTCAATACTCCTAATTGGGTTATCCAGAATAACACGGTGAAAACAAATTATCAAATTTTTGAGTGCCCAAATGAAACGTTGTATGCATTTCAAAAAACTTCCTCGTCCTAAAGAATGTTGGATCGAACATGTTCACACCTTTTCGTTTGTTTTCATAGGTGCCAAGTTACTTCGAGTAGGAGGTGATAACTATGGCCAGGGTTTGGTAGCTACATTATCAAAATTACATAACTCTGTGCCATTGCAATTTTATGGCGGCAAACCCTTCAAGTATCCACATCAGAACATTTTATAAACCGAGGATGCAACGAGGCAGCGATGTGCAATTACAAATTGGTGGAGGAGAAAATAATACCTTCCCCCACAGAGAAGAGTTTACAGGAAAACTCTGAAACAACGGTTTATACTTCCATTGTTCACTTAATACTCCTAATAATCGAGAATAACATGGTGAAAACAATTAAATTATCAAATTTTTTAGTGTCCAAATGAAACGTTGTACCTACACTGCATTTCAAAAACTTCCTCGTACTAAAGAATGTGAGATCGAACATGTTCACACAAAACCGCCTTTTCGTTTGTTTTCATTGGTGCCAAGTTTACTTCGAGTAGGAGGTGATAACTATGGCCAGGGTTTGACAACTATTTCAACGTAATCATAACCAAAATTACGTAACTTTGTGCCATTGCAATTTTATGGCGGCAAAACCTTCAAGTATTCACATTAGAACACTTTGTAAACCGAGGATGCAACGAGGCAGCAATGAGCAATTACAAATAGGTGGAAAACCATTGGGTAAAACCAATGAAGAAGAAGCAAGTAGCCAAAGCCCACAAAATGATGCACGGAGTTTTGAAGCATATTCACGTTGGTGGAGTATATGGATTCAACAATTTTAATGTCACCAAGAAAATGGATTTAAAACATCATCAGACTGAAGAACAACGTATATGGATACAGGCCTAATAAACCGCGAAACCTAAGAGACGTCAGATAATAGGTAGTGGACATAGCTAAGAAAAGACACTTTATTGCCAACATTGAAAAATCAATTACAATGGTTAACAATTAGGCCCAACAGTTTCTCGACTCTTGGGGTATGATAGCGTTCTAGAGATTGCTAGGTTGTTTATAAGGATAGGCATGCTCAAATGCATAGAATTATAAAACGAAGACATTCACTGAGGAATTGGAAGAACTGGTGCAATTTTATTCTTCAACAGAAAACAATGAAATGTTTTGTTGTGTCCTGCATAACACAACAACAAAACCTACACAAAGAAACGAACAAACGTAGAATTGATGAAAAAACAACTAGGTATCCTCTTAATTTGAGTGAGATCATACGGATGGGCCATGATGCTTGATGGAATTCACGCTGCCCCAATAAAAGTATCAATAAGAAGAAACTGATTGTTGACCATCTATAGCCTAAACCCGTATATTCTCTGAAAATCTCATCAAAATCGGATGATAACTTTAAATTGAACTTGTAACAAGGAGTTCACGTTCACGCAGCAGCTACTAATAATAAAAAAGTTCCAGTCATGCAGCATGATCGTATGAGCGAACTTTCGTAAATTATCGTACTATATTATGTTACATTGTTTTGAAAATTAAGGACTTTGAGGGAAAAGAAATTGTCAACTACCAATTTTATGGCAAAAAAATCGTTCTAAATAGTATTCTGCGATTCAAATAGAGATATCGGATTTTTTTAATTTTGTGTGTAGTTTTTATCAATTTTTTAGCACATTTTAATGAAATTCAAGTACATTTTTCAGCATAGTTTTGTACATAAATTTTTTAATGTTCTATTTTATAGTTGATAAACATTATTTGAGCAATATTCTGCTTTAAAAAAAATATAAATTTACCGATTTTTAGCCGTTTTTGCTATTTTTAGTGATTTTTTCAGCACTTTTTTTGAAACTGGCCAATTTAGTGTGCTGAAAAAATGCTGGCCAACGAACTCGTCCTTGATTTTTTGTCGCAAGAACGGAATTTCTATCTCAATTCTAAGGAGAGTTATCGTCTGGAAGGACACACACACACACACACGCATATATAAAGTACACATATGAAATGACAGACATATTTATGAACTCATAATCACCAATTTAAGAACGGATATTTACTTGGTATTTTTTTCATTGTTGAAACGAAATGCATGTTTTATCGCTATTTTGAAGGACGTTAGGTACATCCTGTCTAGGTGGAGTATAAGTGGTGAGGTAAAAAACTCAAATGATATGTTGTGTAAATGTTGGGTATATAAATTGTTGAATATTGATTTGCTGTGTAAGTATATGAATATAGTACCATTTGTTTTACATTTTCCAATGGTAAACCAAAACATCCATTTCTTACATAGCTCCTTTAGCTTTATAATGGATAGCGAATAGCAATGGGTTACAGGAGTTAGTCACTGTACATATGTTTTGTGTTACCATCCATTTTATGATTTCCTGCCACCACTATTCAAGACATGTCAGAGTTCACATGTGATTGTTGTGACACAACTCGGTAAAAATTGACTATTTTGCATCGCTAAATCAATTTTAATTATTCTGGACGTCTTAGACGCTAACGTTTACGATATTCACATTATGAAAGTTGAAATTCACTGTCTGCAAAATGAATGTTAACTATCAATTTTATTGCTGAAAAATTTGTTCCAAATAACATTCTATTATTTAAACAAAGATATTGGATTTCTAGAATTTTTTACATTTTTATCGATTTTGTAGAACATTTTAATGAAATTTAATTACAATTTTGAGCATAGGTTTGAGCTTTAATTTAATTACAACTTCATAGTTGATAAACTTTATTAGAGTAATATTCTGTTTAAAAAAAAAAAAAAAAAAAAAAAAAAAAAAAAAAAAAAAAAAAAAAAAAAAAAAAAAAAAAAAAAAAAATTCAATAAAAACACCGATGTTAAGCCATTTTTTGTGATTTTTGTAAGTACATTTTTTGAAATTTGACCAATTTAATGTGCTCAAAAAGTGTAGTCCAACGACCTCATCCTTTCTTTTGAAATGTTTGATTTTTTGGCGAAAGAATGAAGTTTTTATCTCAATCCTATCGAGAGTTATCGTCTGGAATGACACATACATATAAATATTGACGGCCGAACGGACCGAGGCCTTAGGCTTAACGTTACTGACGGCCGAGTGGAGGGAGGCCTTGAGATAAACGTTACTGACGGCCGAGCGGAGCGAGGCCTTGGGTCTGCGTGCTAGTACGTACATAAATACAACTTCTTCATAATTTCATGGCTGATATTTTCTAAGCCACAGTCAGTATTAAAACTACATAAAGTCCTAAAACAGTTGAGCGTAAAACATTAAAGAGAGAGACCGAGAGAATCGGAGGACGGAATATTTCACGGAGTAAACTCATCAGTTGTAATTACATTTTTATTTTTATTTATTTTTTATTTTAACAAGCACCTACTATCTACGTTTTAAACAGCATGGTTCTAGGATTGGTTATACAGGGATACTTCCATAAGAGTAGTTCAATCTGAATTTGGACAATGTTTCATGCAAATATTACCGATTTTTACAATTAGCGAACGGCATTATTTCGATTTTTGACTGATTTTTCAACTTTGAAATTTTTGAAAACTTGATACATATTCTTATAGGAAATTTTACGCTGATTCCGAATATACCACATATTAGTATGCTGAAAAAATTATTTCGCACAACAAATCGCAAAAAACAGGCTATTTTGAAATTTTTGAAAATTTCAACCCGAAGATGTAATCCGATCATGCTGGCCAACGAACTTGAACTTTCGTTTTGTGTCCTTAACATTTTAAATTTTGTTTGAAGTTTCTAGCACAATTCTACGGACAGTTATCGTCTGGAATGACACATACATACATACATATATACATACATACATAAATACATAAAAAAATGCGTTAAACTTCAGAATATGATTCAGAATAGCCTGAAACGGATTTCTGCATAACATTTTTTCGAAAATTCACATTCTACAAATTTTGAGGCGAGAGCAATAGCTTAATTTTCTTCAAAAATTTGCTAAAACGTGTTGAATGGTCTAAAAAGTAAAATTTGAGCGGAAATTTTGATTTTGGAGTAAAGAAATAAATTGTCATCTTCCGCAACAACAAAACAAGGCTTCCGCTATGTAGGTAGGTTGACCCGGAAGCAAAACTGTTGGGGCACGAAGCACATTGTAATAAGTACAATTCTTCCAGGCATGACTATCTAGTTTACCGGCTGTATGGAGGCAGACGGGAAACACTGACAAATTTATATATTCTTGACAGGTAGCGAAAAATAAAGGAATAATTTTCGAATAGGTAGACCAAGTACAAACAGGTGATAATAGCTGATACGCTGATGAGGACGTTAGTTCAAGGTTTGGTAGGTTGGCAGCGCTAGCGAAGCGGCCTGCAGTAGCAAGCCAGCATACTCAACCATGATTTCAAACTATGATGGACAGCCTCCATTTTATCAATGGCAGACAAAGTAAATAAAATGAGTAGGCATAATATAAAATTTTAAAAATTATCAGCTTTACAAACTAACAATATAAACGAACGACTTCTATTTAATATGATATATAACTACGAGTTGATATTCAACAAAAAACTATAACTCCAACATTAAAATGAGAAATTTTGAAGGAGAAATGTTCCACATTAATTAACAATCAGCCCCAACAGTTCCTAGACTTAAGGTTAAGGTATGATAGTGAACTGGAGGTGCTAGGTTTTTGATAAACAAAAGCATGCTCAAATGAGAATTGGAGATGTTGATAATCACTGGAGAAGAATTGGAGGAACTGTAGCAATTCTTGAATAGAAAATTGTGAAATATCTATTAGGACAAAAAAGCTTTGCCGTACATAAAACGTGGACCAGTTGGAGAAGATGCAAAAATAAATGGCAAGACAAAAGCGAACACAATAATTTCACATTGCGATAGACAGCCTCCATTTTATCAATGGCGGACAATGACAATTCGAAGATTTGAATTTGAATTTTGAAGATTGAAGAACAGCATTAGTATGAATAATGACTAAAATTTCAATAAAATGTGCTAAAAATTCGGTTAAAGCAGCAAAAAAAGAAGAAACCAAAATCTCTTCGAATAGCAGAATAAGAAAGTATAATACATGTTTTTGCTTAAAACACACAGTCGTTCATTAGTTGATAATGAACATTTCCAGCTTACTTCAAATCTAATCAAATTACATTTCTAAAATTGCAATAATATCACAAGAACTCGAATAAAAAAATATTTGCATTAGAAAAACGTAGTTCAGTGTGATGGGTGGCACTCTTTTTTGTCATTAACAATCTTCTTAATGTTAGGCTCATGGGTCCTAGCGGCCATTCGAATGCAATGGTCCAAATGTTCATCCGTCAACCTGTTTCTGTAGTTGGTTTTAATGAATTTCATACTGGAAAATGAGATCTCACAGAGATATGTTGAGCTGAACATTGCCTTCACTCGTAAACCAATCTAAACCAAAATTGGACATTTTTGCTTAGGAACAAAATATCTGTTAATATATGTTAAATAACGTATCTGCAGCTTCTGAAAATGCGGATTTTTTGGATGCAACCTGCAAATACAAATGAAGAGTCCCACTGAAAATTGGAGCGGTTCATTCAATCTCGGAGGGTAGTAGTTGGTTATAGAATTTCATCAAATTATTGGCACCAAATAGGTATCTAAAAGATGGCTTGTGTGACAATGAAAGCCTCTAACTCTCCAGTGGAGAGTCAACTAATCCAGGAAGTTAATTTTACAGACGACGCAGGACCATTAGAAGATCAGAGAATGCGCTCATGTTAGTCAAGAGCTTATTAGCAGAGAGGCGATCTTCAAGTTTGAAAGTAAGAGTAGGCAACATCGTTAGAACGATCCAGTTCGCTTTCTTCGTACAATCCACCCATCACAGTTCTTTCGAACAAATTCTAGTAGCGATCCAGTCATGTCGACGAAGGACAAGCGGGTATTCAGTTCGATAAAAGTAAAAGTAGCCAAGAATTAAATGTCATTTCTACTGCACAGAGGCAAAGAAGTCATCAACATGCACGCGCTACATTTTCAATAAATCGCAGGTGCACGCACTTGGTGTCACTGATATTGAAAAGTTCCAGTCTTGAAGCATGACCGTATGAGTGAATTTCCATAAATTACCACCCTTCTTATTAGGCGTAGGTTTATAATATGTTCAATTGTATTGAAATTTGAGCAACTTGAGTACGAAGAAATAGTTAAAAACCAATTTTTTGGAAAAAAGGAGACTTTACACTGGTAGGTAGGGGGGTGTCCCACCCTGACGAGAGGGGTGCTTTGACGTCACCAGGGTGCGAAACTTTCAAGAATCATTGAAAGAGAACTACTCACCGTGGGAAACTGCGGTTGATGCCAAAATTACTTAGGATGGAATCTTCTTCTATTTAAAAATAGTTTAAATACACTTTTCGCACCCATGGGTAACACTCATTCTACCGAATGGGAAATATGGGAATGGGAAATATCAAACATTACTAGTTGCAGATTGCGGAACCTTGTTCATCTGTTTCAGAGTGCCTTCACTCTAAAACGTGGGTAAAATATAGGGAAGCCAGCCAGCTAGTATATAGGCTGAATTTGTTGGCTGCATGAGCGCAGTTAACATGATACACACGCCCGTTAAAGCGCCATTGCAACGAAATAGAGGATGACAGCTAGCAAAAATCCAAATGTAAATTAGTTTAACGTAGCAAAGTCAAGAATGGTTGACTACAGCATACACTCAATCCAAAACTTTCATGTCACTGCGGAACTTGAGTCACTGGTCACTTAGTTCTACATGCCAACGGCATGTTTGCAATCATCGAAAAACTAATGTAAACTTCTACTCATGATCAATCTGTCGGAGTGAGATAATTTTTTTCCCTATCCTTCGGTAGGTACTAATTAAAAAAAAAAAAAAAAAAAAAACTACTGAAATGATTGTAAAAAAAAAAATCTGATGACAAATACTTTAAACCTGTATATCATATCAACCTGGGAATCACTTCAAACGATGATAACGTTTCTTTTTTGGTAGCTTTCGACGAAATGAATATCCATCCAGTGAACCTTATTCAACTTAAGTGTATGTAAAACGAAGCACAGGTAGGTACAACGAAAAAAACGTTTGAAACTTTCAACACTCCAAAAACCTAAAGAAAAGAACCAATGAAAGCAGAAAATACGACAGCAGGAAAATTGCAATGCTTGCCAGCACGTTCGATAGCATTTTCATTCTCGTCGATTTATGTAATGATTCCACTTGCACGTTGCACCAAACAGGCTAATAAGCTTGGGCGTCAGTTCAAAACCTCCTACATCCTCGTAGGCCGCGCCAAAAAGGTCCGTCTCTGCATTTCGAAGCCATTTTATTTTACGTTTAACTTCAATTCGCATTACTTACCAATATGTTTTCATTTTTATTTTTAGGGAACATAGGCTGATACGGCCAAAATCATATTGAAAACTTTAAAAAACACATGCAATTGAGCTCAACAAATTAACAAAACTCAAAGAAAAAGTGACACGAAACAACTATACTCGAAATTAAACTATAACACGGTACAAACGTTATTATGATTCGATTTGCGAGAAGTCGAGAGAAATCGATAATCATCAGAAACGCTTGCATACACGTTGGGACATTTTATGTCTTTAGTTGCTGACTCGTATGCAAGCTCTAAGAGCCACTAAGCTGATCCGGACCCTGGGCATCGTCAAGTAAATGTCCTAAAGAGGCTACATACGAAATTACAGCTTCCTAGAGAGTAAAGTATAGAAATTACCGATTAAAATTATTTGACCACCGCTTCACAAATCAAACCGTTCTCCAATATTCGGATCATCTGCTATGAATCAAATCATCGAAACACCAGCTCAATGTAATCATCACAAATTAACAAGCGGTTGCAATCATGTTCACAATATCAATTATTGAGAATGATCACCTGTGTGTAAACAATTATTCATATCACCATGCTTGTTGGCCACGCACTTCGCAGTAGTTAACATAATATGGTTGGATAAATCGAGAGCTTTCGAACGAATGGTCAACGAATTTTGTGGGATGAAAAACGACGAAGTACCATTTCCCTAGCAACGACTCGGTTGTAAGCGGAAATCATCAGAAAATCAACCCTTACGTTTTTTTTAAACACTTTTATTTAACGATTTAAAAACGACCCCAAGATTTTCTCTTAGCTTCAGACGACTAGGAATAGACTATTCTGGTTAAGGGCAGCCGCTGTGTTGTACCTTTCTTCAGGTTTCATGTTAATTAGGCAAAGCCTACTATACACTTTCAGCAAAACCGTAATATTCAATGAATAATAAAGTTATCATTTATATATTTTTTTAAAAAGCTTTTATTTAACGCTTTATTCGTTTATGTGCCAAAGTAAAGACGTAAAATGTCAAAAACTCTTATTGCAGTTGTAATCGCAACTGAACGAATTAAGAATATAATGACAGGAAAAACTGAAATTAGGAATGTAAGTAAGTAATCGTAGTAAGTGTTATCGTAATCATATCCCTAGGTACTGTGAGTATAATCGAAATTGTAATCACAACCCCACGATTGTAATCGTAAATCATGATTACTATTACGCCCAACTCTTTTACAAATCCTCAACATCGAGCGACGACTTGACCCATCTCGTCGAAAAATGTCAATGTGTCTTTATTTATTTATAAGTACGGCTTTTGCCAATTACATAGGGGATAGAGTACAAATTATGTTAGGAAGAGATAATAATAATATAAGAAAAATTAACTTCAAACTTGGAAAGAAATGAAAAAATACAGAATGACAAAAAAAAAAAAAAAAAAAAAAAAAAAAAGAGAAAAATAAATAAATGCATCATTTGTATGCATCAAATGCGATTCATAACTTATTCACAAAACTACAGTCACTGAACACATAACATTGGAGGTAAGAGTTTAGGCTCCTCTTGAGATGCGGAAGACCATCGCTGGAGGAGGGACTTCATTTCACGAGGTATCCGATACATAGGCCTTTGCAGTTGATAATTATAGGCAGCAAACAGAAAATACAACAAAACACAGCTACAGCTACATGTTTGTAGCTTTGGGCGAACAGAAAAATTTCCGATAAGAAATCCTACGCTAGTTGGATACCAGGGAAGAAAACCGGTCCCCGAAACCGGAAGGAATGTCTCCTAGAAGTGGGAGTATGAGACTCATAAGAGGTCAACAAGTGTCGTAAGGTGTAGGTAAAGCCACCCCTGCCCAACCCTACTTCCTGCTGACCGGATTTTTCTCCACCATAAGCCGGTAATATCGAAATCGAAAGTTGAATAATGCTGTGGACTAGGTTTTTTTTCCTGGGAAGAATTAAGGATTTTGTCGGAAGCGTCAGATGGTAGTACTGATTATCACATTATCCCGAATTTGTGGGGAGAGATTTTTTTTTATAAATGGTTATCAGTGACTAACGGCTTGGTACATGTGGCAATTCGTGCATGAACTAAGCTCATCTCACGAATATTATCCACAAATTCCATATTATGGAGCAAACTACAATTCTGGAAATGCCCAACCTACTTCCTGCTGACCGGATTTTTCTCCACCATAAGCCGGTAACACGGTAGCACTGATTATCGCATTATCCCGAATTGGTGGGGAGAGAATTTTTTTAAAAATGGTTTTCAGTGACTAACGGCTTGTAATATGTGGAAATTCGTGCATGAACTAAGCTTATCTCACGAATTATCCACAAATTCCATATTTTGGAGCAAACTACAATCCTGGAAGTGTAGGAAATGTCACTTTGGACTCACCTTGGCTCAACTTCCTGCTGACCGGATTTTGCTCCAAAATAAGCCAGTAATATCGAAATCGAAAGTTGAATAATGCTGTCGACTAGGTTTTTTTTTTCTGGGAAGAATTAAAGATTAGTTGGAAGCGTCAGATGGTAGGTAGTACTGATTATCACATTATCCCGAATTTGTGGGGAAAGAATTTTTTTATAAATGGTTTTCAGTGACATTTGTCAGCACACAGACAAAACAGCTGATCTACCTTCTCAAAACATCCACTAGGGTGTACTGGCCACGCCGGTACTACCTCAGTATGTAACTTACTGATTGTCTTACGTTGCATCAAGCAGTGGATCGAGGGGGAACATTTCACTCACAACGACGCAGTAGTTTACTATAAAGTTTCATCGAGTTCAAGGTTGCCCTTTGAACGAAAGGAAAACTTGTAGGTAATGGGTGCTTCAAATCTCACCCGCCTATAAGTCTCCTTTTGGTGCACTTGTCATTTCAGTTCTTTTCAATTCAAATAGCACCTGCCATTAGTGTTTTTTAAAATTCAATTTATATACTTAAATTGACCGATAAACAAATAGTACTTGTCGGCCTCCTGTTGGTGCAACCGTCATTTCAGTATTCACCAATACCTACCAACAGGGGTACCTCCTCTTTTTACAGACTTCAATTAATTTAAATGCTTTATTTACTTTCAGTTTTTATATATTTAAATTTATAGATGAACAAATAGCACTTGTCTGCCTCCTGTTGGTGCAACCGTCATTTCAGTATTCACCAATACCTCCCAACAGGGGTACCTCCTCTTTTGACAGACTTCAATTAATTTAAATGCTCTATTTACTTTCAGTTTTTATATATTTAAATTTATAGATGTACAAATAGTACTTGTCTGCCTCCTGTTGGTGCAACCGTCATTTCAGTATTCACCAATACCCCCAACAGGGGTACCTCCTCTTCTGACAGACTTCAATTAATTTAAATACTTTATTTACTTTCAGTTGTTATATATTTAAATTGATAGATGAACAAATAGTACTTGTCTGCCTCCTGTTGGTGCAACCGTCATTCCAGTATTCACCAATACCTCCCAACAGGGGTACCTCCTCTCTTGACAAGACTTCAATTAATTTAAATGCTTTATTTACTTTCAGTTTTTATATATTATTGCAACAAATAGTAACGTGTCTGCCTCCTGTTGGTGCAACTGTCTTTTCGGTATTCAGTAATACCTCCCAACAGGGGTACCTCTATTGACAGACTTCAACTAATTTAAATGCTTTATTAATTTTAGTATTTATATATTATTGTAACAAATGGAAACTCGTGGCTTGTAACACGTGGAAATTCGTGCATGAACTAAGCTTATCTCACGAATTATCCACAAATTCCATCTTTTGGAGCAAACTACAATTCTGGAAGTGTAGGAAATATCACTTTTGGACTCACCTTGGCCTCTGGTTCTGGAAGGTTGTGATTGAGCAGGTTGTGAAGGCTGAGGAGGAAGAGTGGTAGCGACGCTGGACCCTCGACCGCGCGATGGGAATCTCGTGTTAGCTGGGAGTCTGTCATCTTCGATGATCGCAGCTTCCACGTGCCTACCTCGGCTCCTAACCAACAAATATTAGAGAATTAACGGCTGCTCCAGGAGGAAGATGAACGATTTATACCAATTTGTGTTGAGATCTCTCATGCTAAGAGCCTTTGCCCGTAACGAAGTGTAACTCCAACCCCCCCCCCCCCCCCCCCCACACACACACACACACACACACACACACACCACATATTCTTTCCACAGAAGACATGTACTATTCCAAAGTGGCACCCAATGAAGTTCACTGAAGTGTAATGCTCGCGTTTAAGTTAATCGCTATTTTATTTTTCCTTGCCTCCACCTCCTTACTTATGTCCTACTTAGTGATACAAGAAGTGTTAGTTGTGTCTTGATAGTTGGCCGCAGTGTTACAATTTGTGTAATTAGAAGAGAAAATTTTGATTTTTTAAATGATTTTTGATGTAAGAGATCTTTTATTTATCTAAATTCGATCCAAGTACGAGCAGTTTTATCCCATTGTTTAATCACGCCGAACTCTCGTAACAATCATGTAAATGATTTCTACAAATTAATAAAGTTATTTGATTGATTGATTGAATTGACGGCTGCTGATTGCCACGTAGGTAACGTTAACGCTCTTTTTATTGCCAATTTAAATTCTATTTAAAGACAAAGTGAACCAAGAGTTGTGCAGTATGAACTTAGCATATGTTAAAGATTTTCTTAACAAGGCGGAAGAACAAGGACCGCACACTTTTTCAAAGCTGGCATCCTATGCTGAGAATCAGCAGATTCGGTAACTTAATTTCGTAAAACATTTTCTCTCTAATAATTACTTCAGTCAGCTTGGGCACTGTTTTACAGGTAATATCAATACCTGATTCAGCAAGTTACCTATATCAAATATTAGAGAATTGACGGCTGCTGATTTCCACGTAGGTAACGTTAATGCTCTTTTTATTGCCAATTTAAATTTTATTTAAAGACAGTGAACCAAGAGTTGTGCAGTATGAACTTAGCAAATGTTGAAGATTTTCTTGACTAGGGGGAAGAAGAACAAGGACCGCACACTTTTTCAAAATAGCGTATACCAATAGGTTCGTGATGCAACCGCAATATTGGCATCCTATGCTTGAGAATCAGCAGATTCGGTTTCGTAATTTCGTAAAACATTTTCTCATAAGGTCAATATCATTAGGTAAATATCAAAATACGATTCAGCAAGTTCACTGTCTGTTAGGAGATATAGGTATGATAATGCATTAAAATAGTTCCATTCTCCACAAAAATTGGTTAAAAAATCATGGACATGTTCAAAACATGTTCTCTCAGATTAGATAGAACAACATGTTTGTAATAAGGCTTGAGAATCAACAGCTTCGGTGTCTTAATTTCGTAAAACTAACATTTTCTCTCTGATAATTACTTCAGTCAGCATGGGCACCGTTTTACAGGAAATATCAATACATGTTCCAGAGTGTTTACCTATCGTCGATTAGGGGATATAGATTTCATATGCATTAAAACAGTTCCATTCCCCACAAAAATTGGTTAAAAAATCATGGTCATGTTCAAAACATGTTCTGTCAGATAAGAAACTATTTGTTATATAAGGCTTGAGAATCAGAAGCTTCGGTGTCAATTTTGTAACACTAAAATTTTCTCTCTGATAATTACTTCAGTCAGCTTGGGCAATGTTTTACAGGTGATAACAATACCCGATTCAGCACGTTATCTGTTGATTAGGAAATTAATATAGATGATATGCATTAAAATAGTTCCATTGTCCACAAAAATTGGTTAAAAAAATCATGGTCATGTTTGTCATAAGGCGATTCTCATAAGGTCAATATCATTAGGTAAATACCAAAACACAATTCAGCAAGTTTACTGTATGTTAGGAGATATAGGTATGATACGCATTAAAATAGTTCCATTCTCCACAAAAATTGGTTAAAAAATCATGGACATGTTCAAAACATGTTCTCTCAGATTAGAACATGTTTGTAATAAGGCTTGAGAATCAGCTTCGGTGTCTTAATTTCGTAAAACTAACATTTTCTCTCTCATAATTAATTCAGTATGCTTGGGCACTGTTTTACAGGTGATATCAATACCTCGTTCAGTTAACATTAGGAGATATATGTAGACTATGCATTAAAATAGTACAATTCTCCACACAAATAAATTTAAAAAATCATGATCATATTTAAAACATGTTGAAGTTTTGAGATTCAATTAATTAATTTCTCATACAAAGCAGCGTAGTAATTGATGAGACGCGGGACTTGACGATTTGGAGATTTTGACATGATAACATTGAGAAAGCGTTTCATTGCCTACGAAAATTGGTTAATGAATCAATTCGTTTTCGTTGATTGGAACAAATGTTGAGACGGAGAAAACAGGTGTAACGGGTGATATCAATAAAATAGGGGATACAGAAATGATAGCAAATTATAATTTGTTTATCCTGCATAGAACAGGCGTTTGGTGATGAGGAAAAAAAGGCTCCAGAATCACCTTAGTTGGTATATAACCTATCTATGGCACCACTTCATTGAATAGGAGATGTTTTACAATTTGGTGATAACGATATGACTCATTATTTCACTTAGATGGGGCCATATTATTTGATACAGACAGTGAAATAGTTTCCATTGTCTAGACTAGAAAATTAGGTGAAAGTTCAATTGTTCTTTTACTAAGATTGTTGTTCAACAGTGATTTATAGGCGGTGGTGTCAATACATTAGCATCTGAACTACTACACATTAGGTGATACCGATATGGTCGAATAGGAAACAACCTCACGATCATTCAGAATAATAAATTGATCTCTCATGATACTACTCCAAGGAAGCGTACTTTAGTCAGGTAAGCACTGTCTTACAAGGGGTTGATAGATGCGCTACTCACAGATTAGGGGGTATAAACATGGTATGCACGACATAATAGCGAATACCAATTAGGGGACACTGACATTAAAATAGTTACATCATTTAGAATGATTGGTCAACAATCCAGTTTGTTTTCGCAGCTTGAAACATGTGTTGAACCTAAATGCTTTGGAATCTTCACCTGGTAAACTCTTAAGGGGTAAAGATAATATTAATATGAGAAAAGTTTCAATTTGTAGAATAATTCGTTAACATTAGAACATTATTCTATTCGTTTTCGCCGATTAGATCATTTGTTGAGTCATAGAAAAATTTGGAATCTTTGATTTTCTCTGGTGGACAACTTCCTTTGTTCAGCTGTGGACATTTAAAATAGTTACATTGTTTAGAAAAATTGGTTAACAATTCAGTTTGTTCACGCTGCTGGAACATGTGTTGTGTCATTCAAGAAAATTCGTTGGAATCTAATTTTTCTTAGATGGCATTACATTCGGCTGGGGAACTCTTTACTCAAAATATAATATCTAAATTAGAATAGTTTCATTTTCTAGAATAATTCGTTAACGATTCTATTTGTTCTCGCTGAATTGATGATAGTCATAGAAAAACAAGACCTTGGAATCAACATCTTTGGTTACCTCTAGTGGACAAATCAGCTGTGGAATCAATTGTTTACCCATAAGGGGATACTGACATAGCGGTTTCAGACAGGCAGACAAGGCTCATATTTCTCAGAGTTGTGTATATTTATGAAATTTATCATGTAACTTTTCCTAAAAAACCAGGTCAGTTTTTGAAAGCTGGCTCCAACAGGACTATGTAAGAAACCTAATTGGTTAAAAACTCAATTTGTTCTCCTTCATTAGATCATGTGGAGTCATATAAGATCAAGGCAGAAGAATCGGTACCTGTTTGTGATTTGAATTTACTCCTTATATATTAAATTTATTTAAAAATGTTATATTCATTATGGTTTAGCTTTTTCAATTGTTCTAAAACACTGCAACAAGCTAGTTGATTCATTCGCCGCCTACCTATGTACCTACCTACCGTGCCTGAATGGATCACTTCACCTGGTGATAGTTGTCGAATCCATGAGGAGGAAGCTCCGGAAAACCCAAACAGCGGAGAATAATATCACTGCCATCAATATTTGATTATGATATCAGCAGATATTCCTAGTTCCTCCCTCCCCACATTCTTCATCGGTTCTGGACGGGCGTCTTCAAATTCAAATTTATTCTCGCCATTATTGCTGTGTTCTTCGCCTTTGTCTTTACCTCTATCAACTTTTTACACCTGCATCGTTAGAATTACCATTCATTCTTTTCGGATCTTATCCAATTATTGCTTTGAGTACAGGGCGCCCTTCTATATACCTATCTTTGGTACCTCTGGACCATATACTTCGGCGGAACCGTTTTTTTCGAGAATTACGCCGGCCGGTTTCCAGCTGCTTTCAACGGAGCAACGGATTTTAACGTGAATTGAGGTACACCACGTGGACATTCAAAAGGGGGACCTAACAATTTCAAAACTGGCCAGTAGAGTACTTTGTTCTTCCATTTATTATTTATTTTGTCATGTTTACCTTGAATATTATACTTGTTCGGAAGCAAAAGTAATTCCTGGAATTTTTCATTCATTACTTACACCGACTTTTCACATATAGTAATGGTCCTTCGAGATACCTAGGTACCTAAGTATAGTTTAGTACTACATTGCAGATACCTTTGGGGTTTATCAAAAACCGTATTGCATACAGTACCTTTGGTTTCCTCTAGAAGGCAAAACTTCGTTCAGCTGAGGCTCAGCAGTGGTGACGGCCACTGGCTCACGACCACGCCCGCCAGAAGGTGACCCACGTTCGATTGTCGTGTACCTGCAAATAAAAGGAAGGTAAATGATTGAAATCCGAACTGCTGGTTTCCTTTGGCTCGGCACTATTACAAGAATAATTCAAGCTTCGTTCTTAGTGTGCGTTCTGAGAGTTCAGAACGGATCAGGGAACATCCAATCATTTCATTTGTCTCTAACGTCCCAGAGAGTCTCTCCCTATACATTTCATCCTACAAGGAAGAACAAGAGAGAATTTAGCTCGCTCAGTTGATTAGGGAAGACACGACCGTTTCAATGGTCTCTTGGGACCCAGGGAGTCAGTCACCCTACAAAATCATAACTTCCTAGGGTGAAGAGAAAACAGTTTAGCACACTCATCGATTAGGAAGGACCCGATTATTTCATAGGTTTTTCAATGTACCTGTCAAAGGTATCTCCTACCAAATTTAAACTTCCTTGGGCGAACAGGAGAGAATTTAGCTCACTCAGCTAATCACGTATGAGCCCATCATTTCATTTCAATCGGTTCATAATGTCCCAAAGAGTCTCCCAATCAAATTACAACTTCCTAGGGGGAGCAGGAGAGAAGTTAGCTCTTTCATCCTATTGTGTTGCATTTTTTTGTGACATTACACTAGCAAAGCCAAACTTCCTCTCAATCGTTATTGAATGGAAAAAAACATCAATGAATTACTCGCGTGTTTTTGTCACTGACACTGAACCTTCCTCACTTAGCCCCAATTAGATTATCGGTTATTGCGTCACATTTTTTGTGAGGTTACATCAAATTGCTACGGAACAATTTTATTGACCCCAAGCCGTAAGACCCATGTCATTAATACATACCTGAGAAATGTTTCAAGTTCCTGAAACTGAAAAGTAAAGTTGTTCCACATTTATTGTTCGATCACACTTCGGATTCTCATTCAATTTGCATTACATAGTACGACACGCTCATGAAATGTCTGCCTATACAAGGCTGATAATTGGTTTCTTATTAACTTTGAAGATTTTCTTAGCAATCATAATACAAATAATAATGATAGTGACTTGATATCTTCAGTTATCGTTAGCTAAATTCAATCAAAGAATTGAGAAATTCAACCAGTTTATCATTAACCATATTGCAATATAAACGTTACATCTTAATTTTGGTTTATTATTTTCAATAATATGCCTATGTGATCGTATAGCAAACAATTTTTATAACCCCCCCTCAAACTTTGTCATTTTACGTTTCAAAGTGCGTAGAATCCAAATTTGCAATGTCCGTCCGCCGTCCGGGCCATAAAAGGCCTTAGAATTGACTTTAAAAATCCGTTCTTTCGCACACAGACTCCACCACTTGGGGTTTAGTTGGTCCTAACTTCTCGCCAGCTCGATCGCTCCACACCCATGGGTGCTACGAGCCAAAAATAGGTGAAAAAGTGTCTTTTTCGAAGCTTTGAGTGTTAGACTGACGTACCAGGACCTTTCAAATGAATGTTGATGGGAAAATATGAGTAATATGATAGTGTAAGCGTAATAGGGTGGTGAACCTCCGGTTGTGAGGTAACGAGACCTAGGGAGTACCTCCAGGGTGGCGTAGAAAACTTCCTACACTTGTATTGCTTTCGAATTTCATGTTCCTTCGAGGTCTGAATATATGTTTTTTTCTAGGTCATATTTGTGTGTTAATACCAATGCTTTGCCTACGCATATTTAATAACATATCCTTTCGACTTTTCGTAAGTACTTAGATAATGATATTATTAAGGCAATAATTATTTGAATAGATAGGAGCTCAAATCGAGAAATATTAACATACGTATATAATTATAGAAGTATAGGTTATGGCAACTCGAAATAGGACACGCGGAGGATTCTAGACCGGCCTTATGACGTACGCAAGCCAACTAAAATCATGGTTTTTTTTTCCAAATCAGTGGAAGGATTATGATTTACTTCAAAGCACTCCTCGCAAATGCATCAATGCTATCAAGTTATGAAATAGGTGCTGTATAGGGGCAATACATAATAGGTGTTGTATAGGGACAATACCTCAAAGTCGGTTATTCACAACAAGGAAGTCGTAAATAGTTGAAAAATGTTAAAACTCGAGCAAAATTAATACCAAGTTTCTATTCCAATTAGGAACTCCTGCAAAAGCATATATTCTCACGAAAATTATATACATGCAACAAATGTTGCAGTCCTTGTTAGGATGTACAATTAGCAAAAAAAAAGATTAATACCGGAAAGCCTGGTTCTTGGAAAGATTACTTCTATCCACTTTCCAAGTAGAATTATATATTTTATATTATAGTAAAAATGATAATATGTGACATCAGAATCGGAATAATTTTTTAAAATAAGTAGGTACCTCCAAACCGTTTCTATTTTAAGGGGTTTTTGTTTTCAATGGGCCAAAAAAGTATAAATTTGACTCGATTTACAGTCCTACTCCTGCAGTCTCCCGTGGGCATAAACTAATTTGATAGAGTTGATAGTCTGTTTGCCAGTATTTGCTCCTGTCTCAGAATTCCGCCACCGAAACGAATTCCGACAATTCCTTAAGATTTGGAACTCCTGCAATAGCGCACATTTTTACGAAAATAATATCAATGTCAAAAACTGTTATGAGCCTTGTTAGGGTGTAGATTTACCAAAAGAATGATCTAGATCGAAAAATCTGATTCTTAGAAAGATTATTTTTTTCACTTTCAGTTATACAAGTAGAATTATATAATTTTTCATATAATCAAAAATGTATAAACTTGACTCGATTTTCTGTCTCACTCCTGTAGTCTCCCATGAGCATAAACTAATTTGATAGAGCTGATAGTCTGTTTGCCAATATTTGCTCCTGTCTCAGTTCTGGAATCAGTTTTTCTTCTCAGCGGTCCTAAAACTTTCTTTGCGATCACGTCAGACGGCTGCCCCCCCTCCCCCCGTTTTATCCACAACTTTTCTTTTAAAATTCGCTCTATTAGCCATGCCGCAAGACCGAGAACACCCCCCCCCCCCCCCCCCCCCCACCGAAACGTATATTATTATATGGGCAATACCTTAAAGGCGGTTATTCACGACAAGACAGACGTAAATATACGAACAATGTTGAAATTCAAGCGAAACGAATTCCGACAATTTCTTGAAATTTGGCACACTCAGCTGAGCAGGAAAGAGCTCATCAAGGCAATCGATGATATTCCTCAAGATTTGTACTCCTGCAATAGCGCACATTTTTACGAAAATAATATTAATGTCTATAATATTAATGAAAACAATATTAATTTGGGTGTAGAATTACAAAAAGAATGATCTCTCGAAAAACCTGATTCTTGGAAAGATTATTTTTTTCACTTTCAGTTACACAAGTAGAATTATATATCTCATATTATAGTAAAAAAATTATGATTATAAAAGAAATCAGAATCGGGTTAATTTTTTTCTTCTTCATATAGGTACCTACTAACCGTTTATATTTGTAGGGCAGTTTTCGTTTTCAATGTATAAATTTGAAGCTATTTTCTGTCCTAATTCCGCAGTCTCCCGTGGGCAAAAACTTATTTGATAGAGTCGTTAGTATGTTTACCTGTTTTTGCTTCTATCCTCAGTTCTGGGATCAGCTCTTCTCCTCAGCGGTTCTTCCTCCAATGGCTCGGTGACTTCCACAACTCTGTGTCCACCTCTGTGCTCACTCTCTCCTCTGAACCTTGGAGGGTCGGGGCCGGATTCCACATTCCTAACCAAAAACACGTCGTTTTTAAGAATTAGTAATAACAATAAGCCCATATTATAAACTCTGAAAATTATTAAACAGAGGTTTTATTATTCTTGTATTGTATTATAGCTTTTCTACGCAGAACACCTGCCTATAATATTAAACGGATCGTTAGATAGGTATCTCATATGTCTGCATAGGAGTAGTGCAAAGGTGTGGTGTGTGGATGCAAACTGAAGAGAAATTAATCAAATTAAGGGTAGTTGAATTTTTTTTTTTTTTTTTTTTTTGGCAAAAATGGATCTTCTTTATGCCCCTTTTGCTCGGATTCTACTCAACAGATCGCTGCGATTTTTTTTTTTTTTTTGAAATGTAGGTACATCAATACGCAATGAACAAACGACCCCAAGGATTTTCCGGTATCACGATTCGAGAAAATATGCTGAGCTTTGGAAAAAAAACTTAAAATGTAGGCTTGGGGTCTTGGATACAGACTACATTTTTTCGATGTTGCTGGAAAAAGTACGTCAAATCCTTGGGGTCATTTGCTCATTACGTATTGATGTACATTTCAAAAACAAAAAATCGCGGCGATAAGTTGAGTGGAATCTAGGGCCATAAGTGCCAAAAAACATGATTTTTCAGGAAACGTGATTTTCTGAAAATCAAAGTTGTTCATCATGACGTAATCTCATCGACTCCTAAAGGACCCACTATACGGTCAGTCTGGTTGATCCAAAGATTGAACAAACAGATTGAAGCTCACTTCAATCTGTTCATCAATTATGTCTTCAGTCGTTTGAATCCGTTTCGTCTAGCTGTTCGACTTGTGAAGTGTGACGACTAGCACGTGTGACGACTGCCGCAGTGCTCTGCTGAAACAATGAGTTCCAACCAGGATTTGGCCATGCTTTTACTGTCTGTAGCTGCCCTCCAGAAGAAAAAGGATCAAAAGAAAAAGAAGAGAAAGGCGGTGGTCAAAAGTGTGGTACAAAATGAGACACCGTTTCAGTCATGAACATCTTCTCAGCATTCTGCGCGATACGGAGCCAGAGGATTACAAGAACTTTCTGAGAATGAACGATGAAAGTTTTGACAACCTGTTGGAATTAGTATGACCAAAAAATGGAGAAAAAGGACAACGTTATGCAAGAAGCGATTCCTGCGAACCAGAGGTCATCAATCAATCTCAATCTTGGCTGTCTCAGTCGATTGATCAACCACTTTTTATCAAAATACTGACCGTTTAGTGGGTCTTTAACTCAGTCAACTTCAGTGCTGATCGTTCCATGTGAACATGTTCCGGGTGATTATGAAGATGAAGAAGAAGAAGAACAATATTGTACCTATCGTGTTCCAGAAGATTTTGTTTACTTTTTGTTGTTGTTCCGTATCTGTGCTACCGCGAGTGTTCTATATTAGAGCGGGCGCCAGGCTGACAATCTTACTTCGTTAATCATTTTAACCCTGTTCCTCTTGGAATTTTTCAAAAATTCCTTCTGCGCCATGCTCGCAAGATGTTCTTGATTAATAAAAAATTATTTTTCAAATATTGATTTTTGGACCCCGAAAATTTCCAACTCTTAATCGATTAGTACCTATGTCTGTTCATACTAGACAGTAATCCTAGGTCTATACGTAGGTCAGACTGAATTTTATGACAACTTACTTTTGTTTGATTAGCTCTCCTCGGACTCTCGGTTCCTCTGATGGCTCGGACACGGGTTTCCGGGATGGCGCCCGGTCGTCCGAGTGCTGCCCTCGACTCTGCGGAGCGGGTGCGGCTGTGGTTGGCGAGCCGGTTGAATCGTCGTCGTCATCATAATAGTAATAGACGTACTCGTACTCGTATTCCTGGCCGTTGGGTCCTTTCTTCACGTTGATCTGAGGAAAATGCCAATCCGTCACTATTACACTGCAGAGCACTGGTGCTTGTTTTTGGCAATTCAAGTCTTTACTTTGGCACATACACGAAAAAAGCGTTAACAAACTATGCGTTTATTAGTTTGCTTTCCCTAACGGCTAAAGCATCGACAAGAAACTGATTGTTCTACTTCACTTTGCAACCGCAATCAGTGGGAAAATTTTCAATGGATATCGGTCCATTACTAATTAAATTTTTCATACATTTTAATTTCTCCCTTGATGGGAAAAACAAAAGATCATGGGTATGTCTAGTCCCTACTGCTTACCAGTAGGTACCTACTACTCAATTGTATACCAACCATGTAGTGCCTTCTTTCCACAAGATTATTCCATTAAGGTTAAAAAACAATATTAGTTTATAACTTCGAGTAATAAATCAGCATTCCTTTACACTGCAATGGCTTAGAGGTCATGAGATGTGATAAAATGAGAGCATTCCAAAAAGTGGCGAACGATTTTCCTACTACGAAAACTATGGGAGTTATTCTTCCCTAGTAACTCATTGGTTGTACGTGAAAAATCAATAAAAAATTCTACCTAGCCTTCACTTTTCGAGTTAATAATAATCTAAAGTGGTCGTCACAAATTTTGGTGTCATTACGCACATTTTGGAATGACCCCCAGCCCAAAAACATATCAATGTTAAAAGCGTTACGGTTGGTTTTCTGGTGATTTCCGCTTACAACCGAGTCGTTGCTAGAGAAATGGTGCTTCGTCGTTTTTCAACCCACAAAATTCGTTGACCATTCGTTCGAAAGCAACGAGTCTGCAACTAAAGACATAAAATGTCCAAATGTGTTGCAGACTCGTTTGCAAGCGTTTTTAACCTCCCTCTCTCTCAAAATTTGTTGGTTAAGATACGTAGGTATTGTGTGTCGTTTCTTGAAAAGACATCATATTTATATAGCAATCTCTTAACGATTCTTCAATCAAACACAAATTGCGTGGAATGATAGTCGAGAAAAATGTTACAAATTATGAACCAGGGGTTTGATTATAATATAAATATGTGTGTGTGAGTGTGTCATTCCAGACAATAGATCTCCTTAGGATTGAGATATAAATCCCCTTCTTGCGCCAAAAGAATCAAGCTTTCCGAATGAAAGGATTAGCTCGTTGGCCAGCACTTTATTATATTGACCCATTAAATTGGTCACATTTAGAAAAAAATGATAAATTCCTATTAGGTTGTACAATTTCAGTCAAATTATTAACACAAGGACATTTAAAATCAACAAAAAATAAGAATATAAAAAAATAATATTAGCTGAAAAATCTATAAAAACTAGAGGGAGAAAAAAATGATGATACAAAAAATAAATAAACCTAAAATTTTTTTGAATTGCAGAATGTTATTTATTAATAGATTTTTGTTGCCACAAAAATTGGTTTTTAACAATTTCCTCGCACTCAAATAGCTCAAATTTCAATAAAATTCAACATATCACATATAATACGAAAGGTAATTCGAGAATATATATATTATTTATATATCGGTTTATACATAGGTAGGACCTTATATATATTTTATAGAAAACGATTTGAGGGAGATGATCATGATGTTCTATGAGTTTTTTCTAGTATGTTATGTGGATATGTCAGCAGACAATGACACTTGCTACGAAACTAAGGTCTTTTAGCCGTCCACCAAAATACACATTAAAATTTATTTATTATTAATAATTGATCCTCTGATTAATACCTACTACTATTTTAATAATTTATTATTGAATGTAAATATATATATATATATATATATATATATATATATATATATATATATATATATATATATATATATAGAAAAAAAAAATTTTATATATATATAAATCACAGCAGCAATTAATATATATATATATATATATATATATATATATATATATATATATATATATATATATATATATATATATATATATATATATATATATATATAAATCACAGCAGTTTATAATTGCTAGGTCAGTATTGATACGATGGCTTGGAATTAGCGCAGAGTTTTCAATTATTTGTCGTTAGACGTGCAATAGCTCGAAGGCTTTGAATGAATCGATTGAAGATCAAGAATGATCAATTTATATGAAATGCCATGTATGGATTTGATATAAAACTTTTAGAAGTATTCAACATAATTAATCAATAGGGTAGCCATTCAATATCGTTATTATAACATCTTTGAGCGATATTATGCTGAATAAAAATAACTCAAGTATATTGCCCAAAAACACTAGAAGGATAAATAATATGTACGTGGAAAACTCTGCCTTAAATGTTAACGCTCAATTCAGCATCATAAGATATTTACAGAGAAGAGCGTAAAAGTCAATGGATTGTTTGATAATATCAACAGGAAAAAAATTGGCTTGGACTACATTATTGAATAAATTCTGTCAGAAAATATAGACAAATGCTGAATAGCGAATTCAATTATTCAATGGATTAGATTTTTGGGTGGCTGATAATTTCTGACCTTCCATAATATGTTTTGGGCAGTCACGACATGTTATTTAATAATGCCCAAAGATTACCAGTTCACTTTTGATGGTATTTAAAAACTGTGGTCTTTTACTTCGGAGTAAAAGTTTTATTAGTAATCCACTAAGTGTGCATGGAGACTTTTGGAAACGATTGAGAGAATAGGAAAGATAACAACTAAGTATGGATAAGGAAAGACAACAACTAAGTGAGGATTACGAAAGACAAAAACTAACAACATCCCAGTGTTTCAGGGTTTACAAGATTCAATATTATCTGTCTCGACTCTAAATAGCTACCTATTTTTAAAAAATCTATCTTTATGGCTCAAAAATCGATTTTCTGATGTAAAATTGGACTTAAATCGACTCTAAAATATCGAAAATTGAGGGGGTAAAATGCCAAAGAAACAGTTCCCTTGCAACGATTTGGTTGTAAGCGATAATCATCAGAAAACAAAAGAGAACGGTTGTATACGCGTCTAGAACTCATTGGGAGATTTATTTCTTTAGTTCCCACACATCCCCCCAAAATTTCAACGAGTAATTTTGACGAATAATGTTCAAAACAATAATTTCAATTACAATTGTAACAGTTACAATGATTTCAATAAACTCTTGTAATTAAGTAATTGTCTCTACCCATGGCTTCATTTTGGTGTTTTCTGGAACTGATTTCTAACGTGGAAACTGTTAACAACATAACAAGCGGTATTGTTACTACATCCATTATTAACATTATAAAATACAAAATAGCGCCATATATACCAAAACCTATTAGAAAACATATGCGTGATAAATCGTGAGCTTTCGAATGGTGAACGATATTTCTGTCCGTTGAAAACTTAAGAAGTTTCATTTCCCCAGAAACGGGTTGGTTGTACGTGAAAATCATTAATATCAACTGTATTTTTTTTTTTTTTACAACGCGACGCTTTTCGCATCCATGTGCCAAAGTAAAGACTTGAAAAATGTCAATTTCCGTTAACATTTCTTCGTAATGTGTTTTCATGAACAATTTTTTTCAGTTGTTCTTGTGCAAGAGCTAAGACATGAAATTGAATAAAATGAAGCTGAATATGGTAGATGAGGATTTTGTTGTACTTGAGGGTATTTGATGTTTACACGTCTTTACCATGTCCACACTCGGTGTGAAATAATAATAATTTGCGAAGCACAAAGCTCAACGGAAGAGCTGAAAATCATGTTTAGGTACTTTTTCTGACTTGAAAAGTTCAATTTCTCCAGAAACGGCTTGATTGTGCGTGAAAATCACTGGAAATCAACTGTAACACTTTTTTGAGTCCATGTGCCAAAGTAAAGACATAAACCACCAAACGCCGTCCACATCATTCAGCCGTTTGATGGTGTGCACTTTTCAACCACTCAAGGTGGCTTGGAGGGGCGTGTGGTACGGCAAACTAAACAACTCAACATCGCCATCAACAAATCAAATTTTGCAAGCCTTTTCCAAACGATAAGGTTGTATTCGATAATCATCAGAAACGCTTGCATACGAGTCTGCAACACATTGGGACATTTCATGTCTTTAGTTGCAGACTCGTATGCAAGCTCTAAGAGCCACTCAGCTGATCCGGACCCCGGGCATCGTCAAGTAAATGTCCTAAAGAGGCTACATACGAAATTACAGCTTCCTAGAGCGTAAAGTATAGATATTACCTATTAAAATGATTTAACCACCGCTTCACAAATCAAATCGTTCTCGCAATATTCGGATCATCTACTATGAATCAAATCATCGGAATAGTAGCTCAATGAAATCGTTAGAAATTAACAATCGGTTACAATCATGTTCACAATATCAATTACTGAGAATGATCAAGCGGTATTGTTTACTACATCCATTAATAACAGTAATAAATATCGGCTTGGTTGTAAGTGAAAATAATTAGAAATCAACTGTAACGCTTTTATAATTTCATAATGATTGACAGGACGTTTTCATTTGTTTTCGTCACGTCACGGTGGGGTTTTCTACTGATTTTTACGTACAACCAATGCGTCGCTAGGGAAGTGTAACTCCCTTAGTTTTCATAGCAGGAAAATCGTTAGCCACTTTTCGGAAAGCTGATTTATTACGCTCAGTTATAAACTATTATTGCTAAGTAACCAAAATGAACTAATAATGTGTAAAATTAATCTTTATTGAATTATCTGACTGTAGAACCGTAGGTGTACCCGTCCGTTTTATCACCGTGACTAACAGGACGTTTCCATTTGTTTTCGTCACGTCACGGTGGGGTTTTCTATTGATTTTCAAGTACAACCAATGCGTTACTAGGGAAGTGTAACTCCCTTAGTTTTCATAGCAGTAAAATCGTTAGCCACTTTTTGGAATGCTTTCATTTTATCACAGCATCTCATAATCCCAAACCCTCTGTAGTTTCAAGGAAAGCTGATTTATTACGCTACGTTATAAACTAATATTGCTAAGAAACCATAATGAACTAATAATTTGTAAAATTTATCATTATTAAATGATCTGACTGTAAAACCGTATGTCTACCGTCCGTTTGTTTTATAACGCAACGCTTCAGAAGTCTATGTGCCAAAGTAAAGACAAAAAATGTCAAAAACGAAATTCCAATAGGTAGGTATGTTTTATGGAAACAAGTGAGGAAATGTGAAATTCTGACTAAATTTCTTCACGTTATATATATGTATCTATAATTTGAATTTTTATTCATAATATACATTCACATATCGATTTATTATTACATTCTATTAACTCACCCTCGATGATTGCGACGTCCCGGAGGGCTTGAGCTTCTTGTCAGACAACGGCAGATCATCGTCGTCAAAATCAAGTCCACCGTCGTCACGCTTGTTTTTGCGGGATAAAACCTCGAATTTCGGATCGTCAATGTGTTTGAGGGGCGGGACGCCGATGCCCGACGTCTTTTTCACGACGCCTGACAGTCCTTCATCTTTAACGGTGGCTTTAATCGATAAGGCGTCCTTCTTGAGGGATATGTGCTCCGCCTTTTTGATCTAAAGCATGAAAACAAGAGAATGTGAATTAGATACCTGAAGGTAAGTACATATTTGGACAAAACTTCGTTGTCAGGTATATGTTAATTCATTAGGTAATTATTTCTATTCGTCCTAGTTATTGTATACCATTCAAGTGTAAAATTGTTATGCCGTCGATTTCATGTCATTATTATTATTATTATTATTTATTTTTTCTGTGACAGTGATAGTTGTTATGTTAAATTTAACCATTTATTTCAGGGTCTTTTTCCGTGTTAATCAAATCTTAGAGTGTTATGCAATCATCTAGTCATTCAGCCGAGGAAACTTTATAAATTTTGTACTCGTGCTCTTATTCAATATTTTTCTTGTTTCTAAATGTTGTTGATAAATTCTTTGTTTTGTAAATTTCTGTTGTCCCCGTTGGCGTGACACAGTGTGTCGTTCACGTGGAGCTGTGGCGTCGGTCTAGCTGGGCACTGGGGCGGCTCCCTGGTCGGTTTTTCCCCCCTTAAGGTGGTCGTCCATTAGGTCGGCAGAGCGGCGCGGCGCGACGCCAAAATCTTTCTCTAGAGATATAATGTAAATGAATGGCAGTCCGTCCACTAGGTCGACAGCGCGGCGCGGCGCGGGTGAGTCGAAAAATGTTCGCTCTCGACAGCTCTCCGAACTTCTGGAACGCGGCGCGAAAATATTTCGCACCGCCCCACCGACCTAGTGGACGAAGGGCGAAGCGAAAAATTTTCGACCTCGCCAATTTTCGTAAGCGCTCGTGCGACCTCGGCCATTTTTAACTGAATTCTCTCATTGTTTCTTATCATATAATGAACAAGCCATTCTTATGAATAACCTGCTAAACAAGAAGCTAAATCAGTTTCCCTTTTTTTAAATTAAAATTGCAATAATTTGAACAGCCATTTGAATAGCAGGCTAAAATTATAAGATTAGGTATTATGTGCGTTCTAGACTTCCTAATTTTTGTAACCAAGAACTGTCGTTTTTTGCTATTAGATGCCAAGAAAAGCCTATTATATTTTTTAAAAAAGGAATGTTTTATTATTTCTAATAAAAAGAAATAAGTACTATCTCTATTTAATCATGTATATTTTCTGGATCTTACCTCAGACACGACATCGAGTGTCTGTCAGTCGACATTTAGTGTCTAGCTTCACTATCAGTGGCTTGATCATTTCATGAAGCTCAAAAAACTTTTGCTGAGACATCCTGAAATATTCGACGAATTTCTTTTCATCTCTCAATAAATCATGGAAAAGGTGGTTGTGTTCCCCCAAGTCCAATCTTTTTGCGTTGATCGGATGGATCCATTGCCTCTTCCTGCTTTCAGTAATTTCCTCCTCCTCTTCAGCTTCCAGAGCTGCAGCAAAAACGAACATTTCTTCGTCGTCCGAAGAAAATATTTCTCCGTCCGACCACATTTTTCAATAGATTGTACGCGGGACTGGCAAAACGGCGGGTCGAAAAATGAAATCCGCCCCATAGTGGACGAACCTCAAGATTTTAGCGTCGCGCCGCTCTGCCGACCTAATGGACGACCACCTTAAGGGTAGCTTTTTTTGAGTTGTTCGTGGGATGCCGCCGTGGCGGGTTGGGCCTGGGCCCGGTTCGTGCATGGCTTGGCCGGTGCCACACAGTGCGAGCTATAATGTTTATTTTTTTATTTTCTTCTCAACTCAATGATTTGGACGATTTTTGGCGGTATTGATTGTTATAGGTTTAGTGACAAATTTTGTATATTTATTGTACCTGACGTTTGTTATATACCTGTGGTATGGAAAACAATAAAAATTCTCTTTCTCAGGTAGATTAATTGTATCTTGTAAATCCTGACATTGATAGTCCTTATTACTGAGGGTTAGACATTCTGGTTTTGCTTTCTAGTATTGGTAACGTTTATAGTGCTTTGACCTAAACAATCCGATTTATTGAATTTTGACAAGGAAGTCCGTGACGTATTAACGTAAGTACAAGTTGCATTCAAGGAAAGGAGAGTGTCGAGTGTACACATTACGTGACATTAATTGAAGTGGAGATTATCCGGAAAGAGTTTACTGGGATAAGAGAAGTTGTTCCCGCTTCACAAGTAGTGTTCTTTACGTTTGTTTATATCTCTGACCCATCCTCCCCGTCCATAGTGCGTCTTGATATCAAGCTCCCAGCATGCTTCCCCACCAAGACCTTCCGCGGAATGCTTCCCCACCCATGCTCCCCAGCATGCTTCCCCACCCATCCGAGCGGAATGGATCGATCGATCCAGGCGCCCTCGTTCGATTCACCCGGAGTGGATCGATAGATCCAGCAACAGAGAGCACATAGGCTCCTACGTTCTGCCTTCTGACGAGATTACCACGCATTCTGTTGGCTGTGGAGTTTAACACACTCATTGGAGATGATCAGGCCTCCGAGAGAATGCGTTCCGTTTCGCTCCCCATTGATATCAAGGCCCCCGTTCAGTAACATTTTCGCGCCTTTTTCATTCATTAGCGATGTTTTCGAGTGCAAAGTTCAATTTTATTGTGTTTTTTAAATTTAATTTTGTCTTGAAATTAAAGTAGCTAAGTTGAAAAGAGGGGAGGTTAATCAGAGATTTTCCACTGATGGCGTGTGTCATGAAATGGAAGGATAAGAGGGAGATATAATGATGATCTCCACTGAAGCTGATGGAGAACTGCAAACTACTGCTATTCGTTTAGGTATAGAGAAACAAAAGCCCGCAGCAATTGGTATCTACAACAAAAATATGCAAGGGACTGATCAGTGTGACCCCCAGTGTGCTTGCTTATTATCCATCTGAGAGGAAAACTTTGAAATGGTATAGAAAACTAGGAATCCATATAATTAACATGCTTATGAATAATCCATATATTTTGTAGAAACGGTGGGCCGATAGCAGGAGTAAAACTTTGTATGATTACCGTGCTGAAGTAATTATGTCCCTGTTGAACACTGATTTCTCCAAGCCAATCAGCAGAGTGACCCCCCCCCCCCCCCCACGATTCAAAAGACCTGTGCCACGAACCGTGTTTTGAGAAGTGGCACAAGAATGTATTTGTAGACGAAGATACTGAGATGTGAATACCTATTCCATCATCCAACAACATCTTTCTCTTAGTTTAGTAGTACTATTTATATTGTCAATTTTGTATTCAAATTTATAAACATGGGTGTGGTGAAATCCACCACCTCTTTTCAACAGCCCTTTTCAGGGCTACCAAAAAGAGGTAGGCACAACACAAAAATATTTATAAGACGTCGAATTATAACTCCGTCAAACAAAAGATTTCACCAGAGAGAAAATACTAAATTCTCTCTCAAAAGTGAAATATTAAAGAATAACACACAAGGCGACCTCCCTAAACATTTACTGGGCGAGAGAGATGCGACAAACATCTCGAAACAAGTCGCCTTGAATGAGAAACCTCAAACAGGAAGGCTCAAGGTCGTCCAGCCACCCCCCGGGGACCCCGTCACAGCGACGGACGTGGGGAAACCACCTCGAAAGACCAACTCAGCTATCATACGCACAGATACTGAGAAAAAACAATGTGCGAACCAATGAGATTGCACAGTCGAATTTATGAAATTAAGCGGACCAACCAGGAGGCGGCCACCTCCCTATAAATACCCCGCTGGGAGCCCTCCGAATTTCATTCCACTCTCCGCTCTCGACGACGACACCTCTGAAGTACGAAGAATTCTACACGCTCTACGCTGACGAACCTTCTGCATTACGAGTTCATCTCAAGAACGGCTTCCTACTGCTTTCTACAAGGCATACCTTCTCTCCACACAGATCTCGCATTGGCATCTACGAGTCCAGTGATTATTCATCCTGCTCATTGCCCAACGTAGTTCATCTGTCAGGACGCCACCCGGTACATCTATCGATATTCTCTTTAGATCGTACGCCCGAGGGACGTTCCGAGCCGTGTCGCCCGGGTTTCGTAGCATTAAGCTCGTAACCGACCGCTGTGGGCACGCCGGTAAATTACTCTGCTCATCCGCTCTAATTTACCGTCCAAGGAAGCCTTTTTCAAGGCTACGAGGTAGGACCCTGACATACGAGCATTGGAAAGACGCTCTGTCAAGCGAGTCCACCTCCCAAACCCTCTATTTTTCACACATAGAGGCATCGAAACGAGCTAAAAACTCGGTTATTTCGATGGAACGTCGGCCGTCCTATTTCCCCTTGCAAGGGGAGGCAGACGACGGCGAAGCCGGGCCGAGTAGCCCCCGTAGTGCTCCCTACCGGCTACACGGCGAATCCGCTGAACCCAGCGACAGCGCAAGGCGCGATCCTCACGTCCGGACCGCCTTCTCGCCCGACGTATTCGTGCAAGAAACGTTCGATCAAGCCTCGCATATACAAAAGATCGAGGATACCTTTCAGACTCGCTCTGAAGCCGATCATTACGATTCGACCAAGCTGTCCGAGTACCCACGATATTCGACGCAGGCCTACCCGGCCGATCCGAGTGTCAAATACACTCCAAATGCACAAAAAGCGAAGGATACTTTTCAGTACCTCAAACAAGCTCAACATATTCCCCCTACAGATCTAAATCTTAGGCCGGAATATTACAAAACGGCTCAGTACCAAACTGATCGAACCCAGCACTTGCTATGCGAGCCCAGCGCTCCACGCGGCTGCGACACGAACTACCTCCCATTTCAGTCCGCCAAGCCAGTTGACCTTGGCGGATCCGCTCACATTCCTCACGGGAATGACCCGGGGACTAACCCGCATAACCGGAATATAAATGTCCGACTTGGCCTACCTACGCCAAGTAAAACATATTTAAATCCACTACAAATGGTGACCCCGCCTTTGAACAGGCTTAACACGGAGCATTTCGTTCCCTCTTATGAAGCTAGTGGATTTCAGGGAACCACTGCGGGCGTGCGACCCCCGCCGGGCCTCTACGCCCCACATCTCACGCAACATCCCTCTACACAAAGTGGTTTTCAAGCACTTTTAGAGGAGATGGGAGATTATCAAAAACCAATCTTCCAAAAGAAGAATATCGATCGTGCACTCGCCGAGTTCGATCAATACTGCGTGCGAAAACACCTGAGAACGCAGAACGAATGTTTCTCAGCTATATACAAGTGGGTACCAGAAGAAATGAGGGAAGCTATCGACTCAGCTTACCTCACGGCACCCCACGCACCCTACGAAGAGGCCAAACAGCGCCTCCAGCGAGAATATGGGTTGTCCTTACAGGACAGGCTCCTCGCACTCGAGGACCCCGCATCTCTCGCCAAAAAACCCAGCACCAAGTATCACGAAATGTACTCTAAATCTGTTGGGTATTTTTCAGAAGCTCTGATCACTCAAAAGTGGATCGAGACTCTACCCATCGAAGCACGAGGTATGGTCGCAGCTCAGCCTACCACGACCGCCCGGCTCGACCTAGCTGATACGCTACACGCGTACAAAACAGAGAATACTTCTCTGAACATACGAGGAGTAGAATCTACTCCGAAACCCATGAATACTGGTTTCAAAAAGGCCCTCTCGAAACAAGCTGAGTTCAAACCCCAACCAGTGGAGAGTAAGCCTCACAAACCGACGGCCTATGTCTGTCGAAACCACGCACGTTTCGGTAACGAAACTCGCAAATGTGCAGACCCAGAACACTGCACTTGGAAGACAAACACTGCTTCCAAAACTAGCAGAAAGGCAGCGACTATAAGCCAGCCTAAAACCCGGGTTTCTACCGAAAATACTCAGAGGTCGGTACAAGAAAGTACCGTTCCAACCTCCGACGCAGAGAGTTCGGAAAAACGAATAACTGCCAGTGTATCTGAGCCTATACGCCGGCAGTCTACAGAGTATAAAAGGCTCTTTTTCAAGTGCAAACTAAATGGCACTGAATTTCTCATTGACACGGGAGCAGAAGTGAACATTCTGCCCCACAATGTCACAAAAAAATTGGGCTTGAAAATTCTCAAGTCCAACGTTAAGCTCACAGCAGCTAACGGAGCCCCTATAGACACACTAGGGCGAGCTGACACAACAATTAACATCGGCCTCGGAGACATGACCACCGATTTTATGATCACGAAAGTTGATCTAGCGATCCTAGGTATTCCATTCCTCGAGTCTTGGGATATCGGAATACGGGTCAAACACAAGTACATTTATAAAGATAAAATAAAGAGCTATGCCGATCAAAAAATAGCTGCAGTCATGAACAAAAAGTTCACTGACGAACAAATAGCAGCTACTATCCCTCATCGTGACAATACCCCTCAACCAGAGGACGTGCAAATCACGGAGGACGAAAACATTCGCTCTATCATTGACAAATACAATGATAAAATGAGCAAACTTCAAGGTAAATGGAAAAACAACGGGGTTTACCACCGTATAACCACGGAAGGAACACCAGTACACTTCCGAGCAAGACCCATGGCGGGCGAAAAACGGGCTCAAGTCAAAAGTACTTTTGACAAAATGCTTTCAGAAGGCATAATTGCACCATCAGATTCCGAATGGGCATCCCCGTTACACTGTGTGCCAAAAAAAGACGGGTCATGGAGAATCACCGGCGACTACCGTTTCCTCAACGCGAAAACGAAGAAAGACGCCTACCCTCCTCCTCACATTCGCTCTTTCCAAGCGAATTTACATGATACGCAAATCTATTCGACAATAGATTTAAAATCGGCGTATTATCATATTCCGATGCACCCAGATGACGCTCATAAAACTGCAATTATTACACCTTTCGGTCTTTATGAGTTTAAGAAAATGAGCATGGGTTTGGCCGGAGCGGCTCAAACATGGCAAAGATACATGGACAGCATCATGCGAAAATTTGATTTCGCATTTGTATACCTAGATGACATCCTGGTGGCTTCTAAAAATTATAACGAACACATGAACCACCTCAGACAAATTTTTGACAAACTAGGGGAACACGGACTTCGAGTAGGTTTTGATAAATGCATTTTTTCAAAACCTACCGCCGATTTCCTAGGTTTCACTATCTCGAAAGAAGGGATAATTCCTAAACGAGATAAAATAGAAGCCATAGAACAATTTCCTAGGCCAATAGACGTACGAAGTCTATGCAGATTCCTAGGTATGTGTGGTTTCTACCGAGCATGCTCAAGCAAATTCGCTCACACGGCACAACCTCTGTATGACTCCATTCAGTCAAACAAAAAAAATGACAGAACACCTATCGAATGGACATCAGAGAGAGAAAAAGCTTTCAACAGCTTAAAACAAGCAATGATCAAAGCAACATTGCATAACATTGCTCACCCACACCCTACGGCAGAGTGGAGATTAGTCTGTGACGCATCCGACACACACATCGGAGCGGCACTAGAACAAGAAATTACAGACAAACATGGCTCGAAATCTTACCAACCATTGGGATTTTTCAGTAAAGAAATTCCAGAACAATGGAAGAACAAAGCATCGTTCGACAAAGAAATGTTCGCCGTTTACCAAGCGTGCATTCACTGGCACAATGACTTGGACGGCAGATCTTTCCATATTTGTTCGGATCACAAGCCTCTCCTAGGCACGATGCTTAAGAAAAATGCACATTTTTCTAAAATGAGATTAAGATGGCTAACATACATCTCTCAAATGACGAGTGACATTCGTCATATTTCCGGAGAGAGCAACGTCGTCGCCGACGCACTCTCCAGACCCTTCGATCCGGTTGAAATTCAAACGAAATCGATTTCAACCCAGACGGACGAGGGTCCACCCATAGCCGAAATTTCAAAAATTACGGCTGCAATAGAATGCAATCTTCTACTGCACATTTCAAATTCACAAATTCGTTCTCCCCCTACCGCGGAGGACAAATTGAAACTCACACGAGTTGAATTCTCTCAAGGAGAAATTTGGTGTAACCTAGACCTAGGACACCCTAGACCTTATATTCCAAACGAAATAAGGGAAGAAATAATAAGCCAAATTCACAATTTGGGACACCCAGGTATACACTCTACAGTGTATAAAGTTAAACAAAGATATTTTTGGCACGGACTCCGTGCAGATGTCTCCAACTGGGTCCGAGCGTGCGAAACTTGCCAACGAGCAAAAATCACGCGCTCCGTGAGGCTCCCTTACTCTGAATTTGAAACGGCAAACAAATTTTCACACGTACACGTTGATATTACCGGACCCTTACCTTTAGCTAAAGGAGGGAAACGTTACATTTTAATGATGGTTGATAGAGCAACGGGTTGGCTAGAGGCAGTCCCTCTTAACAACATCGAAACAACCACAATCACAAACGCCTTTATCAATATTTGGGTAGCTTCAAAGGGCGTACCTAAATACATCACAAGTGATCAGGGCACTCAATTTGAATCAGATCTGTTCAATTCCATTATGGAACGTCTCGGAGTAAAACATACTCACACGTTACCATACAAACCATCAACAAACGGAATGGTAGAACGCAGAAATAGATCTTTGAAAGAGGCTCTCAAAGCACAAAACGAAAATTGGCTCGACGCACTTCCCAAAGTTCTACTCGCCATGCGTACGGCAGTAGACCCGGCGACCGAAACTACGCCTTTCCAAAAAGTTTACGGAATTGACGTACCACTCCCTGGAGACATTTTCGTAACTTCTACGAACCTTTCGGAACCTTTTTTCTTCCGGCCTACGCATATTAAACATAATAATACGAAATATGCCGTAAACATGCCCAAAAATTTGGATACATGTACTCATGTCTATATCAGAGTGCCCACACAGCTCACCTCTCTGCAATGTCCTTACACGGGACCATTCAAAGTGGTTAAAAGAGATAAGTTTTCGGTTACAGTGCAAATTGGCGAACATACTAAAAAAGTTCCCAAACAGCAAATAAAACCAGCTTATACTCTACACTCGGACGAAGCTGTATCACAAGGACAATCTGTACCACAAAATCAGGCAGAAAGTGAGGAGAAAACTCCCCGAAAATCCGCCAGAGGGCGCGTCCCCTCTACCAAATTCGACGAGAAGTGGGTGACTGCACTCAAAACAAGCCACGCCCATTTTTCTCGGGTAGGAACAGTGGGAGGTATAAATATGGAACACCCCACAGCCAGAGATCATACCAATCTCAACCATGGCAGCCTCCAAACCTACAGACATGCTGACAGAGGAAGTAGAGGAGTTCCTCCTCGCCGAGGAGAATCTACCGGCTCCGCTCGGCCCGCTCCCGCCTTCACCGACGAGGGAGGCACAGAAAGCGGACAGCGCTCCCAGAGAGGTAGTGTGGACAAGGCCCCAGCCTTTCCAGCCACCAGCTCCACCCGCCCAACCACTACCTACGGCTCCACCCGCTCACCAGCTCCCAGCGATACCACGCAAGTGGATCAGCTCGGGCGACGTGCCCGTGCCTCGGTGGGAAGAGATGAGCACTGCGGGGTGGTCGGAGCCGGAACGAGCACCTCCGCAACAGCCCAGCCGCGGCCGCGGGCCAAACCCTCGCGGGTTTGGCTCCCGTCGGCAAAGCTCGGGCCGGCCACGGCCGCCCCGCGGCGCTCGTCGAAACCGACGAGGCCGGGGCGCGCCACAGGCGCGGGACGCGAGGCCTGCACCTCCGCCTCCGCCCCAACTGGCGAGGTTCTCCTACGGAGAATTCCGTGTAGACCTCCCAGTTCTCCCCCATCGGCGTCGTCGTTGATAACACGACGTCTTGGGGGGGCCCCTGTGGTGAAATCCACCACCTCTTTTCAACAGCCCTTTTCAGGGCTACCAAAAAGAGGTAGGCACAACACAAAAATATTTATAAGACGTCGAATTATAACTCCGTCAAACAAAAGATTTCACCAGAGAGAAAATACTAAATTCTCTCTCAAACGTGAAATATTAAAGAATAACACACAAGGCGACCTCCCTAAACATTTACTGGGCGAGAGAGATGCGACAAACTTGAATGAGAAATCTCAAACAGAGAGGCTCAAGGTCGTCCAGCCACCCCCGGGGACCCCGTCACAGCGACGGACGTGGGGAAACCACCTCGAAAGACCAACTCAGCTATCATACGCACAGATACTGAGAAAACAATGTGCGAACCAATGAGATTGCACAGTCGAATTTATGAAATTAAGCGGACCAACCAGGAGGCGGCCACCTCCCTATAAATACCCCGCTGGGAGCCCTCCGAATTTCATTCCACTCTCCGCTCTCGACGACGACACCTCTGAAGTACGAAGAATTCTACACGCTCTACGCTGACGAACCTTCTGCATTACGAGTTCATCTCAAGAACGGCTTCCTACTGCTTTCTACTAGGCATACCTTCTCTCCACACAGATCTCGCATTGGCATCTACGAGTCCAGTGATTATTCATCCTGCTCATTGCCCAACGTAGTTCATCTGTCAGGACGCCACCCGGTACATCTATCGATATTCTCTTTAGATCGTACGCCCGAGGGACGTTCCGAGCCGTGTCGCCCGGGTTTCGTAGCATTAAGCTCGTAACCGACCGCTGTGGGCACGCCGGTAAATTACTCTGCTCATCCGCTCTAATTTTACCGTCCAAGGAAGCCTTTTTCAAGGCTACGAGGTAGGACCCTGACATACGAGCATTGGAAAGACGCTCTGTCAAGCGAGTCCACCTCCCAAACCCTCTATTTTTCACACATAGAGGCATCGAAACGAGCTAAAAACTCGGTTATTTCGATGGAACGTCGGCCGTCCTATTTCCCCTTGCAAGGGGAGGCAGACGACGGCGAAGCCGGGCCGAGTAGCCCCCGTAGTGCTCCCTACCGGCTACACGGCGAATCCGCTGAACCCAGCGACAGCGCAAGGCGCGATCCTCACGTCCGGACCGCCTTCTCGCCCGACGTATTCGTGCAAGAAACGTTCGATCAAGCCTCGCATATACAAAAGATCGAGGATACCTTTCAGACTCGCTCTGAAGCCGATCATTACGATTCGACCAAGCTGTCCGAGTACCCACGATATTCGACGCAGGCCTACCCGGCCGATCCGAGTGTCAAATACACTCCAAATGCACAAAAAGCGAAGGATACTTTTCAGTACCTCAAACAAGCTCAACATATTCCCCCTACAGATCTAAATCTTAGGCCGGAATATTACAAAACGGCTCAGTACCAAACTGATCGAACCCAGCACTTGCTATGCGAGCCCAGCGCTCCACGCGGCTGCGACACGAACTACCTCCCATTTCAGTCCGCCAAGCCAGTTGACCTTGGCGGATCCGCTCACATTCCTCACGGGAATGACCCGGGGACTAACCCGCATAACCGGAATATAAATGTCCGACTTGGCCTACCTACGCCAAGTAAAACATATTTAAATCCACTACAATGGGCCTGTATGTTTCATACCTACCCAATTATACAAAATGTTTTATATCAAAATGGGTTATATTTTATCGTTCCTTGAAATATATATTTATAGAAATCACTCATAGGGACCGTTTTCAGTTTTATGTTAAAATTATAATTTCCTAATAGTGTAATAATAAAAATAATAAATTCCTGTATAGATTCATCTGCCTACAAACATTGCGGTTCGGTTTAGAAATATATAATAATCATAGATTTAGTATATGGGGACATCATTCGGACGACGGAGGGACAAAAAATGAAACATTAGGGATGAAAAATGGGAAAACGTGTATTGTCCTTACCGGGATTTGAACCCGAGGTCTCAAAAGAACACGCAAGCATTGCGGGTTGCATAACCAGCGGTACGTTTCTGCCGATCTGGATCGATCGATCCAACTTCTAAAACTCCACGGTGTTCATCAAATTTCGGTTCCGCATCCTTGTTTTCGTCAATTTCTAGTCATAATAAGCAGGTATCAACAATCATCTCGAAAAAACAGGTCCCGTCACAAGAAGCTTCCACCAAAATCGGCACCGCTAGGAAGGTGTTATATCTCTGACCCATCCTCCCCGTCCATAGTGCGTCTTGATATCAAGCTCCGAGCATGCTTCCCCACCAAGACCTTCCGCCACTTCAATTAGTCTGCTGCGTTCTCTCGTTGAGATTGCCATCCATCACCCGGGATCTATTTTGGTTTATTATTTCCCATAATAAGCCTATGTGATCGTATAGCAAAAATTTGTATAACCCCCCCTCAAACTTTGTCACTTTACGTTTCAAGGTGCGTAGAATCCAAATTTGAAATGTCCGTCCGCCGTTCGGGCCATAAAAGGCCTAAGAATTGACTTAAAAAACCCGTTCTTTCGCACATAGACTCCATTTGGGGTCTAGTTGGTCCTAACGTTTAACCATCCCGATCGCTTTACTCGCATAGATGCTATGGGCCAAAAACGGTCTTTTTCGAGACTTTGAGTGTTAGACTCACGCACGCACGCACGCCTGGCACGCTTGATAGGGGGTCACAGTGGGTGGTGAGGTGGGTGAGCGGAAGGGGGGGGGGGAGTGGGAGGAGGCGCCGCGGCACCCTTGTGGCGGCTGGGGTAACCAGGGGCGTAGCAGAGGGGTGTAGGAGAATGGATATTTATTACTTTTACGTGTTATACCAACCTACGGGTACGGCATTAGGGGCACAGTGGAGTAGCAGAAAGGCGTCCGCGGCGTGTCGGAACGGATATAATATACATTTTATATTATATTTTATTACTTTTACCCCATATAACATTTAACCAACCTTGAACACACTAGTGTACTTAGTATATTATATCATACATTAGTATGTAACAAAAATAATTGATCCAGCCCATCTAAAATCCTTTGTTCTTCTTCTTCCCAAAATCTTCTCAGATAGTTCGAAGCAAATCGTTTTTAAATTAAAATTGCATTACATGGGCAGGTTCGAGTCTGAACCCTCTGGATGAATAGCTGTTTACTTATATTTCTGCCATAGGTAAGTGGGGTGTCGTCACCCAAGTAATTTCGGACGCAGAATCGACTGGGATATGTCCCAGATGCTTTTGGAATCCAGTGAACCTACGGTTTTAGTTTGATTCCTATAGAAATTAGCTCCGTGGATTGAATGAGACCACTCGGGTGGCTGTACGATCACCCATTTGCTCCCCATCGGGAACGCAGCCTGTAACGCGAGAACAGAGGTGGATACTAGAAAATAGACTGGCGAAAGCCCCAGAGCATGCTGGTTACTATAGCTGGCTATCTGATTCAGAAATAATAAACCATTATGAAATAATTTGCAGCGTTTTTTCCCTTTAAGCGAGCCGATTGGCTTTCACAAACCACAGTTTTTCTAGAGGAGCGACCTTCCCCTCTTTGTCTGGTTTGAAGACGATCGTCTCTGGTGCCGGCAGGATCTTCGCCGAAGAACTGGAAATCCTATAAAGACTCTTCATTCTATTTACTTCGAACATCGATCTACTGGCTTCTGGGAACCCCTCTATCATTCGTCTAATCCAGGAGTCACTTCATCAAGACCATATCCACATTTCCCGAACGTGCAAATCCAATATTGGACATCCCATTTACCATCCCTTCTCCACATCAAATCGGGTCAGAGATATCAAATATATAGATACACATTATATAGATATCAAAAGAAATTTTAGTTAGTACAGCGCAATCCCAGCTTCTGGTACAAAGCAAATTAAATCATGAATTTGATGGCACATATATAACTAGCATTAAATTAAATACGAATAGATATTCTTATTAGGAGCTCCTAGTTTCTTTCTATTCATAAGGTTTGAGATGTAGGTATATATTATACAGTCCATTTTTAATTTCTATTCCCTAAATACATGTCTAATATTTACGGTGGAAATCGGTCGTTTATTTGAGAACACCTTTTCTACGTAACAGAAGTGGAATTTTCAAGAATGGCTGAAGACGGTTCTCGGATATGAATTGGTCCGATGATGTGGACACCGTTAATCCAACTGATACAACTCATGAATACACGGTTGTGAAGAGGAGGAACACTTCCCGGACACCGTCCTACGAACGTGCAAACGTCTGAGTCTACTGACCGGGCATTTGGTGCGGAGCATTTACCCAAGTTCCTAATTTAAAAAAAATAATAACAATAATGAAATAAATAAACAAATACATTTAAAAACAATAATACTAATAAACGTCTGCCGAATTGGGTGAGGCACATAGCTTCCTCGTTTTCCTATCATCTTCTTCCAACAATCCATCCAAATTTAAGCGAACTCGAATGACTAGGGAGTGAAAAGAAGGAACATGATGGAATTTACGTTTGCGCTCCTGTTTAAAGGTTTGATTAGATGAGGCAATGCAATGAAATGAAAAGTGCCAAATTATCTCATTTTGGTAAACATAATATTCTAAAACATTTAGCCATCGCTCAAATCTCAATTTACTTCGAATAGGTATTAAAACCTTAGAAGTACTGGGTACCTATACGTTATGATGTAAAATAAGTAGGTAGGTAGTTTACTCCAATTGAAGAATTCATTATTAACTCGAAAAAGTTTGTTTTGGTAGGAAATGAGGGTAAGTAAACCCTTTTTGGGTCTTGAAATATTGATCCATTGTTTCAGTAACAAATTTTCACATTAAAACAGTTCGCCAGATATATTTTGCTGTAGTATAATTGCAGTTTGGCGTACAGCCTTCTGTCAGATCACAAAATTTCATGAATTAAATTCACAATCGAGTTACTCTGTTCATGATTCAGTTTTAAGCTATCTGTGCGAGGTGTCAGTTGAAAGGGTACCTAAGGTGTCATTTTTTAGGTATCTATCTGAGACATAATACTTTCCTTCCTTTCTTTTTTGAAACACATAAAATCGCTAGATCATCTCAATTTACTTCGAACGCTGGTAAATCATTATCATTATTTCTGTACAAGACAGATCTTCTGGGCAGATCAATGATCGACATATATAAGTCAGACATCACACATGTAAAGACAGGTTTATATTGCTACATAGAAAACGAATAAGGACTAGCCAAATTAGCAGCTTACTCCTGCGTACCTAACTAACTAACTTTGCGATTCACAAGCGTGTTGACAATTTTTTCTCCCTTTCAACAATTGAACCACCTGAAGCGCAAACGGTTGGTCTCATTCGATTCAGTAAACTACTTATGGCTAAATCACACGGAAAAACAACCCTTTTATTTTAAATGTTTTTGAAATCTTAATTATTTTATATTTCAACCCGTCATTGTCATCCTCAGCGGATATATGATTCATGATAAGCCCCATAAACTTTGGTCCTGTTATATCGGATACCAGAGGATGGTCGGATAATTTCGATGGTGGGTAATTAATAAATATTTTTTCCTCTTGGTCGATTACAAAAATTCATTATAGTAAATGATTAATCAAAATTTGTTCAAGATGTGCACCGGCTTCTTGATCTAGGAAATAAACTATGAGGATTACCTGCAGAAGAATATGCAAATCGGTATAAATCGTAATATTAATTAGGTGTAAGAATGATAAGAAAAGTGGTCACAAAAAACGAAAAACTTTATGAGAAACACAAAAGTTGAACAATTAATTGGCTTGATGGTTTGACAGACTCAATTTTACTCTATTTTACAATATGCCGCTGAAAAATATGAATTCGACAATTTTTACCCGTTTTTAGCCATTTTTTAGTACATATTTTGGAATTTGACCTATTTAATGTGCTCAAAAAGTGCTGAGTAACAAACTCATCCTTCCGTTTGGAGAGCTTGAATTTTTGGCGCCAAAGCGGAATTTTTATCTCAATCCTAAGGAGAGTTATCGTCTGGAAAATAAATATATTAATAATTAAATTAAATAAATAATTAATAAGTAGTTTAAATATATACATATGAAAATTCCAGTCATGCAGCATGATCGTATGAACGAATTTTCGAAAATTATCTAACTATATTATGTTACATCGTTTTGAAAATTAGTCCATTTTGTTCGAATTTAAGAACGGATATTTACTTGGTATTTTTTTCATTGTTGAAACGAAATGCTCGTTTTATCGCTATTTTGAAGGACGTTAGGTACATCCTGTCTAAGTGGAGTATAAGTGGTGAGGTATAAAACTCAAATGATATCTTGTGTAAATGTTGGGTAGATAAATTTTTGTATATTGATTTGTTGTGTATATGAATATAGTACCATTTGTTTTACATTTTCCAATGGTAAACCAAAACATCCATTTCTTACAAAGCTCCTTTAGTTTTATTATGGATGGCAATGGGTTACAGGAGTTAGGCACGTACATATGTTTTGTGTTATCATCCATTTTATGATTTCCTGCCACCACTATTCAAGACATGTCAGAGTTCACATGTGATTGTTGTGACACAACTCGGTAAAAATTGACTATTTTGCATCGCTAAATCAATTTTAATTATTCTGGACGTCTTAGACGCTAACGTTTACGATATTCACATTATGATTTTCGGAGTCGTGTCCGAGACCTCGGAGAGGAAACATCGCGCTCGAGATATTCGGAAGTTTGTTTCGCTAATGTGAATTATCAGTGAAAAATGAACCCACCGGACGCCCGCCCGGTCGGTGACCCTTCGTAAAGTTATTGAAGAAACTGAGGCGACAGTTGCGAAAATAAAGGCTGAGTTGAACGTGTTTACCGAACAACTACAAGATTCACCGCTCGTTCATCCAATTGGTGAGTTATTTAAAACCGTTTCTACTCTAATTTCATTTCTGAGTGAGACAAACGAAGTGGTCTTGGAGGAGAAAAGAAAGGTGACTCTGCAGTCAGGGTTATTAAAGCAGCGCGACGAGCAAATCGAATGTCTCAAGGAGAAAATCGAACAACTAGGCTCACAAAAAATCGCTGAAGCCACAACAGTCGACTGTGCGCTATTATTCAGACGAGAGCGAAGATGTCGACGAATCAGAAAAGGAATTCTCTGATCCCCAAAAGCGTAAAAGGAAGAAATCCAAGGGTAATATTCCAACGCAGAATAAAACAAAACAAATTTTAAAAACCAAGGACCCGAAACCCCCACCAATCTACTTGCATAAAATCACCGATAATTATAAAACGATTGAGGAAGCGGTGCATGAACATGCTACAAATTCCAAAGTCACTGTTATGAGGGATAATCAGGTTAAGATTAACCCATCTACCTCGGATGGATTTGGAACCTGAGTGAATTCCTTCGAAACGAAAAATGTGAATTTCACACGTACCAAGATAAACAGACTAGACCCTATTCAGTCATGATCAAGGGTATACATAAATCTCTGTCTGAAACAGAGATAGAGCGCCGATTCCAAGTAGAATACCCTGATCTCGGAAAAGTAAAGGTCACACGCAAACTAGGGTGGAAAACGAAAAACGCCCTGGACATGTGCATAGTTGCCTTTGAAAATGGGACTAACATAAAAGATATACATGCAATTACATCCTTACATGGAGCGAAAATTGCTGTGGACAGTCTTAAGTCTCCTAACCTTGTTGCACAATGCAAAAACTGTCAAGGTTTTGCACATACAAAGAATTATTGTGTCCTTGAGACAAAATGTGTCAAATGTGGTAAAAACCATGCGACAAAAGATTGCCCCAAGCCCGTTTCACATACATCCAAAATGTGTCAATTGTAACTCAAACGAACATCCCGCAAGCTACAGAGGATGCATAGTTGCGATCGAGGCCCAAAAGAAGTATACAGGAGAACACTCGAAAACAGCAAAGTGCAAAATTCACTGTCAAGACACCCGTCACAAGTTCTTCGAGAAAAAAATTCAACTCCACTACTTACAAGGAGAAGGGGGAGAAAACTTAAAAACATACACGCAAGTCCTCAAAAACGTCCAAACGCTTCAGCAAAAACCTACGCTGAATGAGAAACATGCTGATCCATTAACTGTTATTCCTTATCGTCTAAACCAAATTGATCAGCGATTCACTGAATTCAATGGAAGAATCGGAGCACTGGAAAGTAAACTCCAATCCAAATCGAAGAAATAACCATGAAATATCTCAACATTATGTCATGGAATGTAAATATGCTCATATTAATTTCCAATTAGTGCTTGAGATAAATAAAATCGACATTTGTCTAGTGTCAGATACACATTTTACTAAAGAATCTTATTGTAAAATAAGGGGCTACAAATGCTACCATGCACTTCACCCAAGCAATGCTGCTCAAGGAGGAAGTGCTGTTTTCATAAAAGAAAATCTCTCCCATCACGAATTCATCAAGATTGAAACAGAAATATTCCAGATTAGTGCAATAGAGGTAAAAATGGAGTCATTCTCAACCATAGTAGCGAGCATCTATATACCACCAAAACACACTGTCAAAGAAGAAGATTTTGCTGATGCGTTTGAGCACCTGGGAAATCGGTTTATCATCGGAGGGGACTTCAACGCCAAAAACACATACTGGGGCTCCCGAATTACCTCTACACGAGGAAGAGAACTGTACCAGTACACATCTAATCATAACTGTGAACCTCATTCAACAGGCAAACCAACATACTGGCCAACAGACAGAAAGAAACTTCCTGACCTCATTGATTTCTTCATTACCAAAAACATATCAACAAACTATCTGTTAGTACAAGAATGCTTTGACTTAAGTTCAGATCACTCGCCCATTATTCTTACGTTAAGTGACTGGATCATCCAAGCTCAACAAAATCCGACACTTACTAACAACAAAACAGACTGGATCAACTTCAGAATTGAAATAAACCAAGAAATTGATCTCAACGATTCTCTAGACACCCCAGAAGAAATAGACAGTGAACTAGCAAAACTCGTTTGTAGCATACAAACAGTAGTCAGCCGAAACACACCAATTATAAAAAAGCGACAAAAAGGCTTGAACTATCCAAGGGAAATAATGAAAGCTATTATGAGAAAACGCAAAGCAAGAAAAAAATGGCAAGAAACGCGAAGCCGAGTGCACAAAGCTGCTTGGTATAAAGCTGCAAATGAGCTGAGACAGATGGTCAAGGAGATAAATGATGCAACCATGGAGAACCTTGTTTCATCTCTAACCAACTGTAGGGATACAGACTACTCCCTTTGGAAAGCTACCAAACACTTAAAAAGACCAATTGTGCAAGCTCCGCCCCTTAATAACGAACTAACTGGTAGGTGGATAAGGAGCAATCAAGAAAAAGCAGATGTCTTTGCAAATCATCTGGCTGATATTTTCACAACAAACCCTGGAGTGCCTGATGAAGAACCTCTTGAAGTGGTCCAGCCGTCGGAACCAGATATTTCCATTCCATTTGTCACTGTCAAAGAAGTACAAAGAACAATTCAGAAGGAGATTAACCCAAAAAAAGCACCGGGATATGACTTGATCACTGGTTTAATCCTGAAATATCTTCCCCGAAAGACCATAGTCAAGTTAACAAAAATCATAAATAGTGCCATTAAATTTCGTTACGTCCCTCAGTTATGGAAAATAGCAGAAGTAATCATGATTCCCAAGCCAGGCAAACCGGCAAATGAGTTAAAGTCCTACAGGCCTATTTCACTCCTACCTGTGCTTTCAAAACTATTTGAAAAACTCCTTCATAAGAGACTACTAGTAGTTGTAGAGGAACGAAAACTTATTCCAAAGCACCAATTTGGCTTCAGAAAACAGCATTCCACCATAGACCAAGTCCACAGAATTACAAGTCTCATTGAAAAAGCATTCGAAGAGAAAAAAGTGTGCTCTGCAGCCTTTCTGGATGTGTCACAGGCATTTGATAAAGTGTGGCATGAAGGGCTTATTCACAAACTTCGCAAAATTCTACCAGCATGCTATGCAGCAATTCTGGAGTCTTATCTGACCGACCGATACTTCCGAATCAAACAAGACGAAACCTTTGAAGATTCATGCTGGAGTGCCACAAGGCAGTGTACTAGGCCCACTACTGTACCTGCTTTACACTCGAGATCTACCAGAAACTGAGGAAAATATAACTGCGACGTTTGCAGATGACACCGCAATTTTGGCGACAGGAGAAACCAACATCGAATCAGTTACAAAATTAAACCACTCCATCCTCCGCATCCATGAATGGACAAAAAGATGGAGAATTAGATTGAATGAAGCGAAGTCTGTACATGTTGATTTCACAAATAAAAGGATCAACTACGTGCCAGCCTTCCTTGACAACAAGGCGATTCCTTATGCCAATGAAGCTAAATATCTTGGGATGACACTCGATGCCAAACTGAGGTGGAAATCACATGTTAAAAAGAAAAAGTCTGAACTAGTTATCAAATTCAGGAAAATGTACTGGCTTATGGGAAGACACTCAAAACTGTCTATCCACAATAAGCTCATATTGTACAACCAAGTCCTCAAACCTGTCTGGACATATGGTGCGCAACTGTGGGGGTGCACTGCACAAAGTAACCGCAACATTATTCAGCGCTTTCAGAATAATGTTTTGCGTACCTGCGTTGATGCATACAGATACTTCAGAAACGACAGATTACACTATGAGTTGAAAGTTGAATCTGTCAATGAGGTTATCCGCAAACAAGCCGTCAATCATCTTTTGAGGCTTAGAGATCATGTTAACGAGGATGTCGTTCAGCTCCTTGACACCGAAGATCTACTTAGAAGACTTAACGAACTAAACCGCATGAACTAAGTGAAATAAAATTAACGTCAGACTATGTGAATCAATAATCAGAACAATAAGTCTAAAGTGAAGTATATTAGATCTTAAGAAAATGTATATATAAAGTAACCACATGAATATTGCTTATAAGTTGTTATTACTTGGCGCAATAAAACTTGTCAAAAAAAAAAAAAAAAAAAAAAAAAAAAAAAAAAAAAAAAAAAAAAAAAAAAAAAA